>CAXAJV010001007.1:0-320016 GCA_963969225.1 Xylocopa violacea | reverse complement strand
AGGTTGGGTTAGGTTAGGTTATATTACGTTATAGATGTATATAAAGGTCCCACGGTGACGTAGAGGCCAACAAGCCAGGAATGTTGTCAAATATTACCGCCGAGATGATAGGTTGGGTTAGGTTAGGTTATATTACGTTATTGATGTATATGAAGGTCAAACGGTGACGTAGAGGCCAACAAGCCAGGAATGTTGTCAAATATTACCGCCGAGATGATAGGTTGGGTTAGGTTACGTTATATTACGTTATTGATGTATATGAAGGTCAAACGGAGATGTAGAGGTCAAGTCGCCAGGAATGATGTCAAATATTACCGCCGAGATGTTAGGTTGGGTTAGGTTAGGTTATATTACGTTATTGATGTATATAAAGGTCCCACGGCGACGTAGAGGCCAACAAGCCAGGAATGTTGTCAAATATTACCGCCGAGATGATAGGTTGGGTTAGGTTAGGTTATATTACGTTATTGATGTATATGAAGGTCAAACGGTGACGTAGAGGCCAACAAGCCAGGAATGTTGTCAAATATTACCGCCGAGATGATAGGTTGGGTTAGGTTACGTTATATTACGTTATTGATGTATATGAGGGTTACACGGAGACGTAGAGGCCAACTCGCCAGGAATGATGTCAGATATTACCGCCGAGATGTTAGGTTGGGTTGCGTTAGGTTAGGTTGTATTACGTTATTGATGTATATAAAGGTCCCATGGAGACGTAGAAGCCAACTCGCCAGGAATGTTGTCAAATATTACCCCTGAGATGTTAGGTTGGGTTAGGTTAGGTTATGTTACGTTATTGATGTATATAAAGGTCCCAGGGAGACGTAGATGCCAACTCGACAGGAATGTTGTTAAATGTTACAGCCGAGACGACAGGTTGGGTTAGGTTACGTTATATTACGTTATTGATGTATATGATGGTTACACGCAGACGAAGAGGCCAACAAGAGAGGAATGTGGTCAAATATTACCGCCGAGATGTTAGATTGGGTTAGGTTAGGTTATATTACGTTATTGATGTATATAAAGGTCCCACACAGACGTAGATGCCAACTCGCCAGGAATGTCTTCAAATATTACCGCCGAGATGATATGTTGGGTTGGGTTACGTTATATTACGTTATTGATGTATATGAGGGTTACACGGATACGAAGAGGCCAACAAGACTGGAATGTGGTCAAATATTACCGCCGAGATGTTAGGTTGGGTTAGTTTAGGTTATATTACGTTATTGGTGTATATAAAGGTCCCACGGAGACGTAGAAGCCAACTCGCCAGGAATGTTGTCGAATATTACCGCCGAGATGATAGGTTGGGTTAGGTTAGGTTATATTACGTTATTGATGTATATAAAGATCAAACGGAGATGTAGAGGCCAACTCGCCAGGTATGTTATCAAATATTACCGCGGAAATGTTAGGTTGGGTTAGGTTAGGTTATATTACGTTATTGACGTATATGAGGGTTACACGGAGACGTAGAGGTCAACTCGCCAGGAATGTTGTCCAATATTACCGCCGAGATGTTAGGTTGGGTTAGGTTAGGTTATATTACGTTATGGATGTATATAATGGTCCCATGGAGACGTAGAGGCCAACTCGTAAGGAATGTTGTCAAATATTACCCCCGAGATGTTAGGTTGGGTTAGGTTAGGTTATATTACGTTACTGATGTATATAAAGGTCCCAGGGAGACGTAGATGCCAACTCGCCAGGAATGTTGTCAAATATTACCGCCGAGACGACAGGTTGGGTTAGGTTACGTTATATTACGTTATTGATGTATATGAGGGTTACACGGAGACGAAGAGGCCAACAAGACAGGAATGTGGTCAAATATTACCGCCGAGATGTTAGATTGGGTTAGGTTAGGTTATATTACGTTATTGATGTATATAAAGGTCCCACGGAGACGGAGAAGCCATCTCGTCAGGAATGTTGACAAATATTACCGCCGAGATGTTAGGTTGGGTTAGGTTAGGATATATTACGTTATGGATGCATATAAAGGTCCCATGGAGACGCAGAGGCCAACTCGCCAGGAATGTTGTCAAACATTACCGCCGCTATGTTTGGCTGGGTTTGGTTATGTTATGTTACGTTATTGATGTATATAAAGATCCCACGGAGACGTAGAGGCCAATTCTCCAGGAATGTTGTCTAATATTATCGCCGAGATTATAGGTTGGATTAGGTTACGTTATATTACGTTATTGATGTATATAAAGGTCCCAGGGAGACGTACATGCCAACTCGCCAGGAATGTTGTCAAATATTACCGACGAGATGATAGGTTGTGTTAGGTTACGTTATATTACGTTATTGATGTATATGGGGGTTACACGCAGACGTAGAGGCCAACTCGCCAGGAATGCTGTCAAATATTACCGCCGAGATGTTAGGTTGGATTAGTTTAGGTTATAATACGTTATTGATGTATATAAAGGTCTCACGGAGACGTAGAAGCCAACTCGCCAGGAATGTTGTCGAATATTACCGCCGAGATGATAGGTTGGGTTAGGTTAGGTTATATTACGTTATTGATGTATATAAAGATCAAACGGAGATGTAGAGGCCAACTCGCCAGGTATGTTATCAAATATTACCGCGGAAATGTTAGGTTGGGTTAGGTTAGGTTATATTACGTTATTGACGTATATGAGGGTTACACGGAGACGAAGAGGCCAACTCGCCAGGAATGTTTTCAAATATTACCGCCGCGATGTTAGGTTGGGTTAGGTTAGGTTATATTACGTTATAGATGTATATAAAGGACCCACGGTGACGTAGAGGCCAACAAGCCAGGAATGTTGTCAAATATTACCGCCGAGATGATAGGTTGGGTTAGGTTAGGTTATATTACGTTATTGATGTATATGAAGGTCAAACGGTGACGTAGAGGCCAACAAGCCAGGAATGTTGTCAAATATTACCGCCGAGATGATAGGTTGGGTTAGGTTACGTTATATTACGTTATTGATGTATATGAGGGTTACACGGAGACGTAGAGGCCAACTCGCCAGGAATGATGTCAAATATTACCGCCGAGATGTTAGGTTGGGTTGCGTTAGGTTAGGTTGTATTACGTTATTGATGTATATAAAGGTCCCACGGAGACGAAGAAGCCAACTCCCCAGGAATGTTGTCAAATATTACCCCCGAGATGTTAGGTTGGGTTAGGTTAGGTTATATTACGTTATTGATGTATATAAAGGTCCCAGGGAGACGTAGATGCCAAATCGCCAGGAATGTTGTCAAATATTACCGACGAGATGATAGGTTGTGTTAGGTTACGTTATATTACGTTATTGATGTATATGGGGGTTACACGTAGACGTAGAGGCCAACTCGCCAGGAATGCTGTCAAATATTACCGCTGAGATGTTAGGTTGGGTTAGTTTAGGTTATATTACGTTATTGATGTATATAAAGGTCCCATGGAGACGTAGAAGCCAACTCGGCAGGAATGTTGTCGAATATTACCGCCGAGATGATAGGTTGGGTTAGGTTAGGTTATATTACGTTATTGATGTATATAAAGATCAAACGGAGATGTAGAGGCCAACTCGCCAGGTATGTTATCAAATATTACCGCGGAAATGTTAGGTTGGGTTAGGTTAGGTTATATTACGTTATTGACGTATATGAGGGTTACACGGAGACGTAGAGGTCAACTCGCCAGGAATGTTGTCCAATATTACCGCCGAGATGTTAGGTTGCGTTAGTTTAGGTTATATTACGTTATTGATGTATATAAAGGTCCCAGGGAGACGTAGATGCCAACTCGCCAGGAATGTTGTCAAATGTTACAGCCGAGACGACAGGTTGGGTTAGGTTACGTTATATTACGTTATTGATGTATATGAGGGTTACACGCAGACGAAGAGGCCAACAAGACAGGAATGTGGTCAAATATTACCGCCGAGATGTTAGATTGGGTTAGGTTAGGTTATATTACGTTATTGATGTATATAAAGGTCCCACACAGACGTAGAGGCCAACTCGCCAGGAATGTCGTCAAATATTACCGCCGAGATGTTAGATTGGGTATAGGTTATGTTATATTACGTTATTGATGTATAGAAATATCCCACGGAGACGTAGAGGCCAACAAGACAGGAATGTGGTCAAATATTACCGCCGAGATGTTAGATTGGGTTAGGTTAGGTTATATTACGTTATTGATGTATATAAAGGTCCCACACAGACGTAGAGGCCAACTCGCCAGGAATGTTGTCAAATATTGCCGCCGAGATTATATGTTGGGTTATGTTAGGTTATATTACGTTATTGATGAATATGAAGGTCAAACGGAGACGTAGAGGCCAACTCGCCACGAATGTTGTCAAATGTTACCGCCGAGATGTTATGTTGGGCTAGGTTAGGTTATATTACGTTATTGATGTATATGAAGGTCAAACGGAGACGTAGAGGCGAACTCGCCAGGAATGTTGTCCAATATTACCGCCGAGATGTTAGGTTGGGTTAGGTTACGTTATATTACGTTATTGATGTATATAAAGGTCCCACGGAGACGAAGAGGCCAACTCGCCAGGAATGTTTTCAAATATTACCGCCGCGATGTTAGGTTAGGTTAGGTTACGTTATATTACGTTATAGATGTATATAAATGTCCCACGGTGACGTAGAGGCCAACAAGCCAGGAATGTGGTCAAATATTACCACCGAGATGTTAGATTGGGTTAGGTTAGGTTATATTACGTTGTTGATGTATAGAAAGGTTCCACGGAGACGTAGAGGCCAACACGCCAGGAATGTTTTCAAATATTACCGCCGAGATGTTAGGTTGGGTTTGGTTAGGTTATATTACGTTATTGATGTATATGAGGGTTACACGGAGACGAAGAGGCCAACTCGCCAGGAATGTTTTCAAATATTACCGCCGCCATGTTAGGTTGGGTTAGGTTAGGTTATATTACGTTATAGATGTATATAAAGGTCCCACGGTGACGTAGAGGCCAACAAGCCAGGAATGTTGTCAAATATTACCGCCGAGATGATAGGTTGGGTTAGGTTAGGTTATATTACGTTATTGATGTATATGAAGGTCAAACGGTGACGTAGAGGCCAACTCGCCAGGAATGATGTCAAATATTACCGCCGAGATGTTAGGTTGGGTTGCGTTAGGTTAGGTTGTATTACGTTATTGATGTATATAAAGGTCCCACGGAGACGAAGAAGCCAACTCGCCAGGAATGTTGTCAAATATTACCCCCGAGATGTTAGGTTGGGTTAGGTTAGGTTATATTACGTTATTGATGTATATAAAGGTCCCAGGGAGACGTAGATGCCAACTCGCCAGGAATGTTGTCAAATATTACCGACGAGATGATAGGTTGTGTTAGGTTACGTTATATTACGTTATTGATGTATATGGGGGTTACACGGAGACGTAGAGGCCAACTCGCCAGGAATGCTGTCAAATATTACCGCCGAGATGTTAGGTTGGGTTAGTTTAAGTTATATTACGTTATTGATGTATATAAAGGTCCCACGGAGACGGAGAAGCCATCTCGTCAGGAATGTTGACAAATATTACCGCCGAGATGTTAGGTTGGGTTAGGTTAGGTTATATTACGTTATTGATGTATATAAATGTCCCAGGGAGACGTAGATGCCAACTCGCCGGGAATGTTGTCAAATATTACCGCCGAGATGATAGGTTGGGTTAGGTTGCGTTATATTACGTTATTGATGTATATGAGGGTTACATGGAGACGTAGAGGCCAACGCGCCAGGAATGATGACAAATATTACCCGCCGAGATGTGAGGTTGGGTTAGGTTAGGTTATATTACGTTATTGTTGTATAAAATGGTCCCAGGGAGACGTAGATGCCAACTCGCCAGGAATGTTGTCAAATATTACCGCCGAGACGACAGGTTGGGTTAGGTTACGTTATATTACGTTATTGATGTATATGAGGGTTACATGGAGATGAAGAGGCCAACAAGACAGGAATGTGGTCAAATATTACCGCCGAGACGTTAGATTGGGTTAGGTTAGGTTATATTTCGTTATTAATGTATATGGAGGTCCCACACAGACGTAGAGGCCAACTCGCCAGGAATGTTGTCAAATATTACCGCCGAGATTATATGTTGGGTTATGTTAGGTTATATTACGTTATTGATGAGTATGAAGGTCAAACGGAGACGTAGAGGCCAACTCGCAACGAATGTTGTCAAATGTTACCGCCGAGATGTTATGTTGGGTTAGGTTAGGTTATATTACGTTATTGATGTATATGAAGGTCAAACGGAGACGTAGAGGCGAACTCGCCAGGAATGTTGTCCAATATTACCGCCGAGATGTTAGGTTGGGTTAGGTTACGTTATATTACGTTATTGATGTATATGATGGTTACACGCAGACGAAGAGGCCAACAAGAGAGGAATGTGGTCAAATATCACCGCCGAGATGTTAGATTGGGTTAGGTTAGGTTATATTACGTTATTGATGTATATAAAGGTCCCACACAGACGTAGATGCCAACTCGCCAGGAATGTCTTCAAATATTACCGCCGAGATGATATGTTGGGTTGGGTTACGTTATATTACGTTATTGATGTATATGAGGGTTACACGGATACGAAGAGGCCAACAAGACTGGAATGTGGTCAAATATTACCGCCGAGATGTTAGATTGGGTATAGGTTATGTTATATTACGTTATTGATGTATAGAAATATCCCACGGAGACGTAGAGGCCAAGTCGCCAGGAATGTTGTCAAACATTACCGCCGCTATGTTTGGCTGGGTTTGGTTATTTTATGTTACGTTATTGATGTATATAAAGATCCCACGGAGACGTAGAGGCCAATTCTCCAGGAATGTTGTCTAATATTATCGCCGAGATTATAGGTTGGATTGGGTTACGTTATATTACGTTATTGATGTATATAAAGGTCCCAGGGAGACGTACATGCCAACTCGCCAGGAATGTTGTCAAATATTACCGACGAGACGATAGGTTGTGTTAGGTTACGTTATATTACGTTATTGATGTATATGGGGGTTACACGCAGACGTAGAGGCCAACTCGCCAGGAATGCTGTCAAATATTACCGCCGAGATGTTAGGTTGGGTTAGTTTAGGTTATAATACGTTATTGATGTATATAAAGGTCTCACGGAGACGTAGAAGCCAACTCGCCAGGAATGTTGTCGAATATTACCGCCGAGATGATAGGTTGGGTTAGGTTAGGTTATATTACGTTATTGATGTATATAAAGATCAAACGGAGATGTAGAGGCCAACTCGCCAGGTATGTTATCAAATATTACCGCGGAAATGTTAGGTTGGGTTAGGTTAGGTTATATTACGTTATTGACGTATATGAGGGTTACACGGAGACGAAGAGGCCAACTCGCCAGGAATGTTTTCAAATATTACCGCCGCGATGTTAGGTTGGGTTAGGTTAGGTTATATTACGTTATAGATGTATATAAAGGTCCCACGGTGACGTAGAGGCCAACAAGCCAGGAATGTTGTCAAATATTACCGCCGAGATGATAGGTTGGGTTAGGTTAGGTTATATTACGTTATTGATGTATATGAAGGTCAAACGGTGACGTAGAGGCCAACAAGCCAGGAATGTTGTCAAATATTACCGCCGAGATGATAGGTTGGGTTAGGTTACGTTATATTACGTTATTGATGTATATGAAGGTCAAACGGAGATGTAGAGGTCAAGTCGCCAGGAATGATGTCAAATATTACCGCCGAGATGTTAGGTTGGGTTAGGTTAGGTTATATTACGTTATTGATGTATATAAAGGTCCCACGGCGACGTAGAGGCCAACAAGCCAGGAATGTTGTCAAATATTACCGCCGAGATGATAGGTTGGGTTAGGTTAGGTTATATTACGTTATTGATGTATATGAAGGTCAAACGGTGACGTAGAGGCCAACAAGCCAGGAATGTTGTCAAATATTACCGCCGAGATGATAGGTTGGGTTAGGTTACGTTATATTACGTTATTGATGTATATGAGGGTTACACGGAGACGTAGAGGCCAACTCGCCAGGAATGATGTCAGATATTACCGCCGAGATGTTAGGTTGGGTTGCGTTAGGTTAGGTTGTATTACGTTATTGATGTATATAAAGGTCCCATGGAGACGTAGAAGCCAACTCGCCAGGAATGTTGTCAAATATTACCCCTGAGATGTTAGGTTGGGTTAGGTTAGGTTATGTTACGTTATTGATGTATATAAAGGTCCCAGGGAGACGTAGATGCCAACTCGACAGGAATGTTGTTAAATGTTACAGCCGAGACGACAGGTTGGGTTAGGTTACGTTATATTACGTTATTGATGTATATGATGGTTACACGCAGACGAAGAGGCCAACAAGAGAGGAATGTGGTCAAATATTACCGCCGAGATGTTAGATTGGGTTAGGTTAGGTTATATTACGTTATTGATGTATATAAAGGTCCCACACAGACGTAGATGCCAACTCGCCAGGAATGTCTTCAAATATTACCGCCGAGATGATATGTTGGGTTGGGTTACGTTATATTACGTTATTGATGTATATGAGGGTTACACGGATACGAAGAGGCCAACAAGACTGGAATGTGGTCAAATATTACCGCCGAGATGTTAGGTTGGGTTAGTTTAGGTTATATTACGTTATTGGTGTATATAAAGGTCCCACGGAGACGTAGAAGCCAACTCGCCAGGAATGTTGTCGAATATTACCGCCGAGATGATAGGTTGGGTTAGGTTAGGTTATATTACGTTATTGATGTATATAAAGATCAAACGGAGATGTAGAGGCCAACTCGCCAGGTATGTTATCAAATATTACCGCGGAAATGTTAGGTTGGGTTAGGTTAGGTTATATTACGTTATTGACGTATATGAGGGTTACACGGAGACGTAGAGGTCAACTCGCCAGGAATGTTGTCCAATATTACCGCCGAGATGTTAGGTTGGGTTAGGTTAGGTTATATTACGTTATGGATGTATATAATGGTCCCATGGAGACGTAGAGGCCAACTCGTAAGGAATGTTGTCAAATATTACCCCCGAGATGTTAGGTTGGGTTAGGTTAGGTTATATTACGTTACTGATGTATATAAAGGTCCCAGGGAGACGTAGATGCCAACTCGCCAGGAATGTTGTCAAATATTACCGCCGAGACGACAGGTTGGGTTAGGTTACGTTATATTACGTTATTGATGTATATGAGGGTTACACGGAGACGAAGAGGCCAACAAGACAGGAATGTGGTCAAATATTACCGCCGAGATGTTAGATTGGGTTAGGTTAGGTTATATTACGTTATTGATGTATATAAAGGTCCCACGGAGACGGAGAAGCCATCTCGTCAGGAATGTTGACAAATATTACCGCCGAGATGTTAGGTTGGGTTAGGTTAGGATATATTACGTTATGGATGCATATAAAGGTCCCATGGAGACGCAGAGGCCAACTCGCCAGGAATGTTGTCAAACATTACCGCCGCTATGTTTGGCTGGGTTTGGTTATGTTATGTTACGTTATTGATGTATATAAAGATCCCACGGAGACGTAGAGGCCAATTCTCCAGGAATGTTGTCTAATATTATCGCCGAGATTATAGGTTGGATTAGGTTACGTTATATTACGTTATTGATGTATATAAAGGTCCCAGGGAGACGTACATGCCAACTCGCCAGGAATGTTGTCAAATATTACCGACGAGATGATAGGTTGTGTTAGGTTACGTTATATTACGTTATTGATGTATATGGGGGTTACACGCAGACGTAGAGGCCAACTCGCCAGGAATGCTGTCAAATATTACCGCCGAGATGTTAGGTTGGATTAGTTTAGGTTATAATACGTTATTGATGTATATAAAGGTCTCACGGAGACGTAGAAGCCAACTCGCCAGGAATGTTGTCGAATATTACCGCCGAGATGATAGGTTGGGTTAGGTTAGGTTATATTACGTTATTGATGTATATGAAGGTCAAACGGAGACGTAGAGGCGAACTCGCCAGGAATGTTGTCCAATATTACCGCCGAGATGTTAGGTTGGGTTAGGTTACGTTATATTACGTTATTGATGTATATAAAGGTCCCACGGAGACGAAGAGGCCAACTCGCCAGGAATGTTTTCAAATATTACCGCCGCGATGTTAGGTTAGGTTAGGTTACGTTATATTACGTTATAGATGTATATAAATGTCCCACGGTGACGTAGAGGCCAACAAGCCAGGAATGTGGTCAAATATTACCACCGAGATGTTAGATTGGGTTAGGTTAGGTTATATTACGTTGTTGATGTATAGAAAGGTTCCACGGAGACGTAGAGGCCAACACGCCAGGAATGTTTTCAAATATTACCGCCGAGATGTTAGGTTGGGTTTGGTTAGGTTATATTACGTTATTGATGTATATGAGGGTTACACGGAGACGAAGAGGCCAACTCGCCAGGAATGTTTTCAAATATTACCGCCGCCATGTTAGGTTGGGTTAGGTTAGGTTATATTACGTTATAGATGTATATAAAGGTCCCACGGTGACGTAGAGGCCAACAAGCCAGGAATGTTGTCAAATATTACCGCCGAGATGATAGGTTGGGTTAGGTTAGGTTATATTACGTTATTGATGTATATGAAGGTCAAACGGTGACGTAGAGGCCAACTCGCCAGGAATGATGTCAAATATTACCGCCGAGATGTTAGGTTGGGTTGCGTTAGGTTAGGTTGTATTACGTTATTGATGTATATAAAGGTCCCACGGAGACGAAGAAGCCAACTCGCCAGGAATGTTGTCAAATATTACCCCCGAGATGTTAGGTTGGGTTAGGTTAGGTTATATTACGTTATTGATGTATATAAAGGTCCCAGGGAGACGTAGATGCCAACTCGCCAGGAATGTTGTCAAATATTACCGACGAGATGATAGGTTGTGTTAGGTTACGTTATATTACGTTATTGATGTATATGGGGGTTACACGGAGACGTAGAGGCCAACTCGCCAGGAATGCTGTCAAATATTACCGCCGAGATGTTAGGTTGGGTTAGTTTAAGTTATATTACGTTATTGATGTATATAAAGGTCCCACGGAGACGGAGAAGCCATCTCGTCAGGAATGTTGACAAATATTACCGCCGAGATGTTAGGTTGGGTTAGGTTAGGTTATATTACGTTATTGATGTATATAAATGTCCCAGGGAGACGTAGATGCCAACTCGCCGGGAATGTTGTCAAATATTACCGCCGAGATGATAGGTTGGGTTAGGTTGCGTTATATTACGTTATTGATGTATATGAGGGTTACATGGAGACGTAGAGGCCAACGCGCCAGGAATGATGACAAATATTACCCGCCGAGATGTGAGGTTGGGTTAGGTTAGGTTATATTACGTTATTGTTGTATAAAATGGTCCCAGGGAGACGTAGATGCCAACTCGCCAGGAATGTTGTCAAATATTACCGCCGAGACGACAGGTTGGGTTAGGTTACGTTATATTACGTTATTGATGTATATGAGGGTTACATGGAGATGAAGAGGCCAACAAGACAGGAATGTGGTCAAATATTACCGCCGAGACGTTAGATTGGGTTAGGTTAGGTTATATTTCGTTATTAATGTATATGGAGGTCCCACACAGACGTAGAGGCCAACTCGCCAGGAATGTTGTCAAATATTACCGCCGAGATTATATGTTGGGTTATGTTAGGTTATATTACGTTATTGATGAGTATGAAGGTCAAACGGAGACGTAGAGGCCAACTCGCAACGAATGTTGTCAAATGTTACCGCCGAGATGTTATGTTGGGTTAGGTTAGGTTATATTACGTTATTGATGTATATGAAGGTCAAACGGAGACGTAGAGGCGAACTCGCCAGGAATGTTGTCCAATATTACCGCCGAGATGTTAGGTTGGGTTAGGTTACGTTATATTACGTTATTGATGTATATGATGGTTACACGCAGACGAAGAGGCCAACAAGAGAGGAATGTGGTCAAATATTACCGCCGAGATGTTAGATTGGGTTAGGTTAGGTTATATTACGTTATTGATGTATATAAAGGTCCCACACAGACGTAGATGCCAACTCGCCAGGAATGTCTTCAAATATTACCGCCGAGATGATATGTTGGGTTGGGTTACGTTATATTACGTTATTGATGTATATGAGGGTTACACGGATACGAAGAGGCCAACAAGACTGGAATGTGGTCAAATATTACCGCCGAGATGTTAGATTGGGTATAGGTTATGTTATATTACGTTATTGATGTATAGAAATATCCCACGGAGACGTAGAGGCCAAGTCGCCAGGAATGTTGTCAAACATTACCGCCGCTATGTTTGGCTGGGTTTGGTTATTTTATGTTACGTTATTGATGTATATAAAGATCCCACGGAGACGTAGAGGCCAATTCTCCAGGAATGTTGTCTAATATTATCGCCGAGATTATAGGTTGGATTGGGTTACGTTATATTACGTTATTGATGTATATAAAGGTCCCAGGGAGACGTACATGCCAACTCGCCAGGAATGTTGTCAAATATTACCGACGAGACGATAGGTTGTGTTAGGTTACGTTATATTACGTTATTGATGTATATGGGGGTTACACGCAGACGTAGAGGCCAACTCGCCAGGAATGCTGTCAAATATTACCGCCGAGATGTTAGGTTGGGTTAGTTTAGGTTATAATACGTTATTGATGTATATAAAGGTCTCACGGAGACGTAGAAGCCAACTCGCCAGGAATGTTGTCGAATATTACCGCCGAGATGATAGGTTGGGTTAGGTTAGGTTATATTACGTTATTGATGTATATAAAGATCAAACGGAGATGTAGAGGCCAACTCGCCAGGTATGTTATCAAATATTACCGCGGAAATGTTAGGTTGGGTTAGGTTAGGTTATATTACGTTATTGACGTATATGAGGGTTACACGGAGACGAAGAGGCCAACTCGCCAGGAATGTTTTCAAATATTACCGCCGCGATGTTAGGTTGGGTTAGGTTAGGTTATATTACGTTATAGATGTATATAAAGGTCCCACGGTGACGTAGAGGCCAACAAGCCAGGAATGTTGTCAAATATTACCGCCGAGATGATAGGTTGGGTTAGGTTAGGTTATATTACGTTATTGATGTATATGAAGGTCAAACGGTGACGTAGAGGCCAACAAGCCAGGAATGTTGTCAAATATTACCGCCGAGATGATAGGTTGGGTTAGGTTACGTTATATTACGTTATTGATGTATATGAAGGTCAAACGGAGATGTAGAGGTCAAGTCGCCAGGAATGATGTCAAATATTACCGCCGAGATGTTAGGTTGGGTTAGGTTAGGTTATATTACGTTATTGATGTATATAAAGGTCCCACGGCGACGTAGAGGCCAACAAGCCAGGAATGTTGTCAAATATTACCGCCGAGATGATAGGTTGGGTTAGGTTAGGTTATATTACGTTATTGATGTATATGAAGGTCAAACGGTGACGTAGAGGCCAACAAGCCAGGAATGTTGTCAAATATTACCGCCGAGATGATAGGTTGGGTTAGGTTACGTTATATTACGTTATTGATGTATATGAGGGTTACACGGAGACGTAGAGGCCAACTCGCCAGGAATGATGTCAGATATTACCGCCGAGATGTTAGGTTGGGTTGCGTTAGGTTAGGTTGTATTACGTTATTGATGTATATAAAGGTCCCATGGAGACGTAGAAGCCAACTCGCCAGGAATGTTGTCAAATATTACCCCTGAGATGTTAGGTTGGGTTAGGTTAGGTTATGTTACGTTATTGATGTATATAAAGGTCCCAGGGAGACGTAGATGCCAACTCGACAGGAATGTTGTTAAATGTTACAGCCGAGACGACAGGTTGGGTTAGGTTACGTTATATTACGTTATTGATGTATATGATGGTTACACGCAGACGAAGAGGCCAACAAGAGAGGAATGTGGTCAAATATTACCGCCGAGATGTTAGATTGGGTTAGGTTAGGTTATATTACGTTATTGATGTATATAAAGGTCCCACACAGACGTAGATGCCAACTCGCCAGGAATGTCTTCAAATATTACCGCCGAGATGATATGTTGGGTTGGGTTACGTTATATTACGTTATTGATGTATATGAGGGTTACACGGATACGAAGAGGCCAACAAGACTGGAATGTGGTCAAATATTACCGCCGAGATGTTAGGTTGGGTTAGTTTAGGTTATATTACGTTATTGGTGTATATAAAGGTCCCACGGAGACGTAGAAGCCAACTCGCCAGGAATGTTGTCGAATATTACCGCCGAGATGATAGGTTGGGTTAGGTTAGGTTATATTACGTTATTGATGTATATAAAGATCAAACGGAGATGTAGAGGCCAACTCGCCAGGTATGTTATCAAATATTACCGCGGAAATGTTAGGTTGGGTTAGGTTAGGTTATATTACGTTATTGACGTATATGAGGGTTACACGGAGACGTAGAGGTCAACTCGCCAGGAATGTTGTCCAATATTACCGCCGAGATGTTAGGTTGGGTTAGGTTAGGTTATATTACGTTATGGATGTATATAATGGTCCCATGGAGACGTAGAGGCCAACTCGTAAGGAATGTTGTCAAATATTACCCCCGAGATGTTAGGTTGGGTTAGGTTAGGTTATATTACGTTACTGATGTATATAAAGGTCCCAGGGAGACGTAGATGCCAACTCGCCAGGAATGTTGTCAAATATTACCGCCGAGACGACAGGTTGGGTTAGGTTACGTTATATTACGTTATTGATGTATATGAGGGTTACACGGAGACGAAGAGGCCAACAAGACAGGAATGTGGTCAAATATTACCGCCGAGATGTTAGATTGGGTTAGGTTAGGTTATATTACGTTATTGATGTATATAAAGGTCCCACGGAGACGGAGAAGCCATCTCGTCAGGAATGTTGACAAATATTACCGCCGAGATGTTAGGTTGGGTTAGGTTAGGATATATTACGTTATGGATGCATATAAAGGTCCCATGGAGACGCAGAGGCCAACTCGCCAGGAATGTTGTCAAACATTACCGCCGCTATGTTTGGCTGGGTTTGGTTATGTTATGTTACGTTATTGATGTATATAAAGATCCCACGGAGACGTAGAGGCCAATTCTCCAGGAATGTTGTCTAATATTATCGCCGAGATTATAGGTTGGATTAGGTTACGTTATATTACGTTATTGATGTATATAAAGGTCCCAGGGAGACGTACATGCCAACTCGCCAGGAATGTTGTCAAATATTACCGACGAGATGATAGGTTGTGTTAGGTTACGTTATATTACGTTATTGATGTATATGGGGGTTACACGCAGACGTAGAGGCCAACTCGCCAGGAATGCTGTCAAATATTACCGCCGAGATGTTAGGTTGGATTAGTTTAGGTTATAATACGTTATTGATGTATATAAAGGTCTCACGGAGACGTAGAAGCCAACTCGCCAGGAATGTTGTCGAATATTACCGCCGAGATGATAGGTTGGGTTAGGTTAGGTTATATTACGTTATTGATGTATATAAAGATCAAACGGAGATGTAGAGGCCAACTCGCCAGGTATGTTATCAAATATTACCGCGGAAATGTTAGGTTGGGTTAGGTTAGGTTATATTACGTTATTGACGTATATGAGGGTTACACGGAGACGAAGAGGCCAACTCGCCAGGAATGTTTTCAAATATTACCGCCGCGATGTTAGGTTGGGTTAGGTTAGGTTATATTACGTTATAGATGTATATAAAGGACCCACGGTGACGTAGAGGCCAACAAGCCAGGAATGTTGTCAAATATTACCGCCGAGATGATAGGTTGGGTTAGGTTAGGTTATATTACGTTATTGATGTATATGAAGGTCAAACGGTGACGTAGAGGCCAACAAGCCAGGAATGTTGTCAAATATTACCGCCGAGATGATAGGTTGGGTTAGGTTACGTTATATTACGTTATTGATGTATATGAGGGTTACACGGAGACGTAGAGGCCAACTCGCCAGGAATGATGTCAAATATTACCGCCGAGATGTTAGGTTGGGTTGCGTTAGGTTAGGTTGTATTACGTTATTGATGTATATAAAGGTCCCACGGAGACGAAGAAGCCAACTCCCCAGGAATGTTGTCAAATATTACCCCCGAGATGTTAGGTTGGGTTAGGTTAGGTTATATTACGTTATTGATGTATATAAAGGTCCCAGGGAGACGTAGATGCCAACTCGCCAGGAATGTTGTCAAATATTACCGACGAGATGATAGGTTGTGTTAGGTTACGTTATATTACGTTATTGATGTATATGGGGGTTACACGGAGACGTAGAGGCCAACTCGCCAGGAATGCTGTCAAATATTACCGCCGAGATGTTAGGTTGGGTTAGTTTAAGTTATATTACGTTATTGATGTATATAAAGGTCCCACGGAGACGGAGAAGCCATCTCGTCAGGAATGTTGACAAATATTACCGCCGAGATGTTAGGTTGGGTTAGGTTAGGTTATATTACGTTATTGATGTATATAAATGTCCCAGGGAGACGTAGATGCCAACTCGCCGGGAATGTTGTCAAATATTACCGCCGAGATGATAGGTTGGGTTAGGTTGCGTTATATTACGTTATTGATGTATATGAGGGTTACATGGAGACGTAGAGGCCAACGCGCCAGGAATGATGACAAATATTACCCGCCGAGATGTGAGGTTGGGTTAGGTTAGGTTATATTACGTTATTGTTGTATAAAATGGTCCCAGGGAGACGTAGATGCCAACTCGCCAGGAATGTTGTCAAATATTACCGCCGAGACGACAGGTTGGGTTAGGTTACGTTATATTACGTTATTGATGTATATGAGGGTTACATGGAGATGAAGAGGCCAACAAGACAGGAATGTGGTCAAATATTACCGCCGAGACGTTAGATTGGGTTAGGTTAGGTTATATTTCGTTATTAATGTATATGGAGGTCCCACACAGACGTAGAGGCCAACTCGCCAGGAATGTTGTCAAATATTACCGCCGAGATTATATGTTGGGTTATGTTAGGTTATATTACGTTATTGATGAGTATGAAGGTCAAACGGAGACGTAGAGGCCAACTCGCAACGAATGTTGTCAAATGTTACCGCCGAGATGTTATGTTGGGTTAGGTTAGGTTATATTACGTTATTGATGTATATGAAGGTCAAACGGAGACGTAGAGGCGAACTCGCCAGGAATGTTGTCCAATATTACCGCCGAGATGTTAGGTTGGGTTAGGTTACGTTATATTACGTTATTGATGTATATGATGGTTACACGCAGACGAAGAGGCCAACAAGAGAGGAATGTGGTCAAATATTACCGCCGAGATGTTAGATTGGGTTAGGTTAGGTTATATTACGTTATTGATGTATATAAAGGTCCCACACAGACGTAGATGCCAACTCGCCAGGAATGTCTTCAAATATTACCGCCGAGATGATATGTTGGGTTGGGTTACGTTATATTACGTTATTGATGTATATGAGGGTTACACGGATACGAAGAGGCCAACAAGACTGGAATGTGGTCAAATATTACCGCCGAGATGTTAGATTGGGTATAGGTTATGTTATATTACGTTATTGATGTATAGAAATATCCCACGGAGACGTAGAGGCCAAGTCGCCAGGAATGTTGTCAAACATTACCGCCGCTATGTTTGGCTGGGTTTGGTTATGTTATGTTACGTTATTGATGTATATAAAGATCCCACGGAGACGTAGAGGCCAATTCTCCAGGAATGTTGTCTAATATTATCGCCGAGATTATAGGTTGGATTGGGTTACGTTATATTACGTTATTGATGTATATAAAGGTCCCAGGGAGACGTACATGCCAACTCGCCAGGAATGTTGTCAAATATTACCGACGAGATGATAGGTTGTGTTAGGTTACGTTATATTACGTTATTGATGTATATGGGGGTTACACGCAGACGTAGAGGCCAACTCGCCAGGAATGCTGTCAAATATTACCGCCGAGATGTTAGGTTGGGTTAGTTTAGGTTATAATACGTTATTGATGTATATAAAGGTCTCACGGAGACGTAGAAGCCAACTCGCCAGGAATGTTGTCGAATATTACCGCCGAGATGATAGGTTGGGTTAGGTTAGGTTATATTACGTTATTGATGTATATAAAGATCAAACGGAGATGTAGAGGCCAACTCGCCAGGTATGTTATCAAATATTACCGCGGAAATGTTAGGTTGGGTTAGGTTAGGTTATATTACGTTATTGACGTATATGAGGGTTACACGGAGACGAAGAGGCCAACTCGCCAGGAATGTTTTCAAATATTACCGCCGCGATGTTAGGTTGGGTTAGGTTAGGTTATATTACGTTATAGATGTATATAAAGGTCCCACGGTGACCTAGAGGCCAACAAGCCAGGAATGTTGTCAAATATTACCGCCGAGATGATAGGTTGGGTTAGGTTAGGTTATATTACGTCATTGATGTATATGAAGGTCAAACGGTGACGTAGAGGCCAACAAGCCAGGAATGTTGTCAAATATTACCGCCGAGATGATAGGTTGGGTTAGGTTACGTTATATTACGTTATTGATGTATATGAAGGTCAAACGGAGATGTAGAGGTCAAGTCGCCAGGAATGATGTCAAATATTACCGCCGAGATGTTAGGTTGGGTTAGGTTAGGTTATATTACGTTATTGATGTATATAAAGGTCCCACGGCGACGTAGAGGCCAACAAGCCAGGAATGTTGTCAAATATTACCGCCGAGATGATAGGTTGGGTTAGGTTAGGTTATATTACGTTATTGATGTATATGAAGGTCAAACGGTGACGTAGAGGCCAACAAGCCAGGAATGTTGTCAAATATTACCGCCGAGATGATAGGTTGGGTTAGGTTACGTTATATTACGTTATTGATGTATATGAGGGTTACACGGAGACGTAGAGGCCAACTCGCCAGGAATGATGTCAGATATTACCGCCGAGATGTTAGGTTGGGTTGCGTTAGGTTAGGTTGTATTACGTTATTGATGTATATAAAGGTCCCATGGAGACGTAGAAGCCAACTCGCCAGGAATGTTGTCAAATATTACCCCCGAGATGTTAGGTTGGGTTAGGTTAGGTTATGTTACGTTATTGATGTATATAAAGGTCCCAGGGAGACGTAGATGCCAACTCGCCAGGAATGTTGTTAAATGTTACAGCCGAGACGACAGGTTGGGTTAGGTTACGTTATATTACGTTATTGATGTATATGATGGTTACACGCAGACGAAGAGGCCAACAAGAGAGGAATGTGGTCAAATATTACCGCCGAGATGTTAGATTGGGTTAGGTTAGGTTATATTACGTTATTGATGTATATAAAGGTCCCACACAGACGTAGATGCCAACTCGCCAGGAATGTCTTCAAATATTACCGCCGAGATGATATGTTGGGTTGGGTTACGTTATATTACGTTATTGATGTATATGAGGGTTACACGGATACGAAGAGGCCAACAAGACTGGAATGTGGTCAAATATTACCGCCGAGATGTTAGATTGGGTATAGGTTATGTTATATTACGTTATTGATGTATAGAAATATCCCACGGAGACGTAGAGGCCAAGTCGCCAGGAATGTTGTCAAACATTACCGCCGCTATGTTTGGCTGGGTTTGGTTATGTTATGTTACGTTATTGATGTATATAAAGATCCCACGGAGACGTAGAGGCCAATTCTCCAGGAATGTTGTCTAATATTATCGCCGAGATTATAGGTTGGATTGGGTTACGTTATATTACGTTATTGATGTATATAAAGGTCCCAGGGAGACGTACATGCCAACTCGCCAGGAATGTTGTCAAATATTACCGACGAGATGATAGGTTGTGTTAGGTTACGTTATATTACGTTATTGATGTATATGGGGGTTACACGCAGACGTAGAGGCCAACTCGCCAGGAATGCTGTCAAATATTACCGCCGAGATGTTAGGTTGGGTTAGTTTAGGTTATAATACGTTATTGATGTATATAAAGGTCTCACGGAGACGTAGAAGCCAACTCGCCAGGAATGTTGTCGAATATTACCGCCGAGATGATAGGTTGGGTTAGGTTAGGTTATATTACGTTATTGATGTATATAAAGATCAAACGGAGATGTAGAGGCCAACTCGCCAGGTATGTTATCAAATATTACCGCGGAAATGTTAGGTTGGGTTAGGTTAGGTTATATTACGTTATTGACGTATATGAGGGTTACACGGAGACGAAGAGGCCAACTCGCCAGGAATGTTTTCAAATATTACCGCCGCGATGTTAGGTTGGGTTAGGTTAGGTTATATTACGTTATAGATGTATATAAAGGTCCCACGGTGACGTAGAGGCCAACAAGCCAGGAATGTTGTCAAATATTACCGCCGAGATGATAGGTTGGGTTAGGTTAGGTTATATTACGTCATTGATGTATATGAAGGTCAAACGGTGACGTAGAGGCCAACAAGCCAGGAATGTTGTCAAATATTACCGCCGAGATGATAGGTTGGGTTAGGTTACGTTATATTACGTTATTGATGTATATGAAGGTCAAACGGAGATGTAGAGGTCAAGTCGCCAGGAATGATGTCAAATATTACCGCCGAGATGTTAGGTTGGGTTAGGTTAGGTTATATTACGTTATTGATGTATATAAAGGTCCCACGGCGACGTAGAGGCCAACAAGCCAGGAATGTTGTCAAATATTACCGCCGAGATGATAGGTTGGGTTAGGTTAGGTTATATTACGTTATTGATGTATATGAAGGTCAAACGGTGACGTAGAGGCCAACAAGCCAGGAATGTTGTCAAATATTACCGCCGAGATGATAGGTTGGGTTAGGTTACGTTATATTACGTTATTGATGTATATGAGGGTTACACGGAGACGTAGAGGCCAACTCGCCAGGAATGATGTCAGATATTACCGCCGAGATGTTAGGTTGGGTTGCGTTAGGTTAGGTTGTATTACGTTATTGATGTATATAAAGGTCCCATGGAGACGTAGAAGCCAACTCGCCAGGAATGTTGTCAAATATTACCCCCGAGATGTTAGGTTGGGTTAGGTTAGGTTATGTTACGTTATTGATGTATATAAAGGTCCCAGGGAGACGTAGATGCCAACTCGCCAGGAATGTTGTTAAATGTTACAGCCGAGACGACAGGTTGGGTTAGGTTACGTTATATTACGTTATTGATGTATATGATGGTTACACGCAGACGAAGAGGCCAACAAGAGAGGAATGTGGTCAAATATTACCGCCGAGATGTTAGATTGGGTTAGGTTAGGTTATATTACGTTATTGATGTATATAAAGGTCCCACACAGACGTAGATGCCAACTCGCCAGGAATGTCTTCAAATATTACCGCCGAGATGATATGTTGGGTTGGGTTACGTTATATTACGTTATTGATGTATATGAGGGTTACACGGATACGAAGAGGCCAACAAGACTGGAATGTGGTCAAATATTACCGCCGAGATGTTAGATTGGGTATAGGTTATGTTATATTACGTTATTGATGTATAGAAATATCCCACGGAGACGTAGAGGCCAAGTCGCCAGGAATGTTGTCAAACATTACCGCCGCTATGTTTGGCTGGGTTTGGTTATGTTATGTTACGTTATTGATGTATATAAAGATCCCACGGAGACGTAGAGGCCAATTCTCCAGGAATGTTGTCTAATATTATCGCCGAGATTATAGGTTGGATTGGGTTACGTTATATTACGTTATTGATGTATATAAAGGTCCCAGGGAGACGTACATGCCAACTCGCCAGGAATGTTGTCAAATATTACCGACGAGATGATAGGTTGTGTTAGGTTACGTTATATTACGTTATTGATGTATATGGGGGTTACACGCAGACGTAGAGGCCAACTCGCCAGGAATGCTGTCAAATATTACCGCCGAGATGTTAGGTTGGGTTAGTTTAGGTTATAATACGTTATTGATGTATATAAAGGTCTCACGGAGACGTAGAAGCCAACTCGCCAGGAATGTTGTCGAATATTACCGCCGAGATGATAGGTTGGGTTAGGTTAGGTTATATTACGTTATTGATGTATATAAAGATCAAACGGAGATGTAGAGGCCAACTCGCCAGGTATGTTATCAAATATTACCGCGGAAATGTTAGGTTGGGTTAGGTTAGGTTATATTACGTTATTGACGTATATTAGGGTTACACGGAGACGAAGAGGCCAACTCGCCAGGAATGTTTTCAAATATTACCGCCGCGATGTTAGGTTGGGTTAGGTTAGGTTATATTACGTTATAGATGTATATAAAGGTCCCACGGTGACGTAGAGGCCAACAAGCCAGGAATGTTGTCAAATATTACCGCCGAGATGATAGGTTGGGTTAGGTTAGGTTATATTACGTTATTGATGTATATGAAGGTCAAACGGTGACGTAGAGGCCAACAAGCCAGGAATGTTGTCAAATATTACCGCCGAGATGATAGGTTGGGTTAGGTTACGTTATATTACGTTATTGATGTATATGAAGGTCAAACGGAGATGTAGAGGTCAAGTCGCCAGGAATGATGTCAAATATTACCGCCGAGATGTTAGGTTGGGTTAGGTTAGGTTATATTACGTTATTGATGTATATAAAGGTCCCACGGCGACGTAGAGGCCAACAAGCCAGGAATGTTGTCAAATATTACCGCCGAGATGATAGGTTGGGTTAGGTTAGGTTATATTACGTTATTGATGTATATGAAGGTCAAACGGTGACGTAGAGGCCAACAAGCCAGGAATGTTGTCAAATATTACCGCCGAGATGATAGGTTGGGTTAGGTTACGTTATATTACGTTATTGATGTATATGAGGGTTACACGGAGACGTAGAGGCCAACTCGCCAGGAATGATGTCAGATATTACCGCCGAGATGTTAGGTTGGGTTGCGTTAGGTTAGGTTGTATTACGTTATTGATGTATATAAAGGTCCCATGGAGACGTAGAAGCCAACTCGCCAGGAATGTTGTCAAATATTACCCCCGAGATGTTAGGTTGGGTTAGGTTAGGTTATGTTACGTTATTGATGTATATAAAGGTCCCAGGGAGACGTAGATGCCAACTCGCCAGGAATGTTGTTAAATGTTACAGCCGAGACGACAGGTTGGGTTAGGTTACGTTATATTACGTTATTGATGTATATGATGGTTACACGCAGACGAAGAGGCCAACAAGAGAGGAATGTGGTCAAATATTACCGCCGAGATGTTAGATTGGGTTAGGTTAGGTTATATTACGTTATTGATGTATATAAAGGTCCCACACAGACGTAGATGCCAACTCGCCAGGAATGTCTTCAAATATTACCGCCGAGATGATAGGTTGGGTTAGGTTAGGTTATATTACGTTATTGATGTATATAAAGATCAAACGGAGATGTAGAGGCCAACTCGCCAGGTATGTTATCAAATATTACCGCGGAAATGTTAGGTTGGGTTAGGTTAGGTTATATTACGTTATTGACGTATATGAGGGTTACACGGAGACGAAGAGGCCAACTCGCCAGGAATGTTTTCAAATATTACCGCCGCGATGTTAGGTTGGGTTAGGTTAGGTTATATTACGTTATAGATGTATATAAAGGACCCACGGTGACGTAGAGGCCAACAAGCCAGGAATGTTGTCAAATATTACCGCCGAGATGATAGGTTGGGTTAGGTTAGGTTATATTACGTTATTGATGTATATGAAGGTCAAACGGTGACGTAGAGGCCAACAAGCCAGGAATGTTGTCAAATATTACCGCCGAGATGATAGGTTGGGTTAGGTTACGTTATATTACGTTATTGATGTATATGAGGGTTACACGGAGACGTAGAGGCCAACTCGCCAGGAATGATGTCAAATATTACCGCCGAGATGTTAGGTTGGGTTGCGTTAGGTTAGGTTGTATTACGTTATTGATGTATATAAAGGTCCCACGGAGACGAAGAAGCCAACTCCCCAGGAATGTTGTCAAATATTACCCCCGAGATGTTAGGTTGGGTTAGGTTAGGTTATATTACGTTATTGATGTATATAAAGGTCCCAGGGAGACGTAGATGCCAACTCGCCAGGAATGTTGTCAAATATTACCGACGAGATGATAGGTTGTGTTAGGTTACGTTATATTACGTTATTGATGTATATGTGGGTTACACGGAGACGTAGAGGCCAACTCGCCAGGAATGCTGTCAAATATTACCGCCGAGATGTTAGGTTGGGTTAGTTTAAGTTATATTACGTTATTGATGTATATAAAGGTCCCACGGAGACGGAGAAGCCATCTCGTCAGGAATGTTGACAAATATTACCGCCGAGATGTTAGGTTGGGTTAGGTTAGGTTATATTACGTTATTGATGTATATAAATGTCCCAGGGAGACGTAGATGCCAACTCGCCGGGAATGTTGTCAAATATTACCGCCGAGATGATAGGTTAGGTTAGGTTGCGTTATATTACGTTATTGATGTATATGAGGGTTACATGGAGACGTAGAGGCCAACGCGCCAGGAATGATGACAAATATTACCCGCCGAGATGTGAGGTTGGGTTAGGTTAGGTTATATTACGTTATTGTTGTATAAAATGGTCCCAGGGAGACGTAGATGCCAACTCGCCAGGAATGTTGTCAAATATTACCGCCGAGACGACAGGTTGGGTTAGGTTACGTTATATTACGTTATTGATGTATATGAGGGTTACATGGAGATGAAGAGGCCAACAAGACAGGAATGTGGTCAAATATTACCGCCGAGACGTTAGATTGGGTTAGGTTAGGTTATATTTCGTTATTAATGTATATGGAGGTCCCACACAGACGTAGAGGCCAACTCGCCAGGAATGTTGTCAAATATTACCGCCGAGATTATATGTTGGGTTATGTTAGGTTATATTACGTTATTGATGAGTATGAAGGTCAAACGGAGACGTAGAGGCCAACTCGCAACGAATGTTGTCAAATGTTACCGCCGAGATGTTATGTTGGGTTAGGTTAGGTTATATTACGTTATTGATGTATATGAAGGTCAAACGGAGACGTAGAGGCGAACTCGCCAGGAATGTTGTCCAATATTACCGCCGAGATGTTAGGTTGGGTTAGGTTACGTTATATTACGTTATTGATGTATATGATGGTTACACGCAGACGAAGAGGCCAACAAGAGAGGAATGTGGTCAAATATTACCGCCGAGATGTTAGATTGGGTTAGGTTAGGTTATATTACGTTATTGATGTATATAAAGGTCCCACACAGACGTAGATGCCAACTCGCCAGGAATGTCTTCAAATATTACCGCCGAGATGATATGTTGGGTTGGGTTACGTTATATTACGTTATTGATGTATATGAGGGTTACACGGATACGAAGAGGCCAACAAGACTGGAATGTGGTCAAATATTACCGCCGAGATGTTAGATTGGGTATAGGTTATGTTATATTACGTTATTGATGTATAGAAATATCCCACGGAGACGTAGAGGCCAAGTCGCCAGGAATGTTGTCAAACATTACCGCCGCTATGTTTGGCTGGGTTTGGTTATGTTATGTTACGTTATTGATGTATATAAAGATCCCACGGAGACGTAGAGGCCAATTCTCCAGGAATGTTGTCTAATATTATCGCCGAGATTATAGGTTGGATTGGGTTACGTTATATTACGTTATTGATGTATATAAAGGTCCCAGGGAGACGTACATGCCAACTCGCCAGGAATGTTGTCAAATATTACCGACGAGATGATAGGTTGTGTTAGGTTACGTTATATTACGTTATTGATGTATATGGGGGTTACACGCAGACGTAGAGGCCAACTCGCCAGGAATGCTGTCAAATATTACCGCCGAGATGTTAGGTTGGGTTAGTTTAGGTTATAATACGTTATTGATGTATATAAAGGTCTCACGGAGACGTAGAAGCCAACTCGCCAGGAATGTTGTCGAATATTACCGCCGAGATGATAGGTTGGGTTAGGTTAGGTTATATGACGTTATTGATGTATATAAAGATCAAACGGAGATGTAGAGGCCAACTCGCCAGGTATGTTATCAAATATTACCGCGGAAATGTTAGGTTGGGTTAGGTTAGGTTATATTACGTTATTGACGTATATGAGGGTTACACGGAGACGAAGAGGCCAACTCGCCAGGAATGTTTTCAAATATTACCGCCGCGATGTTAGGTTGGGTTAGGTTAGGTTATATTACGTTATAGATGTATATAAAGGTCCCACGGTGACGTAGAGGCCAACAAGCCAGGAATGTTGTCAAATATTACCGCCGAGATGATAGGTTGGGTTAGGTTAGGTTATATTACGTCATTGATGTATATGAAGGTCAAACGGTGACGTAGAGGCCAACAAGCCAGGAATGTTGTCAAATATTACCGCCGAGATGATAGGTTGGGTTAGGTTACGTTATATTACGTTATTGATGTATATGAAGGTCAAACGGAGATGTAGAGGTCAAGTCGCCAGGAATGATGTCAAATATTACCGCCGAGATGTTAGGTTGGGTTAGGTTAGGTTATATTACGTTATTGATGTATATAAAGGTCCCACGGCGACGTAGAGGCCAACAAGCCAGGAATGTTGTCAAATATTACCGCCGAGATGATAGGTTGGGTTAGGTTAGGTTATATTACGTTATTGATGTATATGAAGGTCAAACGGTGACGTAGAGGCCAACAAGCCAGGAATGTTGTCAAATATTACCGCCGAGATGATAGGTTGGGTTAGGTTACGTTATATTACGTTATTGATGTATATGAGGGTTACACGGAGACGTAGAGGCCAACTCGCCAGGAATGATGTCAGATATTACCGCCGAGATGTTAGGTTGGGTTGCGTTAGGTTAGGTTGTATTACGTTATTGATGTATATAAAGGTCCCATGGAGACGTAGAAGCCAACTCGCCAGGAATGTTGTCAAATATTACCCCCGAGATGTTAGGTTGGGTTAGGTTAGGTTATGTTACGTTATTGATGTATATAAAGGTCCCAGGGAGACGTAGATGCCAACTCGCCAGGAATGTTGTTAAATGTTACAGCCGAGACGACAGGTTGGGTTAGGTTACGTTATATTACGTTATTGATGTATATGATGGTTACACGCAGACGAAGAGGCCAACAAGAGAGGAATGTGGTCAAATATTACCGCCGAGATGTTAGATTGGGTTAGGTTAGGTTATATTACGTTATTGATGTATATAAAGGTCCCACACAGACGTAGATGCCAACTCGCCAGGAATGTCTTCAAATATTACCGCCGAGATGATATGTTGGGTTGGGTTACGTTATATTACGTTATTGATGTATATGAGGGTTACACGGATACGAAGAGGCCAACAAGACTGGAATGTGGTCAAATATTACCGCCGAGATGTTAGATTGGGTATAGGTTATGTTATATTACGTTATTGATGTATAGAAATATCCCACGGAGACGTAGAGGCCAAGTCGCCAGGAATGTTGTCAAACATTACCGCCGCTATGTTTGGCTGGGTTTGGTTATGTTATGTTACGTTATTGATGTATATAAAGATCCCACGGAGACGTAGAGGCCAATTCTCCAGGAATGTTGTCTAATATTATCGCCGAGATTATAGGTTGGATTGGGTTACGTTATATTACGTTATTGATGTATATAAAGGTCCCAGGGAGACGTACATGCCAACTCGCCAGGAATGTTGTCAAATATTACCGACGAGATGATAGGTTGTGTTAGGTTACGTTATATTACGTTATTGATGTATATGGGGGTTACACGCAGACGTAGAGGCCAACTCGCCAGGAATGCTGTCAAATATTACCGCCGAGATGTTAGGTTGGGTTAGTTTAGGTTATAATACGTTATTGATGTATATAAAGGTCTCACGGAGACGTAGAAGCCAACTCGCCAGGAATGTTGTCGAATATTACCGCCGAGATGATAGGTTGGGTTAGGTTAGGTTATATTACGTTATTGATGTATATAAAGATCAAACGGAGATGTAGACGCCAACTCGCCAGGTATGTTATCAAATATTACCGCGGAAATGTTAGGTTGGGTTAGGTTAGGTTATATTACGTTATTGACGTATATTAGGGTTACACGGAGACGAAGAGGCCAACTCGCCAGGAATGTTTTCAAATATTACCGCCGCGATGTTAGGTTGGGTTAGGTTAGGTTATATTACGTTATAGATGTATATAAAGGTCCCACGGTGACGTAGAGGCCAACAAGCCAGGAATGTTGTCAAATATTACCGCCGAGATGATAGGTTGGGTTAGGTTAGGTTATATTACGTTATTGATGTATATGAAGGTCAAACGGTGACGTAGAGGCCAACAAGCCAGGAATGTTGTCAAATATTACCGCCGAGATGATAGGTTGGGTTAGGTTACGTTATATTACGTTATTGATGTATATGAAGGTCAAACGGAGATGTAGAGGTCAAGTCGCCAGGAATGATGTCAAATATTACCGCCGAGATGTTAGGTTGGGTTAGGTTAGGTTATATTACGTTATTGATGTATATAAAGGTCCCACGGCGACGTAGAGGCCAACAAGCCAGGAATGTTGTCAAATATTACCGCCGAGATGATAGGTTGGGTTAGGTTAGGTTATATTACGTTATTGATGTATATGAAGGTCAAACGGTGACGTAGAGGCCAACAAGCCAGGAATGTTGTCAAATATTACCGCCGAGATGATAGGTTGGGTTAGGTTACGTTATATTACGTTATTGATGTATATGAGGGTTACACGGAGACGTAGAGGCCAACTCGCCAGGAATGATGTCAGATATTACCGCCGAGATGTTAGGTTGGGTTGCGTTAGGTTAGGTTGTATTACGTTATTGATGTATATAAAGGTCCCACGGAGACGGAGAAGCCATCTCGTCAGGAATGTTGACAAATATTACCGCCGAGATGTTAGGTTGGGTTAGGTTAGGTTATATTACGTTATGGATGTATATAAAGGTCCCATGGAGACGCAGAGGCCAACTCGCCAGGAATGTTGTCAAACATTACCGCCGCTATGTTTGGCTGGGTTTGGTTATGTTATGTTACGTTATTGATGTATATAAAGATCCCACGGAGACGTAGAGGCCAATTCTCCAGGAATGTTGTCTAATATTATCGCCGAGATTATAGGTTGGATTAGGTTACGTTATATTACGTTATTGATGTATATAAAGGTCCCAGGGAGACGTACATGCCAACTCGCCAGGAATGTTGTCAAATATTACCGACGAGATGATAGGTTGTGTTAGGTTACGTTATATTACGTTATTGATGTATATGGGGGTTACACGCAGACGTAGAGGCCAACTCGCCAGGAATGCTGTCAAATATTACCGCCGAGATGTTAGGTTGGGTTAGTTTAGGTTATAATACGTTATTGATGTATATAAAGGTCTCACGGAGACGTAGAAGCCAACTCGCCAGGAATGTTGTCGAATATTACCGCCGAGATGATAGGTTGGGTTAGGTTAGGTTATATTACGTTATTGATGTATATAAAGATCAAACGGAGATGTAGAGGCCAACTCGCCAGGTATGTTATCAAATATTACCGCGGAAATGTTAGGTTGGGTTAGGTTAGGTTATATTACGTTATTGACGTATATGAGGGTTACACGGAGACGAAGAGGCCAACTCGCCAGGAATGTTTTCAAATATTACCGCCGCGATGTTAGGTTGGGTTAGGTTAGGTTATATTACGTTATAGATGTATATAAAGGTCCCACGGTGACGTAGAGGCCAACAAGCCAGGAATGTTGTCAAATATTACCGCCGAGATGATAGGTTGGGTTAGGTTAGGTTATATTACGTTATTGATGTATATGAAGGTCAAACGGTGACGTAGAGGCCAACAAGCCAGGAATGTTGTCAAATATTACCGCCGAGATGATAGGTTGGGTTAGGTTACGTTATATTACGTTATTGATGTATATGAAGGTCAAACGGAGATGTAGAGGTCAAGTCGCCAGGAATGATGTCAAATATTACCGCCGAGATGTTAGGTTGGGTTAGGTTAGGTTATATTACGTTATTGATGTATATAAAGGTCCCACGGCGACGTAGAGGCCAACAAGCCAGGAATGTTGTCAAATATTACCGCCGAGATGATAGGTTGGGTTAGGTTAGGTTATATTACGTTTTTGATGTATATGAAGGTCAAACGGTGACGTAGAGGCCAACAAGCCAGGAATGTTGTCAAATATTACCGCCGAGATGATAGGTTGGGTTAGGTTACGTTATATTACGTTATTGATGTATATGAGGGTTACACAGAGACGTAGAGGCCAACTCGCCAGGAATGATGTCAGATATTACCGCCGAGATGTTAGGTTGGGTTGCGTTAGGTTAGGTTGTATTACGTTATTGATGTATATAAAGGTCCCATGGAGACGTAGAAGCCAACTCGCCAGGAATGTTGTCAAATATTACCCCCGAGATGTTAGGTTGGGTTAGGTTAGGTTATGTTACGTTATTGATGTATATAAAGGTCCCAGGGAGACGTAGATGCCAACTCGCCAGGAATGTTGTTAAATGTTACAGCCGAGACGACAGGTTGGGTTAGGTTACGTTATATTACGTTATTGATGTATATGATGGTTACACGCAGACGAAGAGGCCAACAAGAGAGGAATGTGGTCAAATATTACCGCCGAGATGTTAGATTGGGTTAGGTTAGGTTATATTACGTTATTGATGTATATAAAGGTCCCACACAGACGTAGAGGCCAACTCGCCAGGAATGTCTTCAAATATTACCGCCGAGATGATATGTTGGGTTGGGGTACGTTATATTACGTTATTGATGTATATGAGGGTTACACGGATACGAAGAGGCCAACAAGACTGGAATGTGGTCAAATATTACCGCCGAGATGTTAGATTGGGTATAGGTTATGTTATATTACGTTATTGATGTATAGAAATATCCCACGGAGACGTAGAGGCCAACTCGCCAGGAATGTTGTCAAACATTACCGCCGCTATGTTTGGCTGGGTTTGGTTATGTTATATTACGTTATTGATGTATATAAAGATCCCACGGAGACGTAGAGGCCAATTCGCCAGGAATGTTGTCTAATATTATCGCCGAGATTATAGGTTGGATTAGGTTACGTTATATTACGTTATTGATGTATATAAAGGTCCCAGGGAGACGTACATGCCAACTCGCCAGGAATGTTGTCAAATATTACCGACGAGATGATAGGTTGTGTTAGGTTACGTTATATTACGTTATTGATGTATATGGGGGTTACACGTAGACGTAGAGGCCAACTCGCCAGGAATGCTGTCAAATATTACCGCCGAGATGTTAGGTTGGGTTAGATTAGGTTATATTACGTTATTGATGTATATAAAGGTCCCACGGAGACGTAGAAGCCAACTCGCCAGGAATGTTGTCGAATATTACCGCCGAGATGATAGGTTGGGTTAGGTTAGGTTATATTACGTTATTGATGTATATAAAGATCAAACGGAGATGTAGAGGCCAACTCGCCAGGTATGTTATCAAATATTACCGCGGAAATGTTAGGTTGGGTTAGGTTAGGTTATATTACGTTATTGACGTATATGAGGGTTACACGGAGACGTAGAGGTCAACTCGCCAGGAATGTTGTCCAATATTACCGCCGAGATGTTAGGTTGGGTTAGTTTAGGTTATATTACGTTATTGATGTATATAAAGGTCCCAGGGAGACGTAGATGCCAACTCGCCAGGAATGTTGTCAAATATTACCGCCGAGATGATAGGTTGGGTTAGGTTAGGTTATATTACGTTATTGATGTATATGAACGTCAAACGGTGACGTAGAGGCCAACAAGCCAGGAATGTTGTCAAATATTACCGCCGAGATGATAGGTTGGGTTAGGTTACGTTATATTACGTTATTGATGTATATGAAGGTCAAACGGAGATGTAGAGGTCAAGTCGCCAGGAATGATGTCAAATATTACCGCCGAGATGTTAGGTTGGGTTAGGTTAGGTTATATTACGTTATTGATGTATATAAAGGTCCCACGGCGACGTAGAGGCCAACAAGCCAGGAATGTTGTCAAATATTACCGCCGAGATGATAGGTTGGGTTAGGTTAGGTTATATTACGTTATTGATGTATATGAAGGTCAAACGGTGACGTAGAGGCCAACAAGCCAGGAATGTTGTCAAATATTACCGCCGAGATGATAGGTTGGGTTAGGTTACGTTATATTACGTTATTGATGTATATGAGGGTTACACGGAGACGTAGAGGCCAACTCGCCAGGAATGATGTCAAATATTACCGCCGAGATGTTAGGTTGGGTTGCGTTAGGTTAGGTTGTATTACGTTATTGATGTATATAAAGGTCCCATGGAGACGTAGAAGCCAACTCGCCAGGAATGTTGTCAAATATTACCCCCGAGATGTTAGGTTGGGTTAGGTTAGGTTATGTTACGTTATTGATGTATATAAAGGTCCCAGGGAGACGTAGATGCCAACTCGCCAGGAATGTTGTTAAATGTTACAGCCGAGACGACAGGTTGGGTTAGGTTACGTTATATTACGTTATTGATGTATATGATGGTTACACGCAGACGAAGAGGCCAACAAGAGAGGAATGTGGTCAAATATTACCGCCGAGATGTTAGATTGGGTTAGGTTAGGTTATATTACGTTATTGATGTATATAAAGGTCCCACACAGACGTAGAGGCCAACTCGCCAGGAATGTCTTCAAATATTACCGCCGAGATGATATGTTGGGTTGGGGTACGTTATATTACGTTATTGATGTATATGAGGGTTACACGGATACGAAGAGGCCAACAAGACTGGAATGTGGTCAAATATTACCGCCGAGATGTTAGATTGGGTATAGGTTATGTTATATTACGTTATTGATGTATAGAAATATCCCACGGAGACGTAGAGGCCAACTCGCCAGGAATGTTGTCAAACATTACCGCCGCTATGTTTGGCTGGGTTTGGTTATGTTATATTACGTTATTGATGTATATAAAGATCCCACGGAGACGTAGAGGAAAATTCGCCAGGAATGTTGTCTAATATTATCGCCGAGATTATAGGTTGGATTAGGTTACGTTATATTACGTTATTGATGTATATAAAGGTCCCAGGGAGACGTACATGCCAACTCGCCAGGAATGTTGTCAAATATTACCGACGAGATGATAGGTTGTGTTAGGTTACGTTATATTACGTTATTGATGTATATGGGGGTTACACGTAGACGTAGATGCCAACTCGCCAGGAATGCTGTCAAATATTACCGCCGAGATGTTAGGTTGGGTTAGTTTAGGTTATATTACGTTATTGATGTATATAAAGGTCCCATGGAGACGTAGAAGCCAACTCGCCAGGAATGTTGTCAAATATTACCCCCGAGATGTTAGGTTGGGTTAGGTTAGGTTATGTTACGTTATTGATGTATATAAAGGTCCCAGGGAGACGTAGATGCCAACTCGCCAGGAATGTTGTTAAATGTTACAGCCGAGACGACAGGTTGGGTTAGGTTACGTTATATTACGTTATTGATGTATATGATGGTTACACGCAGACGAAGAGGCCAACAAGAGAGGAATGTGGTCAAATATTACCGCCGAGATGTTAGATTGGGTTAGGTTAGGTTATATTACGTTATTGATGTATATAAAGGTCCCACACAGACGTAGAGGCCAACTCGCCAGGAATGTCTTCAAATATTACCGCCGAGATGATATGTTGGGTTGGGGTACGTTATATTACGTTATTGATGTATATGAGGGTTACACGGATACGAAGAGGCCAACAAGACTGGAATGTGGTCAAATATTACCGCCGAGATGTTAGATTGGGTATAGGTTATGTTATATTACGTTATTGATGTATAGAAATATCCCACGGAGACGTAGAGGCCAACTCGCCAGGAATGTTGTCAAACATTACCGCCGCTATGTTTGGCTGGGTTTGGTTATGTTATATTACGTTATTGATGTATATAAAGATCCCACGGAGACGTAGAGGCCAATTCGCCAGGAATGTTGTCTAATATTATCGCCGAGATTATAGGTTGGATTAGGTTACGTTATATTACGTTATTGATGTATATAAAGGTCCCACACAGACGTAGAGGCCAACTCGCCAGGAATGTCTTCAAATATTACCGCCGAGATGATATGTTGGGTTGGGGTACGTTATATTACGTTATTGATGTATATGAGGGTTACACGGATACGAAGAGGCCAACAAGACTGGAATGTGGTCAAATATTACCGCCGAGATGTTAGATTGGGTATAGGTTATGTTATATTACGTTATTGATGTATAGAAATATCCCACGGAGACGTAGAGGCCAACTCGCCAGGAATGTTGTCAAACATTACCGCCGCTATGTTTGGCTGGGTTTGGTTATGTTATATTACGTTATTGATGTATATAAAGATCCCACGGAGACGTAGAGGCCAATTCGCCAGGAATGTTGTCTAATATTATCGCCGAGATTATAGGTTGGATTAGGTTACGTTATATTACGTTATTGATGTATATAAAGGTCCCAGGGAGACGTACATGCCAACTCGCCAGGAATGTTGTCAAATATTACCGACGAGATGATAGGTTGTGTTAGGTTACGTTATATTACGTTATTGATGTATATGGGGGTTACACGTAGACGTAGAGGCCAACTCGCCAGGAATGCTGTCAAATATTACCGCCGAGATGTTAGGTTGGGTTAGTTTAGGTTATATTACGTTATTGATGTATATAAAGGTCCCACGGAGACGTAGAAGCCAACTCGCCAGGAATGTTGTCGAATATTACCGCCGAGATGATAGGTTGGGTTAGGTTAGGTTATATTACGTTATTGATGTATATAAAGATCAAACGGAGATGTAGAGGCCAACTCGCCAGGTATGTTATCAAATATTACCGCGGAAATGTTAGGTTGGGTTAGGTTAGGTTATATTACGTTATTGACGTATATGAGGGTTACACGGAGACGTAGAGGTCAACTCGCCAGGAATGTTGTCCAATATTACCGCCGAGATGTTAGGTTGGGTTAGTTTAGGTTATATTACGTTATTGATGTATATAAAGGTCCCAGGGAGACGTAGATGCCAACTCGCCAGGAATGTTGTCAAATGTTACAGCCGAGACGACAGGTTGGGTTAGGTTACGTTATATTACGTTATTGATGTATATGATTGTTACACGCAGACGAAGAGGCCAACAAGAGAGGAATGTGGTCAAATATTACCGCCGAGATGTTAGATTGGGTTAGGTTAGGTTATATTACGTTATTGATGTATATAAAGGTCCCACACAGACGTAGAGGCCAACTCGCCAGGAATGTCTTCAAATATTACCGCCGAGATGATATGTTGGGTTGGGTTACGTTATATTACGTTATTGATGTATATGAGGGTTACACGGATACGAAGAGGCCAACAAGACTGGAATGTGGTCAAATATTACCGCCGAGATGTTAGATTGGGTATAGGTTATGTTATATTACGTTATTGATGTATAGAAATATCCCACGGAGACGTAGAGGCCAACTCGCCAGGAATGTTGTCAAATATTATCGACGAGATGATAGGTTGGTTTAGGTTAGGTTATATTTCGTTATTGATGTATATGAAGGTCCCACGGGGACGTAGAGGCCAATTCGCCAGGAATGTTGTCTAATATTATCGCCGAGATTATAGGTTGGGTTAGGTTAGGTTATATTACGTTATTGATGTATATAAAGGTCCCAGGGAGACGTAGATGCCAACTCGCCAGGAATGTTGTCAAATGTTACAGCCGAGACGACAGGTTGGGTTAGGTTACGTTATATTACGTTATTGATGTATATGATGGTTACACGCAGACGAAGAGGCCAACAAGAGAGGAATGTGGTCAAATATTACCGCCGAGATGTTAGATTGGGTTAGGTTAGGTTATATTACGTTATTGATGTATATAAAGGTCCCACACAGACGTAGAGGCCAACTCGCCAGGAATGTCTTCAAATATTACCGCCGAGATGATATGTTGGGTTGGGTTACGTTATATTACGTTATTGATGTATATGAGGGTTACACGGATACGAAGAGGCCAACAAGACTGGAATGTGGTCAAATATTAGCGCCAAGATGTTAGATTGGGTATAGGTTATGTTATATTACGTTATTGATGTATAGAAATATCCCACGGAGACGTAGAGGCCAACTCGCCAGGAATGTTGTCTAATATTATCGACGAGATGATAGGTTGGTTTAGGTTAGGTTATATTTCGTTATTGATGTATATGAAGGTCCCACGGGGACGTAGAGGCCAACTCGCCAGGAATGTTGTCCAACATTACCGCCGCTATGTTTGGCTGGGTTTGGTTATGTTATATTACGTTATTGATGTATATAAAGATCCCACGGAGACGTAGAGGCCAATTCGCCAGGAATGTTGTCTAATATTATCGCCGAGATTATAGGTTGGATTAGGTTACGTTATATTACGTTATTGATGTATATAAAGGTCCCAGGGAGACGTAGATGCCAACTCGCCAGGAATGTTGTCAAATATTACCGACGAGATGATAGGTTGTGTTAGGTTACGTTATATTACGTTATTGATGTATATAGGGCTTACACGTAGACGTAGAGGCCAACTCGCCAGGAATGCTGTCAAATATTACCGCCGAGATGTTAGGTTGGGTTAGTTTAAGTTATATTACGTTATTGATGTATATAAAGGTCCCACGGAGACGTAGAAGCCAAGTCGCCAGGAATGTTGTCGAATATTACCGCCGAGATGATAGGTTGGGTTAGGTTAGGTTATATTACGTTATTGATGTATATGAAGGTCAAACGGTGACGTAGAGGCCAACAAGCCAGGAATGTTGTCAAATATTACCGCCGAGATGATAGGTTGGGTTAGGTTACGTTATATTACGTTATTGATGTATATGAGGGTTACACGGAGACGTAGAGGCCAACTCGCCAGGAATGATGTCAAATATTACCGCCGAGATGTTAGGTTGGGTTGCGTTAGGTTAGGTTGTATTACGTTATTGATGTATATAAAGGTTCCACGGAGACGTAGAAGCCAACTCGCCAGGAATGTTGTCAAATATTACCCCCGAGATGTTAGGTTGGGTTAGGTTAGGTTATATTACGTTATTGATGTATATAAAGGTCCCAGGGAGACGTCGATGCCAACTCGCCAGGAATGTTGTCAAATGTTACAGCCGAGACGACAGGTTGGGTTAGGTTACGTTATATTACGTTATTGATGTATATGATGGTTACACGCAGACGAAGAGGCCAACAAGAGAGGAATGTGGTCAAATATTACCGCCGAGATGTTAGATTGGGTTAGGTTAGGTTATATTACGTTATTGATGTATATAAAGGTCCCACACAGACGTAGCGGCCAACTCGCCAGGAATGTCTTCAAATATTACCGCCGAGATGATATGTTGGGTTGGGTTACGTTATATTACGTTATTGATGTATATGAGGGTGACACGGATACGAAGAGGCCAACAAGACTGGAATGTGGTCAAATATTACCGCCGAGATGTTAGATTGGGTATAGGTTATGTTATATTACGTTATTGATGTATAGAAATATCCCACGGAGACGTAGAGGCCAACTCGCCAGGAATGTTGTCAAATATTATCGACGAGATGATAGGTTGGTTTAGGTTAGGTTATATTTCGTTATTGATGTATATGAAGGTCCCACGGGGACGTAGAGGCCAACTCGCCAGGAATGTTGTCAAACATTACCGCCGCTATGTTTGGCTGGGTTTGGTTATGTTATATTACGTTATTGATGTATATAAAGATCCCACGGAGACGTAGAGGCCAATTCGCCAGGAATGTTGTCTAATATTATCGCCGAGATTATAGGTTGGATTAGGTTACGTTATATTACGTTATTGATGTATATAAAGGTCCCAGGGAGACGTAGATGCCAACTCGCCAGGAATGTTGTCAAATATTACCGACGAGATGATAGGTTGTGTTAGGTTACGTTATATTACGTTATTGATGTATATGGGGCTTACACGTAGACGTAGAGGCCAACTCGCCAGGAATGCTGTCAAATATTACCGCCGAGATGTTAGGTTGGGTTAGTTTAAGTTATATTACGTTATTGATGTATATAAAGGTCCCACGGAGACGTAGAAGCCAACTCGCCAGGAATGTTGTCGAATATTACCGCCGAGATGATAGGTTGGGTTAGGTTAGGTTATATTACGTTATTGATGTATATAAAGATCAAACGGAGATGTAGAGGCCAACTCGCCAGGTATGTTATCAAATATTACCGCGGAAATGTTAGGTTGGGTTAGGTTAGGTTATATTACGTTATTGACGTATATGAGGGTTACACGGAGACGAAGAGGCCAACTCGCCAGGAATGTTTTCAAATATTACCGCCGCGATGTTAGGTTGGGTTAGGTTAGGTTATATTACGTTATAGATGTATATAAAGGTCCCACGGTGACGTAGAGGCCAACAAGCCAGGAATGTTGTCAAATATTACCGCCGAGATGATAGGTTGGGTTAGGTTAGGTTATATTACGTTATTGATGTATATGAAGGTCAAACGGTGACGTAGAGGCTAACAAGCCAGGAATGTTGTCAAATATTACCGCCGAGATGATAGGTTGGGTTAGGTTAGGTTATATTACGTTATTGATGTATATGAAGGTCAAACGGAGATGTAGAGGTCAACTCGCCAGGAATGATGTCAAATATTACCGCCGAGATGTTAAGTTGGGTTAGGTTAGGTTATATTACGTTATTGATGTATATAAAGGTCCCACGGCGACGTAGAGGCCAACAAGCCAGGAATGTTGTCAAATATTACCCCCGAGATGTTAGGTTGGGTTAGGTTAGGTTATATTACGTTATTGATGTATATAAAGGTCCCAGGGAGACGTAGAAGCCAACTCGCCAGGAATGTTGTCGAATATTACCGCCGAGATGATAGGTTGGGTTAGGTTAGGTTATATTACGTTATTGATGTATATAAAGATCAAACGGAGATGTAGTGGCCAACTCGCCAGGTATGTTATCAAATATTACCGCGGAAATGTTAGGTTGGGTTAGGTTAGGTTATATTACGTTATTGACGTATATGAGGGTTACACGGAGACGTAGAGGTCAACTCGCCAGGAATGTTGTCCAATATTACCGTCGAAATGTTAGGTTGGGTTAGTTTAGGTTATATTACGTTATTGATGTATATAAAGGTCCCAGGGAGACGTAGATGCCAACTCGCCAGGAATGTTGTCAAATATTACCGCCGAGATGATAGGCTGGGTTAGGTTAGGTTATATTACGTTATTGATGTATATAAAGGATCCAGGGAGACGATGATGCCAACTCGCCAGGAATGTTGTCAAATATTACCGCCGAGATGATAGGTTGGGTTAGGTTACGTTATATTACGTTATTGATGTATATGAGGTTTACACGGAGACGTAGAGGCCAACTCGCCAGGAATGATGTCAAATATTACCGCCGAGATGTTAGGTTGGGTTAGGTTAGGTTATATTACGTTATTGATGTATATAAATGTCCCAGGGAGACGTAGATCCCAACTCGCCGGGAATGTTGTCAAATATTACCGCCGAGATGATAGGTTGGGTTAGGTTGCGTTATATTACGTTATTGATGTATATGAGGGTTACACGGAGACGTAGAGGCCAACGCGCCAGGAATGATGTCAAATATTACCCGCCGAGATGTGAGGTTGGGTTAGGTTAGGTTATATTACGTTATTGTTGTATTAAAAGGTCCCAGGGAGACGTAGATGCCAACTCGCCAGGAATGTTGTCAAATATTACCGCCGAGACGACAGGTTGGGTTAGGTTACGTTATATTACGTTATTGATGTATATGAGGGTTACATGGAGATGAAGAGGCCAACAAGACAGGAATGTGGTCAAATATTACCGCCGAGACGTTAGATTGGGTTAGGTTAGGTTATATTTCGTTATTAATGTATATGGAGCTCCCACACAGACGTAGAGGCCAACTCGCCAGGAATGTTGTCAAATATTACCGCCGAGATTATATGTTGGGTTATGTTAGGTTATATTACGTTATTGATGAGTATGAAGGTCAAACGGAGACGTAGAGGCCAACTCGCCACGAATGTTGTCAAATGTTACCGCCGAGATGTTATGTTGGGTTAGGTTAGGTTATATTACGTTATTGATGTATATGAAGGTCAAACGGAGACGTAGAGGCGAACTCGCCAGGAATGTTGTCCAATATTACCGCCGAGATGTTAGGTTGGGTTAGGATACGTTATATTACGTTATTGATGTATATAAAGGTCCCACGGAGACGAAGAGGCCAACTCGCCAGGAATGTTTTCAAATATTACCGCCGCGATGTTAGGTTGGGTTAGGTTACGTTATATTACGTTATAGATGTATATAAATGTCCCACGGTGACGTAGAGGCTAACAAGCCAGGAATGTGGTCAAATATTACCACCGAGATGTTAGATTGGGTTAGGTTAGGTTATATTACGTTGTTGATGTATAGAAAGGTTCCACGGAGACGTAGAGGCCAACACGCCAGGAATGTTTTCAAATATTACCGCCGAGATGTTAGGTTGGGTTTGGTTAGGTTATATTACGTTATTGATGTATATAAAGGTCCCAGGGGGGACGTAGATGCCAACTCGTCAGGAATGTTGTCAAATATTTCCGCCGAGATGATAGGTTGGGTTAGGTTACGTTATATTACGTTATTGATGTATATGAGGGTTACACGGAGACGAAGAGGCCAACTCGCCAGGAATGTTTTCAAATATTACCGCCGCGATGTTAGGTTGGGTTAGGTTAAGTTATATTACGTTATTGATGTATATAAAGGTCCCAGGGAGACGTAGATGCCAACTCGCCAGGAATGTTGTCAAATGTTACAGCCGAGACGACAGGTTGGGTTAGGTTACGTTATATTACGTTATTGATGTATATAAAGATCCCACACAGACGTAGATGCCAACTCGCCAGGAATGTTGTCAAATATTACCGCCGAGACGACAGGTTGGGTTAGGTTACGTTATATTACGTTATTGATGTATATGAGGGTTACACGGAGACGAAGAGGCCAACAAGACAGGAATGTGGTCAAATATTACCGCCGAGATGTTAGATTGGGTTAGGTTAGGTTATATTACGTTATTGATGTATATAAAGGTCCCACGGAGACGGAGAAGCCATCTCGTCAGGAATGTTGACAAATATTACCGCCGAGATGTTAGGTTGGGTTAGGTTAGGTTATATTACGTTATGGATGTATATAAAGGTCCCATGGAGACGCAGAGGCCAACTCGCAAGGAATGTTGTCAAATATTACCCCCGTGATGTTATGTTGGGTTAGGTTAGGTTATATTACGTTATTGATGTATATAAAGGTCTCACGGAGACGTAGAGGCCAACAAGCCAGGTATGTTGTCAAATAGTACCGCCGAGATGATAGGTTGGGTTAGGTTAGGTTATATTACGTTATTGATGTATATAAATGTCCCAGGGAGACGTAGATGCCAACTCGCCGGGTATGTTATCAAATATTACCGCGGAAATGTTAGGTTGGGTTAGGTTACGTTATATTACGTTATTGATGTATATGAGGGTTACACGGAGACGTAGATGCCAACTCTCCAGGAATGTTGTCAAATATTAGTGCCGAGATGTTAGGTTGGGTTAGGTTAGGTTATATTACGTTATTCATGTATATGAAGATCCCACGGAGTCGTAGAGGCCAACTGGCCAGGAATGTTGTCAAATATTACCGCCGAGATGACAGGTTGGTTTAGGTTAGATTATATTACGTTATTGATGTATATGAAGGTCGCACGGAGAGGTAGAGGCCAACTAGCCAGGAATGTTGTCAAATATTACCGCCGAGATGATAGGTTGGGTTAGGTTACGTTATATTATGTTATTGATGTATATGAGGGTTACACGGAGACGTAGAGGCCAACTCGCCAGGAATGATGTCAAATATTACCGCCGAGATGTTAGGTTGGGTTAGGTTAGGTTATATTACGTTATTGATGTATATAAAGGTCCCACGGAGACGTAGAAGCCAACTCGCCAGGAATGTTGTCAAATATTACCGCCGAGATGATAGGTTGGGTTAGGTGAGGTTATATTACGTTATTGATGTATATGAAGGTCAAACGGAGATGTAGAGGCCAACTCGCCAGGTATGTTATCAAATATTACCGCGGAAATGTTGGGTTGGGTTAGGTTACGTTATATTACGTTATTGATGTATATGAGGGTTACACGGAGACGTAGAGGCCAACTCGCCAGGAATGATGTCAAATATTACCGCCGAGATGTTAGGTTGGGTTGCGTTAGGTTAGGTTGTATTACGTTATTGATGTATATAAAGGTCCCACGGTGACGTAGAATCCAACTCGCCAGGAATGTTGTCAAATATTACCGCCGAGATGATAGGCTGGGTTAGGTTAGGTTATATTACGTTATTGATGTATATAAAGGTCCCACGGCGACGTAGAGGCCAACAAGCCAGGAATGTTGTCAAATATTACCCCCGAGATGTTAGGTTGGGTTAGGTTAGGTTATATTACGTTATTGATGTATATAAAGGTCCCAGGGAGACGTAGAAGCCAACTCGCCAGGAATGTTGTCGAATATTACCGCCGAGATGATAGGTTGGGTTAGGTTAGGTTATATTACGTTATTGATGTATATAAAGATCAAACGGAGATGTAGTGGCCAACTCGCCAGGTATGTTATCAAATATTACCGCGGAAATGTTAGGTTGGGTTAGGTTAGGTTATATTACGTTATTGACGTATATGAGGGTTACACGGAGACGTAGAGGTCAACTCGCCAGGAATGTTGTCCAATATTACCGTCGAAATGTTAGGTTGGGTTAGTTTAGGTTATATTACGTTATTGATGTATATAAAGGTCCCAGGGAGACGTAGATGCCAACTCGCCAGGAATGTTGTCAAATATTACCGCCGAGATGATAGGCTGGGTTAGGTTAGGTTATATTACGTTATTGATGTATATAAAGGATCCAGGGAGACGATGATGCCAACTCGCCAGGAATGTTGTCAAATATTACCGCCGAGATGATAGGTTGGGTTAGGTTACGTTATATTACGTTATTGATGTATATGAGGTTTACACGGAGACGTAGAGGCCAACTCGCCAGGAATGATGTCAAATATTACCGCCGAGATGTTAGGTTGGGTTAGGTTAGGTTATATTACGTTATTGATGTATATAAATGTCCCAGGGAGACGTAGATCCCAACTCGCCGGGAATGTTGTCAAATATTACCGCCGAGATGATAGGTTGGGTTAGGTTGCGTTATATTACGTTATTGATGTATATGAGGGTTACACGGAGACGTAGAGGCCAACGCGCCAGGAATGATGTCAAATATTACCCGCCGAGATGTGAGGTTGGGTTAGGTTAGGTTATATTACGTTATTGTTGTATTAAAAGGTCCCAGGGAGACGTAGATGCCAACTCGCCAGGAATGTTGTCAAATATTACCGCCGAGACGACAGGTTGGGTTAGGTTACGTTATATTACGTTATTGATGTATATGAGGGTTACATGGAGATGAAGAGGCCAACAAGACAGGAATGTGGTCAAATATTACCGCCGAGACGTTAGATTGGGTTAGGTTAGGTTATATTTCGTTATTAATGTATATGGAGCTCCCACACAGACGTAGAGGCCAACTCGCCAGGAATGTTGTCAAATATTACCGCCGAGATTATATGTTGGGTTATGTTAGGTTATATTACGTTATTGATGAGTATGAAGGTCAAACGGAGACGTAGAGGCCAACTCGCCACGAATGTTGTCAAATGTTACCGCCGAGATGTTATGTTGGGTTAGGTTAGGTTATATTACGTTATTGATGTATATGAAGGTCAAACGGAGACGTAGAGGCGAACTCGCCAGGAATGTTGTCCAATATTACCGCCGAGATGTTAGGTTGGGTTAGGATACGTTATATTACGTTATTGATGTATATAAAGGTCCCACGGAGACGAAGAGGCCAACTTGCCAGGAATGTTTTCAAATATTACCGCCGCGATGTTAGGTTGGGTTAGGTTACGTTATATTACGTTATAGATGTATATAAATGTCCCACGGTGACGTAGAGGCTAACAAGCCAGGAATGTGGTCAAATATTACCACCGAGATGTTAGATTGGGTTAGGTTAGGTTATATTACGTTGTTGATGTATAGAAAGGTTCCACGGAGACGTAGAGGCCAACACGCCAGGAATGTTTTCAAATATTACCGCCGAGATGTTAGGTTGGGTTTGGTTAGGTTATATTACGTTATTGATGTATATAAAGGTCCCAGGGGGGACGTAGATGCCAACTCGTCAGGAATGTTGTCAAATATTTCCGCCGAGATGATAGGTTGGGTTAGGTTACGTTATATTACGTTATTGATGTATATGAGGGTTACACGGAGACGAAGAGGCCAACTCGCCAGGAATGTTTTCAAATATTACCGCCGCGATGTTAGGTTGGGTTAGGTTAAGTTATATTACGTTATTGATGTATATAAAGGTCCCAGGGAGACGTAGATGCCAACTCGCCAGGAATGTTGTCAAATGTTACAGCCGAGACGACAGGTTGGGTTAGGTTACGTTATATTACGTTATTGATGTATATAAAGATCCCACACAGACGTAGATGCCAACTCGCCAGGAATGTTGTCAAATATTACCGCCGAGACGACAGGTTGGGTTAGGTTACGTTATATTACGTTATTGATGTATATGAGGGTTACACGGAGACGAAGAGGCCAACAAGACAGGAATGTGGTCAAATATTACCGCCGAGATGTTAGATTGGGTTAGGTTAGGTTATATTACGTTATTGATGTATATAAAGGTCCCACGGAGACGGAGAAGCCATCTCGTCAGGAATGTTGACAAATATTACCGCCGAGATGTTAGGTTGGGTTAGGTTAGGTTATATTACGTTATGGATGTATATAAAGGTCCCATGGAGACGCAGAGGCCAACTCGCAAGGAATGTTGTCAAATATTACCCCCGTGATGTTATGTTGGGTTAGGTTAGGTTATATTACGTTATTGATGTATATAAAGGTCTCACGGAGACGTAGAGGCCAACAAGCCAGGTATGTTGTCAAATAGTACCGCCGAGATGATAGGTTGGGTTAGGTTAGGTTATATTACGTTATTGATGTATATAAATGTCCCAGGGAGACGTAGATGCCAACTCGCCGGGTATGTTATCAAATATTACCGCGGAAATGTTAGGTTGGGTTAGGTTACGTTATATTACGTTATTGATGTATATGAGGGTTACACGGAGACGTAGATGCCAACTCGCCAGGAATGTTGTCAAATATTACCGCCGAGATGATAGGTTGGGTTAGGTTACGTTATATTATGTTATTGATGTATATGAGGGTTACACGGAGACGTAGAGGCCAACTCGCCAGGAATGATGTCAAATATTACCGCCGAGATGTTAGGTTGGGTTAGGTTAGGTTATATTACGTTATTGATGTATATAAAGGTCCCACGGAGACGTAGAAGCCAACTCGCCAGGAATGTTGTCAAATATTACCGCCGAGATGATAGGTTGGGTTAGGTGAGGTTATATTACGTTATTGATGTATATGAAGGTCAAACGGAGATGTAGAGGCCAACTCGCCAGGTATGTTATCAAATATTACCGCGGAAATGTTGGGTTGGGTTAGGTTACGTTATATTACGTTATTGATGTATATGAGGGTTACACGGAGACGTAGAGGCCAACTCGCCAGGAATGATGTCAAATATTACCGCCGAGATGTTAGGTTGGGTTGCGTTAGGTTAGGTTGTATTACGTTATTGATGTATATAAAGGTCCCACGGTGACGTAGAATCCAACTCGCCAGGAATGTTGTCAAATATTACCGCCGAGATGATAGGCTGGGTTAGGTTAGGTTATATTACGTTATTGATGTATATAAAGGTCCCACGGAGACGTAGAGGCCAACTCGCCAGGAATGTTGTCAAATATTACCGCCGAGATGATAGGTTGTGGTAGGTTACGCTATATTACGTTATTGATGTATATGGGGGTTACACGGAGACGTAGAGGCCAACTCGCCAGGAATGATGTCAAATATTACCGCCGAGATGTTAGCTTGGGTTAGGTTACGTTATATTACGTTATTGATGTATATGAAGGTCAAACGGAGATGTAGAGGCCAACTCGCCAGGTGTGTTATCAAATATTACCGCGGAAATGTTAGGTTGGGTTAGGTTACGTTATATTACGTTATTGATGTATATGAGGTTTACACGGAGACGTAGAGTCCAACTCGCCAGGAATGTTGTCAAATATTACCCGCCGAGATGTGAGGTCGGGTTAGGTTAGGTTATATTACGTTATTGTTGTATAAAAAGGTCCCAGGGAGACGTAGATGCCAACTCGCCAGGAATGTTGTCAAATATTACCGCCGAGACGACAGGTTGGATTAGGTTACGTTATATTACGTTATTGATGTATATGAGGGTTACATGGAGATGAAGAGGCCAACAAGACAGGAATGTGGTCAAATATTACCGCCGAAATGTTAGATTGGGTTAGGTTAGGTCATATTACGTTATTGATGTATATAAAGGTCCCACACAGACGTAGAGGCCAACTCGCCAGGAATGTTGTCAAATATTACCGCCGAGATGATATGTTGGGTTATGTTAGGTTATATTACGTTATTGATGTATATAAAGGTCCCAGGGAGACGTAGATGCCAACTCGCCAGGAATGTTGTCAAATATTACCGCCGAGATGATAGGCTGGGTTAGGTTAGGTTATATTACGTTATTGATGTATATAAAGGATCCAGGGAGACGATGATGCCAACTCGCCAGGAATGTTGTCAAATATTACCGCCGAGATGATAGGTTGGGTTAGGTTACGTTATATTACGTTATTGATGTATATGAGGTTTACACGGAGACGTAGAGGCCAACTCGCCAGGAATGATGTCAAATATTACCGCCGAGATGTTAGGTTGGGTTAGGTTAGGTTATATTACGTTATTGATGTATATAAATGTCCCAGGGAGACGTAGATCCCAACTCGCCGGGAATGTTGTCAAATATTACCGCCGAGATGATAGGTTGGGTTAGGTTGCGTTATATTACGTTATTGATGTATATGAGGGTTACACGGAGACGTAGAGGCCAACGCGCCAGGAATGATGTCAAATATTACCCGCCGAGATGTGAGGTTGGGTTAGGTTAGGTTATATTACGTTATTGTTGTATTAAAAGGTCCCAGGGAGACGTAGATGCCAACTCGCCAGGAATGTTGTCAAATATTACCGCCGAGACGACAGGTTGGGTTAGGTTACGTTATATTACGTTATTGATGTATATGAGGGTTACATGGAGATGAAGAGGCCAACAAGACAGGAATGTGGTCAAATATTACCGCCGAGACGTTAGATTGGGTTAGGTTAGGTTATATTTCGTTATTAATGTATATGGAGCTCCCACACAGACGTAGAGGCCAACTCGCCAGGAATGTTGTCAAATATTACCGCCGAGATTATATGTTGGGTTATGTTAGGTTATATTACGTTATTGATGAGTATGAAGGTCAAACGGAGACGTAGAGGCCAACTCGCCACGAATGTTGTCAAATGTTACCGCCGAGATGTTATGTTGGGTTAGGTTAGGTTATATTACGTTATTGATGTATATGAAGGTCAAACGGAGACGTAGAGGCGAACTCGCCAGGAATGTTGTCCAATATTACCGCCGAGATGTTAGGTTGGGTTAGGATACGTTATATTACGTTATTGATGTATATAAAGGTCCCACGGAGACGAAGAGGCCAACTTGCCAGGAATGTTTTCAAATATTACCGCCGCGATGTTAGGTTGGGTTAGGTTACGTTATATTACGTTATAGATGTATATAAATGTCCCACGGTGACGTAGAGGCTAACAAGCCAGGAATGTGGTCAAATATTACCACCGAGATGTTAGATTGGGTTAGGTTAGGTTATATTACGTTGTTGATGTATAGAAAGGTTCCACGGAGACGTAGAGGCCAACACGCCAGGAATGTTTTCAAATATTACCGCCGAGATGTTAGGTTGGGTTTGGTTAGATTATATTACGTTATTGATGTATATAAAGGTCCCAGGGGGGACGTAGATGCCAACTCGTCAGGAATGTTGTCAAATATTTCCGCCGAGATGATAGGTTGGGTTAGGTTACGTTATATTACGTTATTGATGTATATGAGGGTTACACGGAGACGAAGAGGCCAACTCGCCAGGAATGTTTTCAAATATTACCGCCGCGATGTTAGGTTGGGTTAGGTTAAGTTATATTACGTTATTGATGTATATAAAGGTCCCAGGGAGACGTAGATGCCAACTCGCCAGGAATGTTGTCAAATGTTACAGCCGAGACGACAGGTTGGGTTAGGTTACGTTATATTACGTTATTGATGTATATAAAGATCCCACACAGACGTAGATGCCAACTCGCCAGGAATGTTGTCAAATATTACCGCCGAGACGACAGGTTGGGTTAGGTTACGTTATATTACGTTATTGATGTATATGAGGGTTACACGGAGACGAAGAGGCCAACAAGACAGGAATGTGGTCAAATATTACCGCCGAGATGTTAGATTGGGTTAGGTTAGGTTATATTACGTTATTGATGTATATAAAGGTCCCACGGAGACGGAGAAGCCATCTCGTCAGGAATGTTGACAAATATTACCGCCGAGATGTTAGGTTGGGTTAGGTTAGGTTATATTACGTTATGGATGTATATAAAGGTCCCATGGAGACGCAGAGGCCAACTCGCAAGGAATGTTGTCAAATATTACCCCCGTGATGTTATGTTGGGTTAGGTTAGGTTATATTACGTTATTGATGTATATAAAGGTCTCACGGAGACGTAGAGGCCAACAAGCCAGGTATGTTGTCAAATAGTACCGCCGAGATGATAGGTTGGGTTAGGTTAGGTTATATTACGTTATTGATGTATATAAATGTCCCAGGGAGACGTAGATGCCAACTCGCCGGGTATGTTATCAAATATTACCGCGGAAATGTTAGGTTGGGTTAGGTTACGTTATATTACGTTATTGATGTATATGAGGGTTACACGGAGACGTAGATGCCAACTCGCCAGGAATGTTGTCAAATATTACCGCCGAGATGATAGGTTGGGTTAGGTTACGTTATATTATGTTATTGATGTATATGAGGGTTACACGGAGACGTAGAGGCCAACTCGCCAGGAATGATGTCAAATATTACCGCCGAGATGTTAGGTTGGGTTAGGTTAGGTTATATTACGTTATTGATGTATATAAAGGTCCCACGGAGACGTAGAAGCCAACTCGCCAGGAATGTTGTCAAATATTACCGCCGAGATGATAGGTTGGGTTAGGTGAGGTTATATTACGTTATTGATGTATATGAAGGTCAAACGGAGATGTAGAGGCCAACTCGCCAGGTATGTTATCAAATATTACCGCGGAAATGTTGGGTTGGGTTAGGTTACGTTATATTACGTTATTGATGTATATGAGGGTTACACGGAGACGTAGAGGCCAACTCGCCAGGAATGATGTCAAATATTACCGCCGAGATGTTAGGTTGGGTTGCGTTAGGTTAGGTTGTATTACGTTATTGATGTATATAAAGGTCCCACGGTGACGTAGAATCCAACTCGCCAGGAATGTTGTCAAATATTACCGCCGAGATGATAGGCTGGGTTAGGTTAGGTTATATTACGTTATTGATGTATATAAAGGTCCCACGGAGACGTAGAGGCCAACTCGCCAGGAATGTTGTCAAATATTACCGCCGAGATGATAGGTTGTGGTAGGTTACGCTATATTACGTTATTGATGTATATGGGGGTTACACGGAGACGTAGAGGCCAACTCGCCAGGAATGATGTCAAATATTACCGCCGAGATGTTAGCTTGGGTTAGGTTACGTTATATTACGTTATTGATGTATATGAAGGTCAAACGGAGATGTAGAGGCCAACTCGCCAGGTGTGTTATCAAATATTACCGCGGAAATGTTAGGTTGGGTTAGGTTACGTTATATTACGTTATTGATGTATATGAGGTTTACACGGAGACGTAGAGTCCAACTCGCCAGGAATGTTGTCAAATATTACCCGCCGAGATGTGAGGTCGGGTTAGGTTAGGTTATATTACGTTATTGTTGTATAAAAAGGTCCCAGGGAGACGTAGATGGCAACTCGCCAGGAATGTTGTCAAATATTACCGCCGAGACGACAGGTTGGATTAGGTTACGTTATATTACGTTATTGATGTATATGAGGGTTACATGGAGATGAAGAGGCCAACAAGACAGGAATGTGGTCAAATATTACCGCCGAAATGTTAGATTGGGTTAGGTTAGGTCATATTACGTTATTGATGTATATAAAGGTCCCACACAGACGTAGAGGCCAACTCGCCAGGAATGTTGTCAAATATTACCGCCGAGATGATATGTTGGGTTATGTTAGGTTATATTACGTTATTGATGACAATGAAGGTCAAACGGAGACGTAGAGGCCAACTCGCCACGAATGTTGTCAAATGTTACCGCCGAGATGTTATGTTGGGTTAGGTTAGGTTATATTACGTTATTGATGTATATGAAGGCCAAACGGAGACGTGGAGGCGAACTCGCCAGGAATGTTGTCCAATATTACCGCCGAGATGTTAGGTTGGGTTAGGTTAGGTTATATTACGTTATAGATGCATATAAAGGTCCCACGGTGACGTAGAGGCCAACAAGCCAGGAATGAGGTCAAATATTGCCACCGAGATGATATGTTGGGATAGGTTAGGTTATATTACGTTATTGATGTATATAAAGGTCCCACGGAGACGGAGAAGCCATCTCGTCAGGAATGTTGACAAATATTACCGCCGAGATGTTAGGTTGGGTTAGGTTAGGTTATATTACGTTATGGATGTATATAAAGGTCCCATGGAGACGCAGAGGCCAACTCGCAAGGAATGTTGTCAAATATTACCCCCGTGATGTTATGTTGGGTTAGGTTAGGTTATATTACGTTATTGATGTATATAAAGGTCTCACGGAGACGTAGAGGCCAACAAGCCAGGTATGTTGTCAAATAGTACCGCCGAGATGATAGGTTGGGTTAGGTTAGGTTATATTACGTTATTGATGTATATAAATGTCCCAGGGAGACGTAGATGCCAACTCGCCGGGTATGTTATCAAATATTACCGCGGAAATGTTAGGTTGGGTTAGGTTACGTTATATTACGTTATTGATGTATATGAGGGTTACACGGAGACGTAGATGCCAACTCGCCAGGAATGTTGTCAAATATTACCGCCGAGATGATAGGTTGGGTTAGGTTACGTTATATTATGTTATTGATGTATATGAGGGTTACACGGAGACGTAGAGGCCAACTCGCCAGGAATGATGTCAAATATTACCGCCGAGATGTTAGGTTGGGTTAGGTTAGGTTATATTACGTTATTGATGTATATAAAGGTCCCACGGAGACGTAGAAGCCAACTCGCCAGGAATGTTGTCAAATATTACCGCCGAGATGATAGGTTGGGTTAGGTGAGGTTATATTACGTTATTGATGTATATGAAGGTCAAACGGAGATGTAGAGGCCAACTCGCCAGGTATGTTATCAAATATTACCGCGGAAATGTTGGGTTGGGTTAGGTTACGTTATATTACGTTATTGATGTATATGAGGGTTACACGGAGACGTAGAGGCCAACTCGCCAGGAATGATGTCAAATATTACCGCCGAGATGTTAGGTTGGGTTGCGTTAGGTTAGGTTGTATTACGTTATTGATGTATATAAAGGTCCCACGGTGACGTAGAATCCAACTCGCCAGGAATGTTGTCAAATATTACCGCCGAGATGATAGGCTGGGTTAGGTTAGGTTATATTACGTTATTGATGTATATAAAGGTCCCACGGAGACGTAGAGGCCAACTCGCCAGGAATGTTGTCAAATATTACCGCCGAGATGATAGGTTGTGGTAGGTTACGCTATATTACGTTATTGATGTATATGGGGGTTACACGGAGACGTAGAGGCCAACTCGCCAGGAATGATGTCAAATATTACCGCCGAGATGTTAGCTTGGGTTAGGTTACGTTATATTACGTTATTGATGTATATGAAGGTCAAACGGAGATGTAGAGGCCAACTCGCCAGGTGTGTTATCAAATATTACCGCGGAAATGTTAGGTTGGGTTAGGTTACGTTATATTACGTTATTGATGTATATGAGGTTTACACGGAGACGTAGAGTCCAACTCGCCAGGAATGTTGTCAAATATTACCCGCCGAGATGTGAGGTCGGGTTAGGTTAGGTTATATTACGTTATTGTTGTATAAAAAGGTCCCAGGGAGACGTAGATGCCAACTCGCCAGGAATGTTGTCAAATATTACCGCCGAGACGACAGGTTGGATTAGGTTACGTTATATTACGTTATTGATGTATATGAGGGTTACATGGAGATGAAGAGGCCAACAAGACAGGAATGTGGTCAAATATTACCGCCGAAATGTTAGATTGGGTTAGGTTAGGTCATATTACGTTATTGATGTATATAAAGGTCCCACACAGACGTAGAGGCCAACTCGCCAGGAATGTTGTCAAATATTACCGCCGAGATGATATGTTGGGTTATGTTAGGTTATATTACGTTATTGATGACAATGAAGGTCAAACGGAGACGTAGAGGCCAACTCGCCACGAATGTTGTCAAATGTTACCGCCGAGATGTTATGTTGGGTTAGGTTAGGTTATATTACGTTATTGATGTATATGAAGGCCAAACGGAGACGTGGAGGCGAACTCGCCAGGAATGTTGTCCAATATTACCGCCGAGATGTTAGGTTGGGTTAGGTTAGGTTATATTACGTTATAGATGCATATAAAGGTCCCACGGTGACGTAGAGGCCAACAAGCCAGGAATGAGGTCAAATATTGCCACCGAGATGATATGTTGGGATAGGTTAGGTTATATTACGTTATTGATGTATATAAAGGTCCCACAAAGACGTAGAGGCCAACTCGCCAGGAATGTTGTCAAATATTACCGCCGAGATGATATGTTGGGTTATGTTAGCTTATATTACGTTATTGATGAATATGAAGGTCAAACGGAGACGTAGAGGCCAACTCGCCACGAATGTTGTCAAATGTTACCGCCGAGATGTTATGTTGGGTTAGGTTAGGTTATATTACGTTATTGATGTATATGAAGGTCAAACGGAGACGTGGAGGCGAACTCGCCAGGAATGTTGTCCAATATTACCGCCGAGATGTTAGGTTGGGTTAGGTTAGGTTATATTACGTTATTGATGTATATAAAGGTCCCAGGGGGACGTAGATGCCAACTCGTCAGGAATGTTGTCAAATATTTCCGCCGAGATGATAGGTTGGGTTAGGTTACGTTATATTACGTTATAGATGTATATAAAGGTCCCACGGAGACGTAGAGGCCAACAATCCAGGAATGTGGTCAAATATTACCACCGAGGTGTGAGGTTGGGTTAGGTTAGCTTATATTACGTTATTGTTGTATAAAAAGGTCCCAGGGAGACGTAGATGCCAACTCGCCAGGAATGTTGTCAAATATTACCGCCGATATGATAGGTTGGGTTAGGTTACGTTATATTACGTTATTGATGTATATGAGGTTTACACGGAGACGTAGAGTCCAACTCGCCAGGAATGTTGTCAAATATTACCGCCGAGATGTGAGGTTGGGTTCGGTTATGTTATATTACGTTATTGACGTATATGAGGGTTACACGGAGACGTAGAGGTCAACTCGCCAGGAATGTTGTGCAATATTACCGCCGAGATGTTAGGCTGGGTTAGGTTAGTTTATATTACGTTATTGATGTATATGAAGGTCAAACGGAGACGTGGAGGCGAACTCGCCAGGAATGTTGTCCAATATTACCGCCGAGATGTTAGGTTGGGTTAGGTTAGGTTATATTACGTTATTGATGTATATAAAGGTCCCAGGGGGACGTAGATGCCAACTCGTCAGGAATGTTGTCAAATATTAGTACCGAGATGTTAGGTTGGGTTAGGTTAGGTTATATTACGCTATTGATGTATATAAAAGTCCCACGGAGACGTAGAGGCCAACTCGACAGGAATGTTGTCAAATAATAGCGCCGATAGCTTAGGTTGGGTTAGGTCAGGTTATATTACGTTATTGATGTATATGAAGTTCCACGGAGACGTAGAGGCCAGCTCGCCAGGAATGTTGTCAAATATTACCGCCGAGATGTTACGTTGGTTTAGGTTAGGTTAAATTACGTTATTGATGTATATGTAGGTCCCACGGAGAGGTAGAGGCCAACTCGCCAGGAATGTTGTCAATTATTAGTGTCGAGATGTTAGGTTGGGTTAGGTTAGGTAATATCACGTTATTGATGTATATGAAGGTCCCACGGTGACGTAGAGGCCAACTCGCCAGGAATGATGTCAAATATTACCGCCGAGATGTTAGCTTGGGTTAGGTTACGTTATATTACGTTATTGATGTATATGAAGGTCAAACGGAGATGTAGAGGCCAACTCGCCAGGTGTGTTATCAAATATTACCGCGGAAATGTTAGGTTGGGTTAGGTTACGTTATATTACGTTATTGATGTATATGAGGTTTACACGGAGACGTAGAGTCCAACTCGCCAGGAATGTTGTCAAATATTACCCGCCGAGATGTGAGGTCGGGTTAGGTTAGGTTATATTACGTTATTGTTGTATAAAAAGGTCCCAGGGAGACGTAGATGCCAACTCGCCAGGAATGTTGTCAAATATTACCGCCGAGACGACAGGTTGGATTAGGTTACGTTATATTACGTTATTGATGTATATGAGGGTTACATGGAGATGAAGAGGCCAACAAGACAGGAATGTGGTCAAATATTACCGCCGAAATGTTAGATTGGGTTAGGTTAGGTCATATTACGTTATTGATGTATATAAAGGTCCCACACAGACGTAGAGGCCAACTCGCCAGGAATGTTGTCAAATATTACCGCCGAGATGATATGTTGGGTTATGTTAGGTTATATTACGTTATTGATGACAATGAAGGTCAAACGGAGACGTAGAGGCCAACTCGCCACGAATGTTGTCAAATGTTACCGCCGAGATGTTATGTTGGGTTAGGTTAGGTTAAATTACGTTATTGATGTATATGAAGGCCAAACGGAGACGTGGAGGCGAACTCGCCAGGAATGTTGTCCAATATTACCGCCGAGATGTTAGGTTGGGTTAGGTTAGGTTATATTACGTTATAGATGCATATAAAGGTCCCACGGTGACGTAGAGGCCAACAAGCCATGAATGAGGTCAAATATTGCCACCGAGATGATATGTTGGGATAGGTTAGGTTATATTACGTTATTGATGTATATAAAGGTCCCACAAAGACGTAGAGGCCAACTCGCCAGGAATGTTGTCAAATATTACCGCCGAGATGATATGTTGGGTTATGTTAGCTTATATTACGTTATTGATGAATATGAAGGTCAAACGGAGACGTAGAGGCCAACTCGCCACGAATGTTGTCAAATGTTACCGCCGAGATGTTATGTTGGGTTAGGTTAGGTTATATTACGTTATTGATGTATATGAAGGTCAAACGGAGACGTGGAGGCGAACTCGCCAGGAATGTTGTCCAATATTACCGCCGAGATGTTAGGTTGGGTTAGGTTAGGTTATATTACGTTATTGATGTATATAAAGGTCCCAGGGGGACGTAGATGCCAACTCGTCAGGAATGTTGTCAAATATTTCCGCCGAGATGATAGGTTGGGTTAGGTTACGTTATATTACGTTATAGATGTATATAAAGGTCCCACGGAGACGTAGAGGCCAACAATCCAGGAATGTGGTCAAATATTACCACCGAGGTGTGAGGTTGGGTTAGGTTAGCTTATATTACGTTATTGTTGTATAAAAAGGTCCCAGGGAGACGTAGATGCCAACTCGCCAGGAATGTTGTCAAATATTACCGCCGATATGATAGGTTGGGTTAGGTTACGTTATATTACGTTATTGATGTATATGAGGTTTACACGGAGACGTAGAGTCCAACTCGCCAGGAATGTTGTCAAATATTACCGCCGAGATGTGAGGTTGGGTTCGGTTAGGTTATATTACGTTATTGACGTATATGAGGGTTACACGGAGACGTAGAGTTCAACTCGCCAGGAATGTTGTGCAATATTACCGCCGAGATGTTAGGCTGGGTTAGGTTAGGTTATATTACGTTATTGATGTATATGAAGGTCAAACGGAGACGTGGAGGCGAACTCGCCAGGAATGTTGTCCAATATTACCGCCGAGATGTTAGGTTGGGTTAGGTTAGGTTATATTACGTTATTGATGTATATAAAGGTCCCAGGGGGACGTAGATGCCAACTCGTCAGGAATGTTGTCAAATATTAGTACCGAGATGTTAGGTTGGGTTAGGTTAGGTTATATTACGCTATTGATGTATATAAAAGTCCCACGGAGACGTAGAGGCCAACTCGACAGGAATGTTGTCAAATAATAGCGCCGATAGCTTAGGTTGGGTTAGGTCAGGTTATATTACGTTATTGATGTATATGAAGTTCCACGGAGACGTAGAGGCCAGCTCGCCAGGAATGTTGTCAAATATTACCGCCGAGATGTTACGTTGGTTTAGGTTAGGTTAAATTACGTTATTGATGTATATGTAGGTCCCACGGAGAGGTAGAGGCCAACTCGCCAGGAATGTTGTCAATTATTAGTGTCGAGATGTTAGGTTGGGTTAGGTTAGGTAATATCACGTTATTGATGTATATGAAGGTCCCACGGTGACGTAGAGGCCAACTCGCCAGGAATGTTGTCAAATATTACCGCCGATGTGTTAGGTTGGGTTAGGTTAGGTTATATTACGTTATTGATGTATATAAAGGTTCCACGGAAACATAGAGGCCAACAAGCCAGGAATGTTGTCAAATATTACCGCCGAGATGTTACGTTGGTTTAGGTTAGGGTAAATTACGTTATTGATGTATATGAAGGTCCCACGGAGAGGTAGAGGCCAACTCGCCAGGAATGTTGTCAAATATTAGTGTCGAGATGTTAGGTTGGGTTAGGTTAGGTAATATCACGTTGTTGATGTATATGAAGGTCCTACGGTGACGTAGAGGCCAACTCGCCAGGAATGTTGTCAAATATTACCGCCGATGTGTTAGGTTGGGTTAGGTTAGGTTATATTACGTTATTGATGTATATAAAAGTCCCACGGAGACGTAGAGGCCAACAAGCCAGGAATGTTGTCAAATATTACCGCCGAGATGTTAGGTTGGGTTAGGTTAGGTTATATTACGTTATTGATGTATATAAAGGTCCCACGGAAACCATGAGGCCAATAAGCCAGGAATGTCGTCAAATATTACCGCCGTGATGTTAGATTGGGTTGGGTTAGGTTATATTACGTTATCGATGTATATAAAATTCCCACGGAGACGTAGAAGCCAACTCGCCAGGAATGTTGTCAGATATTAGTACCGAGATGTTAGGTTGGGTTAAGTTAGGTTATATTACGCTATTGATGTATATAAAATTCCCACGGAAACGTAGGGGCCAACACGCCAGGAATGTTGTCAAATATTAGTACCGAGATGTTAGGTTGGGTTAGGTTAGGTTATATTACGCTATTAATGTATATAAAAGTCCCACGGAGACGTAGAGGCCAACTCGCCAGGAATGTTGTCACATAATAGCGCCGAGTGGTTAGGTTGGGTTAGGTTAGGTTATATTACGCTATTGATGTATATAAAAGTCCCACGGAAACCATGAGGCCAATAAGCCCGGAATGTCGTCAAATAATAGCGCCGAAATGTCAGACTGGGTTATGTAAGGTTATATTACGTTATTGATGTATATGAAGGTCCCACGGAGACGTAGAGGCCAGCTCGCCAGGAATGTTGTCAAATATTACCGCCGAGATGTTACGTTGGGTTAGGTTAGGTTATATTACGTTATTGATGTATATAAAATTCCCACGGAGACGTAGAGGCCAACTCGCCAGGAATGTGGTCAAATATTAGTACCGAGATGTTAGGTTGGGTTAGGTTAGGTTATATTACGCTATTGATGTATATAAAAGTCCCACGGAGACGTAGAGGCCAACTCGACAGGAATGTTGTCAAATAATAGCGCCGATAGCTTAGGTTGGGTTAGGTCAGGTTATATTACGTTATTGATGTATATGAAGTTCCACGGAGACGTAGAGGCCAGCTCGCCAGGAATGTTGTCAAATATTACCGCCGAGATGTTACGTTGGTTTAGGTTAGGTTAAATTACGTTATTGATGTATATGTAGGTCCCACGGAGAGGTAGAGGCCAACTCGCCAGGAATGTTGTCAATTATTAGTGTCGAGATGTTAGGTTGGGTTAGGATAGGTAATATCACGTTATTGATGTATATGAAGGTCCCACGGTGACGTAGAGGCCAACTCGCCAGGAATGTTGTCAAATATTACCGCCGATGTGTTAGGTTCGGTTAGGTTAGGTTATATTACGTTATTGATGTATATAAAAGTCCCACGGAGACGTAGAGGCCAACAAGCCAGGAATGTTGTCAAATATTACCGCCGAGATGTTAGGTTGGGTTAGGTTAGGTTATACTACGTTATTGATGTATATTAAGGTCCCACGGAAACCATGAGGCCAATAAGACAGGAATGTCGTCAAATATTACCGCCGTGATGTTAGATTGGGTTGGGTTAGGTTATATTACGTTATTGATGTATATGAAGGTCCCACAGAGAGGTAGAGGCCAACTCGCCAGGAATGTTGTCAAATATTAGTGCCGAGATGTTAGGTTGGGTTAGGTTAGGTTAAATTACGTTATTGATGTATATAAAATTCCAACGGAGACGTAGAGGCCAACTCGCCAGGAATGTTGTCAAATATTAGTACCGAGATGATAGGTCGGGTTACATTAGGTTATATTGCGTTGTTGATGGATAAGAAGGTCTCACGGAGGCGTAGAGGCCAACTCGCCAGGAATGTTGTCAAATATTAGTACCGAGATGTTAGGTTAGCTTAGGTTAGGTTATATTACGCTATTGATGTATATAAAAGTACCACGGAAACCATGAGGCCAATAAGCCAGGAATGTCGTCAAATATTACCGCCGTGATGTGAGATTGTGTTAGGTTAGGTTATATTAGGTTATTGATGTATATAAAGTTCCCACGGAGACGTAGAGGCCAACTCGCCAGGAATGTTGTCAAATATTACCACCGAGATGAAACGTTGGGCTAGGTTAGGTTATATTACGTTATTGATGTATATAAAGGTCCCACGGAAACATAGAGGCCAACAAGCCAGGAATGTTGTCAAATATTACCGCCGAGATGTTACGTTGGTTTAGGTTAGGTTAAATTACGTTATTGATGTATATGAAGGTCCCACGGAGAGGTAGAGGCCAACTCGCCAGGAATGTTGTCAAATATTACCGCCGAGATGTTACGTTGGGTTAGGTTAGGTTATATTACGTTATTGATGTATATAAAATTCACACGGAGACGTAGAGGCCAACTCGCCAGGAATGTGGTCAAATATTAGTACCGAGATGTTAGGTTGGGTTAGGTTAGGTTATATTACGCTATTGATGTATATAAAAGTCCCACGGAGACGTAGCGGCCAACTCGACAGGAATGTTGTCAAATAATAGCGCCGATAGCTTAGGTTGGGTTAGGTCAGGTAATATCACGTTATTGATGTATATGAAGGTCCCACGGTGACGTAGAGGCCAACTCGTCAGGAATGTTGTCAAATATTAGTTCCGAGAGGTTGGGTTGGGTTAGGTTAGGTTATATTATTTTATTGATGTATATAAAGGCCCCACGGAGACGTAGAGGCCAACCCGCCAGGAATGTTGGCAAATAATATCGCCGAAAGGTTAGGTTGGGCTAGGTTAGGTTATATTACGTTATTGATGTATATAAAGGTACCACGGTGACGTAGAGGCCAACTCGACAGGAATGTTGTCAAATATTAGTGCCGAGAGGTTGGGTTGGGTTAGGTTAGGTTATATTATGTTATTGATGTATATAAAGGCCCCAGCGAGACGTAGAGGCCAACCCGCCAGGAATGTTGGCAAATAATAGCGCCGAAAGGTTAGGTTGGGCTAGGTTAGGTTATATTACGTTATTGATGTATATAAAGGTTACACGGAAACATAGAGGCCAACAAGCCAGGAATGTTGTCAAATATTACCGCCGAGATGTTACGTTGGTTTAGGTTAGGGTAAATTACGTTATTGATGTATATGAAGGTCCCACGGAGAGGTAGAGGCCAACTCGCCAGGAATGTTGTCAAATATTAGTGTCGAGATGTTAGGTTGGGTTAGGTTAGGTAATATCACGTTATTGATGTATATGAAGGTCCCACGGTGACGTAGAGGCCAACTCGCCAGGAATGTTGTCAAATATTACCGCCGATGTGTTAGGTTGGGTTAGGTTAGGTTATATTACGTTATTGATGTATATAAAAGTCCCACGGAGACGTAGAGGCCAACAAGCCAGGAATGTTGTCAAATATTACCGCCGAGATGTTAGGTTGGGTTAGGTTAGGTTATATTACGTTATTGATGTATATAAAGGTTCCACGGAAACCATGAGGCCAATAAGCCAGGAATGTCGTTACATATTACCGCCGTGATGTTAGATTGGTTTGGGTTAGGTTATATTACGTTATCGATGTATATAAAATTCCCACGGAGACGTAGAAGCCAACTCGCCAGGAATGTTGTCAGATACTAGTACCGAGATGTTAGGTTGGGTTACGTTAGGTTATATTACGCTATTGATGTATATAAAATTCCCACGGAAACGTAGGGGCCAACACGCCAGGAATGTTGTCAAATATTAGTACCGAGATGTTAGGTTGGGTTAGGTTAGGTTATATTACGCCATTGATGTATATAAAAGTCCCACGGAGACGTAGAGGCCAACTCGCCAGGAATGTTGTCACATAATAGCGCCGAGTGGTTAGGTTGGGTTAGGTTAGGTTATATTACGCTATTGATGTATATAAAAGTCCCACGGAGACGTAGAGGCCAACTCGACAGGAATGTTGTCAAATATTACCGCCGATGTGTTAGGTTGGGTTAGGTTAGGTTATATTACGTTATTGATGTATATAAAAGTCCCACGGAGACGTAGAGGCCAACAAGCCAGGAATGTTGTCAAATATTACCGCCGAGATGTTAGGTTGGGTTAGGTTAGGTTATATTACGTTATTGATGTATATTAAGGTCCCACGGAAACCATGAGGCCAATAAGCCAGGAATGTTGTCAAATATTACCGCCGTGATGTTAGATTGGGTTGGGTTAGGTTATATTACGTTATTGATGTATATGAAGGTCCCACAGAGAGGTAGAGGCCAACTCGCCAGGAATGTTGTCAAATATTAGTGCCGAGATGTTAGGTTGGGTTAGGTTAGGTTAAATTACGTTATTGATGTATATAAAATTCCCACGGAGACGTAGAGGCCAACTCGCCAGGAATGTTGTCAAATATTAGTACCGAGATGTTAGGTCGGGTTACATTAGGTTATATTGCGTTGTTGATGGATAAGAAGGTCTCACGGAGGCGTAGAGGCCAACTCGCCAGGAATGTTGTCAAATATTAGTACCGAGATGTTAGGTTTGCTTAGGTTAGGTTATATTACGCTATTGATGTATATAAAAGTCCCACGGAAACCATGAGGCCAATAAGCCAGGAATGTCGTCAAATATTACCGCCGTGATGTGAGATTGTGTTAGGTTAGGTAATATTAGGTTATTGATGTATATAAAGTTCCCACGGAGACGTAGAGGCCAACTCGCCAGGAATGTTGTCAAATATTACCGCCGAGATGTTACGTTGGTTTAGGTTAGGTTAAATTACGTTATTGATGTATATGAAGGTCCCACGGAGAGGTAGAGGCCAACTCGCCAGGAATGTTGTCAAATATTAGTGCCGAGATGATAGGTTGGGTTAGGTTAGATTATATTACGTTATTGATGTATATAAAAGTCCCACGGTGACGTAGAGGCCAACTCGCCAGGAATGTTGTCAAATATTAGTGCCGAGATGATAGGTTGGGTTAGGTTAGATTATATTACGTTATTGATGTATATAAAAGTACCACGGAGACGTAGGGGCCAACTCGACAGGAATGTTGTCAAATAATAGCGCCGAAAGGTTAGGTTGGGTTAGGTTAGGTTATATTACGTTATTGATGTATATGAAGGTCCCGCGGAGACGTAGAGGCCAACCCGCCAGGAATGTTGTCAAATAATAGCGCCGAAAGGTTAGGTTGTGTTAGTTTAGGTTATATTACGTTATTGATATATGTGAAGGTCCCACGGACACGTAGATGCCAACTCGCCAGGAATGTTGTCACACAATAGCGCCGAGTGGTTAGGTTGGGTTATATTAGGTTATATTACTTTATTGATGGATGTGAATGTCTCACGGAGACGTAGACGCCAACTCGCCAGGAATGTTGTCAAATATTACCGCCGAGATGTTAGGTTGGGTTAGGTTAGGTTATATTACGCTATTGATGTATATAAAAGTCCCACGGTGACGTAGAGGCCAACTCGACAGGAATGTTGTCAAATATTAGTGCCGAGAGGTTGGGTTGGGTTAGGTTAGGTTATATTATGTTATTGATGTATATAAAGGCCCCACGGAGACGTAGAGGCCAACCCGCCAGGAATGTTAGCAAATAATATCGCCGAAAGGTTAGGTTGGGCTAGGTTAGGTTATATTACGTTATTGATGTATATAAAGGTCCTAAGGTGACGTAGAGGCCAACTCGACAGGAATGTTGTCAAATATTAGTGCCGAGAGGTTGGGTTGGGTTAGGTTAGGTTATATTACGTTATTGATGTATATGACGGTCCCACGGAGACGTAGAGGCCAGCTCGCCAGGAATGTTGTCAAATATTACCGCCGAGATGTTACGTTGGGTTAGGTTAGGTTATATTACGTTATTGATGTATATAAAATTCCCACGGAGACGTAGAGGCCAACTCGCCAGGAATGTGGTCAAATATTAGTACCGAGATGTTAGGTTGGGTTAGGTTAGGTTATATTACGCTATTGATGTATATAAAAGTCCCACGGAGACGTAGAGGCCAACAAGCCAGGAATGTTGTCAAATATTACCGCCGAGATGTTAGGTTGGGTTAGGTTAGGTTATATTACGTTATTGATGTATATTAAGGTCCCACGGAAACCATGAGGCCAATAAGCCAGGAATGTCGTCATATATTACCGCCGTGATGTTAGATTGGGTTGGGTTAGGTTATATTACGTTATCGATGTATATAAAATTCCCACGGAGACGTAGAGGCCAACTCGCCAGGAATGTTGTCAAATATTAGTACCGAGATGTTAGGTTGGGTTAGGTTAGGTTATATTACGCTATTGATGTATATAAAAGTCCCACGGAGACGTAGAGGCCAACTCGACAGGAATGTTGTCAAATATTAGTGCCGAGAGGTTGGGTTGGGTTAGGTTAGGTTATATTACGTTATTGATGTATATAAAATTCCCCGCGGAGACGTAGAGGCCAACTCGCCAGGAATGTTGTCAAATATTAGTATCGAGATGTTAGGTTGGGTTAGGTTAGGTTATATTACGCTATTGATGTATATAAAAGTCCCACGGAGGCGTAGAGGCCAACTCGACAGGAATGTTGTCAAATAATAGCGCCGATAGCTTAGGTTGGGTTAGGTCAGGTTATATTAGGTTATTGATGTATATGAAGTTCCACGGAGACGTAGAGGCCAGCTCGCCAGGAATGTTGTCAAATAATACAGCCGAAATGTTAGGTTGGGTTAGGTTAGGTTATATTAAGTTATTGATGTATATAAAGGTCCCACGGGTACGTAGAGGCAACAAGACAGGAATGTGGTTAAATATTTCCTCCGAGACGTTATGTTGAGTTAGGTTACGTTATATTACGTTATTGATGTATATAAAAGCCCCACGGAGACGTAGAGGCCAACTCGCCAGGAATGTTGTCAAATATTACCGCCGAGATGTTAGATTGGGTTGGGTTAGGTTATATTACGTTATCGATGTATATAAAATTCCCACGGAGACGTAGAAGCCAACTCGCCAGGAATGTTGTCAAATATTAGTGTCGAGATGTTAGGTTGGGTTAGGTTAGGTAATATCACGTTATTGATGTATATGAAGGTCCCACGGTGACGTAGAGGCCAACTCGCCAGGAATGTTGTCAAATATTACCGCCGATGTGTTAGGTTGGGTTAGGTTAGGTTATATTACGTTATTGATGTATATAAAAGTCCCACGGAGACGTAGAGGCCAACAAGCCAGGAATGTTGTCAAATATTACCGCCGAGATGTTAGGTTGGGTTAGGTTAGGTTATATTACGTTATTGATGTATATAAAGGTCCCACGGAAACCATGAGGCCAATAAGCCAGGAATGTCGTCAAATATTACCGCCGTGATGTTAGATTGGGTTGGGTTAGGTTATATTACGTTATCTATGTATATAAAATTCCCACGGAGACGTAGAAGCCAACTCGCCAGGAATGTTGTCAGATATTAGTACCGAGATGTTAGGTTGGGTTAGGTTAGGTTATATTACGCTATTGATGTATATAAAATTCCCACGGAAACGTAGGGGCCAACACGCCAGGAATGTTGTCAAATATTAGTACCGAGATGTTAGGTTGGGTTAGGTTAGGTTATATTACGCTATTGATGTATATAAAAGTCCCACGGAGACGTAGAGGCCAACTCGCCAGGAATGTTGTCACATAATAGCGCCGAGTGGTTAGGTTGGGTTAGGTTAGGTTATATTACGCTATTGATGTATATAAAAGTCCCACGGAAACCATGAGGCCAATAAGCCAGGAATGTCGTCAAATAATAGCGCCGAAATGTTAGGCTGGGTTATGTAAGGTTATATTACGTTATTGATGTATATGAAGGTCCCACGCAGACGTAGAGGCCAACTCGCCAGGAATGTGGTCAAATATTAGTACCGATGTGTTAAGTTGGGTTAGGTTAGGTTATATTACGTTATTGATGTATATAAAAGTCCCACGGAGACGTAGAGGCCAACAAGCCAGGAATGTTGTCAAATATTACCGCCGAGATGTTAGGTTGGGTTAGGTTAGGTTATATTACGTTATTGATGTATATTAAGGTCCCACGGAAACCATGAGGCCAATAAGCCAGGAATGTCGTCATATATTACCGCCGTGATGTTAGATTGGGTTGGGTTAGGTTATATTACGTTATCGATGTATATAAAATTCCCACGGAGACGTAGAAGCCAACTCGCCAGGAATGTTGTCAGATATTAGTACCGAGATGTTAGGTTGGGTTAGGTTAAGTTATATTACGCTATTGATGTATATAAAATTCCCACGGAAACGTAGGGGCCAGCTCGACAGGAATGTTGTCAAATATTAGTGCCGAGAGGTTAGGTTGGGTTAGGTTAGGTTATATTACGTTATTGATGTATATAAAATTCCCACGGAGACGTAGAGGCCAACTCGCCAGGAATGTTGTCAAATATTAGTACCGAGATGTTAGGTTGGGTTAGGTTAGGTTATATTACGCTATTGATGTATATAAAAGTCCCACGGAGACGTAGAGGCCAACTCGACAGGAATGTTGTCAAATATTAGTGCCGAGAGGTTGGGTTGGGTTAGGTTAGGTTATATTACGTTATTGATGTATATAAAGGCCACGCGTAGACGTAGAGGCCAACCCGCCAGGAATGTTGTCAAATAATAGCGCCGAGTGGTTAGGTTGGGTTAGGTTAGGCTATATTACGCTATTGATGTATATAAAAGTCCCACGGAAACCATGAGGCCAATAAGCCAGGAATGTCGTCAAATAATAGCGCCGAAATGTTAGGCTGGGTTATGTAAGGTTATATTACGTTATTGATGTATATGAAGGTCCCGCGGAGACGTAGAGGCCAACCCGCCAGGAATGTTGTCAAATAATAGCGCCGAAAGGTTAGGTTGTGTTAGTTTAGGTTATATTACGTTATTGATATATGTGAAGGTCCCACGGACACGTAGATGCCAACTCGCCAGGAATGTTGTCACACAATAGCGCCGAGTGGTTAGGTTGGGTTATATTAGGTTATATTACTTTATTGATGGATGTGAATGTCTCACGGAGACGTAGACGCCAACTCGCCAGGAATGTTGTCAAATATTACCGCCGAGATGTTAGGTTGGGTTAGGTTAGGTTATATTACGCTATTGATGTATATAAAAGTCCCACGGTGACGTAGAGGCCAACTCGACAGGAATGTTGTCAAATATTAGTGCCGAGAGGTTGGGTTGGGTTAGGTTAGGTTATATTATGTTATTGATGTATATAAAGGCCCCACGGAGACGTAGAGGCCAACCCGCCAGGAATGTTAGCAAATAATATCGCCGAAAGGTTAGGTTGGGCTAGGTTAGGTTATATTACGTTATTGATGTATATAAAGGTCCTAAGGTGACGTAGAGGCCAACTCGACAGGAATGTTGTCAAATATTAGTGCCGAGAGGTTGGGTTGGGTTAGGTTAGGTTATATTACGTTATTGATGTATATGACGGTCCCACGGAGACGTAGAGGCCAGCTCGCCAGGAATGTTGTCAAATATTACCGCCGAGATGTTACGTTGGGTTAGGTTAGGTTATATTACGTTATTGATGTATATAAAATTCCCACGGAGACGTAGAGGCCAACTCGCCAGGAATGTGGTCAAATATTAGTACCGAGATGTTAGGTTGGGTTAGGTTAGGTTATATTACGCTATTGATGTATATAAAAGTCCCACGGAGACGTAGAGGCCAACAAGCCAGGAATGTTGTCAAATATTACCGCCGAGATGTTAGGTTGGGTTAGGTTAGGTTATATTACGTTATTGATGTATATTAAGGTCCCACGGAAACCATGAGGCCAATAAGCCAGGAATGTCGTCATATATTACCGCCGTGATGTTAGATTGGGTTGGGTTAGGTTATATTACGTTATCGATGTATATAAAATTCCCACGGAGACGTAGAGGCCAACTCGCCAGGAATGTTGTCAAATATTAGTACCGAGATGTTAGGTTGGGTTAGGTTAGGTTATATTACGCTATTGATGTATATAAAAGTCCCACGGAGACGTAGAGGCCAACTCGACAGGAATGTTGTCAAATATTAGTGCCGAGAGGTTGGGTTGGGTTAGGTTAGGTTATATTACGTTATTGATGTATATAAAATTCCCCGCGGAGACGTAGAGGCCAACTCGCCAGGAATGTTGTCAAATATTAGTATCGAGATGTTAGGTTGGGTTAGGTTAGGTTATATTACGCTATTGATGTATATAAAAGTCCCACGGAGGCGTAGAGGCCAACTCGACAGGAATGTTGTCAAATAATAGCGCCGATAGCTTAGGTTGGGTTAGGTCAGGTTATATTAGGTTATTGATGTATATGAAGTTCCACGGAGACGTAGAGGCCAGCTCGCCAGGAATGTTGTCAAATAATACAGCCGAAATGTTAGGTTGGGTTAGGTTAGGTTATATTAAGTTATTGATGTATATAAAGGTCCCACGGGTACGTAGAGGCAACAAGACAGGAATGTGGTTAAATATTTCCTCCGAGACGTTATGTTGAGTTAGGTTACGTTATATTACGTTATTGATGTATATAAAAGCCCCACGGAGACGTAGAGGCCAACTCGCCAGGAATGTTGTCAAATATTACCGCCGAGATGTTAGATTGGGTTGGGTTAGGTTATATTACGTTATCGATGTATATAAAATTCCCACGGAGACGTAGAAGCCAACTCGCCAGGAATGTTGTCAAATATTAGTGTCGAGATGTTAGGTTGGGTTAGGTTAGGTAATATCACGTTATTGATGTATATGAAGGTCCCACGGTGACGTAGAGGCCAACTCGCCAGGAATGTTGTCAAATATTACCGCCGATGTGTTAGGTTGGGTTAGGTTAGGTTATATTACGTTATTGATGTATATAAAAGTCCCACGGAGACGTAGAGGCCAACAAGCCAGGAATGTTGTCAAATATTACCGCCGAGATGTTAGGTTGGGTTAGGTTAGGTTATATTACGTTATTGATGTATATAAAGGTCCCACGGAAACCATGAGGCCAATAAGCCAGGAATGTCGTCAAATATTACCGCCGTGATGTTAGATTGGGTTGGGTTAGGTTATATTACGTTATCTATGTATATAAAATTCCCACGGAGACGTAGAAGCCAACTCGCCAGGAATGTTGTCAGATATTAGTACCGAGATGTTAGGTTGGGTTAGGTTAGGTTATATTACGCTATTGATGTATATAAAATTCCCACGGAAACGTAGGGGCCAACACGCCAGGAATGTTGTCAAATATTAGTACCGAGATGTTAGGTTGGGTTAGGTTAGGTTATATTACGCTATTGATGTATATAAAAGTCCCACGGAGACGTAGAGGCCAACTCGCCAGGAATGTTGTCACATAATAGCGCCGAGTGGTTAGGTTGGGTTAGGTTAGGTTATATTACGCTATTGATGTATATAAAAGTCCCACGGAAACCATGAGGCCAATAAGCCAGGAATGTCGTCAAATAATAGCGCCGAAATGTTAGGCTGGGTTATGTAAGGTTATATTACGTTATTGATGTATATGAAGGTCCCACGCAGACGTAGAGGCCAACTCGCCAGGAATGTGGTCAAATATTAGTACCGATGTGTTAAGTTGGGTTAGGTTAGGTTATATTACGTTATTGATGTATATAAAAGTCCCACGGAGACGTAGAGGCCAACAAGCCAGGAATGTTGTCAAATATTACCGCCGAGATGTTAGGTTGGGTTAGGTTAGGTTATATTACGTTATTGATGTATATTAAGGTCCCACGGAAACCATGAGGCCAATAAGCCAGGAATGTCGTCATATATTACCGCCGTGATGTTAGATTGGGTTGGGTTAGGTTATATTACGTTATCGATGTATATAAAATTCCCACGGAGACGTAGAAGCCAACTCGCCAGGAATGTTGTCAGATATTAGTACCGAGATGTTAGGTTGGGTTAGGTTAAGTTATATTACGCTATTGATGTATATAAAATTCCCACGGAAACGTAGGGGCCAGCTCGACAGGAATGTTGTCAAATATTAGTGCCGAGAGGTTAGGTTGGGTTAGGTTAGGTTATATTACGTTATTGATGTATATAAAATTCCCACGGAGACGTAGAGGCCAACTCGCCAGGAATGTTGTCAAATATTAGTACCGAGATGTTAGGTTGGGTTAGGTTAGGTTATATTACGCTATTGATGTATATAAAAGTCCCACGGAGACGTAGAGGCCAACTCGACAGGAATGTTGTCAAATATTAGTGCCGAGAGGTTGGGTTGGGTTAGGTTAGGTTATATTACGTTATTGATGTATATAAAGGCCACGCGTAGACGTAGAGGCCAACCCGCCAGGAATGTTGTCAAATAATAGCGCCGAGTGGTTAGGTTGGGTTAGGTTAGGCTATATTACGCTATTGATGTATATAAAAGTCCCACGGAAACCATGAGGCCAATAAGCCAGGAATGTCGTCAAATAATAGCGCCGAAATGTTAGGCTGGGTTATGTAAGGTTATATTACGTTATTGATGTATATGAAGGTCCCACGGAGACGTAGAGGCCAGCTCGCCAGGAATGTTGTCAAATAATAGCGCCGATAGCTTAGGTTGGGTTAGGTCAGGTTATATTACGTTATTGATGTATTTGAAGTTCCAGGGAGACGTAGAGGCCAGCTCGCCAGGAATGTTGTCAAATAATAGCGCCGATAGCTTAGGTTGGGTTAGGTCAGGTAATATCACGTTATTGATGTATATGAAGGTCCCACGGAGACGTAGAGGCCAACCGGGCAGGAATATTGGCAAATAATAGCGCCGAAAGGGTAGGTTGGGTTAGTTTATGTTATATTACGTTATTGATATATGTGAAGGTCCCACGGAGACGTAGAGGCCAACTCGCCAGGAATGTTATCACATAATAGCGCCGAGTGGTTAGGTCGGGTTATATTAGGTTATATTACGTTATTGATGGATATGAAGGTCTCACGGAGACGTAGAGGCCAACACGCCAGGAATGTTGTCGAATATTAGTACCGAGATGTTAGGTTGGGTTAGGTTAGGTTATATTAAGTTATTGATGTATATAAAGGTCCCATGGATACGTAGAGGCAACAAGACAGGAATGTGGTTAAGTATTACCTCCGAGACGTTATGTTGGGTTAGGTTACGTTATATTACGTTATTGATGTATATAAAAGCCCCACGGAGACGTAGAGGCCAACTCGCCAGGAATGTTGTCAAATATTAGTGCCGAGAGGTTGAGTTGGGTTAGGTTAGGTTATATTACGCTATTGATGTATATAAAAGTCCGACGGTGACGTAGAGCCCAACTCGACAGGAATGTTGTCAAATATTAGTGCCGAGAGGTTGGGTTGGGTTAGTTTAGGTTATATTATTTTATTGATGTATATAAAGGCCCCACGGAGACGTAGATGCCAACCCGCCAGGAATGTTGGCAAATAATAGCGCCGAAAGGTTAGGTTGGGTTAGTTTAGGTTATATTACGTTATTGATATATGTGAAGGTCCCACGGAGACGTAGAGGCCAACGCGCCAGGAATGTTGTCACATAATAGCGCCGAGTGGTTAGGTTGGGTTATATTAGGTTATATTACTTTATTGATGGATGTGAAGGCCTCACGGAGACGTAGACGCCAACTCGCCAGGAATGTTGGCAAATAATATCGCCGAAAGGTTAGGTTGGGCTAGGTTAGGTTATATTACGTTATTGATGTATATAAAGGTCCCACGGTGACGTAGAGGCCAACTCGACAGGAATGTTGTCAAATATTAGTGCCGAGAATTTGGGTTGGGTTAGGTTAGGTTATATTACGCTATTGATGTATATAAAAGTCCGACGGTGACGTAGAGCCCAACTCGACAGGAATGTTGTCAAATAATAGCGCCGAAAGGTTAGCTTGGGTTAGGTTAGGTTATATTACGTTATTGATGTATATGAAGGTCCCGCGGAGACGTAGAGGCCAACCCGCCAGGAATGTTGTCAAATAATAGCGCCGAAAGGTTAGGTTGGGTTAGTTTAGGTTATATTACGTTATTGATATATGTGAAGGTCCCACGGACACGTAGATGCCAACTCGCCAGGAATGTTGTCACATAATAGCGCCGAGTGGTTAGGTTGGGTTATATTAGGTTATATTACTTTATTGATGGATGTGAAGGCCTCACGGAGACGTAGACGCCAACTCGCCAGGAATGTTGGCAAATAATATCGCCGAAAGGTTAGGTTGGGCTAGGTTAGGTTATATTACGTTATTGATGTATATAAAGGTCCCACGGTGACGTAGAGGCCAACTCGACAGGAAAGTTGTCAAATATTAGTGCCGAGTGGTTGGGTTGGGTTAGGTTAGGTTATATTATGTTATTGATGTATATAAAGGCCCCACGGAGACGTAGAGGCCAACTCGCCAGGAATGTTGTTAAATATTACCGCCGAGAAGTTAGGTTGGGTTAGGTTAGGTTAGATTACGTTATTGATGTATATGAAGGTCCCACGGAGACGTAGAGGCCAACTGGCCAGGAATGTTGTCAAATATTACCGCCGAGATGATAGGTTGGGTTATGTTAGATTATATTACGTTATTGATGTATATGAAGGTCGCACGGAGAGGTAGAGGCCAACTCGCCAGGAATGTTGTCAAATATTACCGCCGAGATGTTACGTTGGGTTAGGTTATGTTAAATTACGTTATTGATGTATATAAAAGTCCCACGGAGACGTAGAGGCCAACATCGACAGGAATGTTCTCAAATATTTCCGCCGAGATGATAGGTTGGATTAGGTTAGGTAATATTACGTTATTGATGTATATGAAGGTCCCACGGAGACGTAGAGGCCAACATCGACAGGAATGTTTTCAAATATTACCGCCGATGTGATAGGTTGGTTTAGGTTACGTTATATTACGTTATTGATGTATATGAAGGTCCCACGGAGACGTAGAGGCCAACTCGCCAGGAATGTTGTCAAATATTACCGCCGAGATGTTATGTTGGGTTAGGTTACGTTATATTACGTTATTGATGTATATGAATGCCCCACGTAGACGTAGAGGCCAACTGGCCAGGAATGTTGTCAAATATTACCGCCGAGATGATAGGTTGGGTTAGGTTAGGTAATATTACGTTATTGATGTATATGAAGGTCCCACGGAGACATAGAGGGCAACTCGCCAGGAATGTTGTCAAATATTACCGCCGAGATGTTACGTTCGGTTAGGTTAGGTTATATTACGTTATTGATGTATATAAAAGTCCCACGGAGACGTAGAGGTCAACATCGACAGGAATGTTTTCAAATACTACCGCCGAGATGATAGGTTGTATTAGGTTAGGTAATATTACGCTATTGATGTATATGAAGATCCCACGGAGACGTAGAGGCCAACTGGCCAGGAATGTTGCAAATATTACCGCCCAGATGATAGGTTGGGTTAGGTTAGATTATATTACGTTATTGATGTATATGAAGGTCGCACGGAGAGGTAGAGGCCAACTCTCCAGGAATGTTGTCAAATATTAGTGCCGAGATGTTAGGTTGGGTTAGGTTAGGTTATATTACGTTATTCATGTATATGAAGATCCCACGGAGTCGTAGAGGCCAACTGGCCAGGAATGTTGTCAAATATTACCGCCGAGATGACAGGTTGGTTTAGGTTAGATTATATTACGTTATTGATGTATATGAAGGTCGCACGGAGAGGTAGAGGCCAACTAGCCAGGAATGTTGTCAAATATTACCGCCGATATGATAGGTTGGGTTAGGTTACGTTATATTACGTTATTGATGTATATGAAGGTCGCACGGAGAGGTAGAGGCCAACTCGCCAGGAATGTTGTCAAATATTAGTGCCGAGATGTTATGTTGAGTTGGGTTAGGTTATATTACGTTATTGATGTATATAAAAGTCCCACGGAGGCGTAGAGGCCAACATCGACAGGAATGTTCTCAAATATTTCCGCCGATATGATAGGTTGCTTTAGGTTACGTTATATTACGTTATTGATGTATATGAAGGTCCCACGGAGACGTAGAGACCAACTCGCCAGGAATGTTGTCAAATATTAGTGCCGAGATGTTAGGTTGGGTTAGGTTAGGTAATATTACGTTATTGATGTATATGAAGGTCCCACGGAGAGGTAGAGGCCAACTCGCCAGGAATGTTGTCAAATATTAGTGGCGAGATGATAGGTTGGGTTAGGTTAGATTATATTACGTTATTGATGTATATAAAAGTCCCACGGAGACGTAGAGGCCAACTCGTCAGGAATGTTGTCAAATATTAGTGCCGAGAGGTTGGGGTGGGTTAGGTTAGGTTATATTATGTTATTGATGTATATAAAGGCCCCACGGAAACGTAGAGGCCAACCCGCCAGGAATGTTGGCAAATAATATCGCCGAAAGGTTAGGTTGGGCTATGTTAGGTTATATTACGTTATTGATGTATATAAAGGTCCCACGGTGACGTAGAGGCCAACTCGCCAGGAATGTTGTCAAATATTACCGCCGAGATGTTAGGTTGGGTTAGGTTAGGTTATATTACGCTATTGATGTATATAAAAGTCCCACGGTGACGTAGAGGCCAACTAGTCAGGAATGTTGTCAAATATTAGTGCCGAGAGGTTGGGTTGGGTTAGGTTAGATTATATTTTTTTATTGATGTATATAAAGGCCCCACGGAGACGTAGAGGCCAACCCGCCAGGAATATTGGCAAATAATAGCGCCGAAAGGGTAGGTTGGGTTAGTTTATGTTATATTACGTTATTGATATATGTGAAGGTCCCACGGAGACGTAGAGGCCAACTCGCCAGGAATGTTGTCACATAATAGCGCCGAGTGGTTAGGTCGGGTTATATTAGGTTATATTACGTTATTGATGGATATGAAGGTCTCACGGATACGTAGAGGCCAACAGGCCAGGAATGTTGTCGAATATTAGTACCGAGATGTTAGGTTGGGTTAGGTTAGGTTATATTAAGTTATTGATGTATATAAAGGTCCCATGGATACGTAGAGGCAACAAGACAGGAATGTGGTTAAGTATTACCTCCGAGACGTTATGTTGGGTTAGGTTACGTTATATTACGTTATTGATGTATATAAAAGCCCCACGGAGACGTAGAGGCCAACTCGCCAGGAATGTTGTCAAATATTAGTGCCGAGAGGTTGGGTTGGGTTGGGTTAGGTTAGGTTATATTACGCTATTGATGTATATAAAAGTCCGACGGAGACGTAGAGCCCAACTCGACAGGAATGTTGTCAAATAATAGCGCCGAAAGGTTAGGTTGGGTTAGGGTAGGTTATATTACGTTATTGATGTATATGAAGGTCCCGCGGAGACGTAGAGGCCAACCCGCCAGGAATGTTGTCAAATATTACCACCGAGATGATACGTTGGGCTAGGTTAGGTTAAATTACGTTATTGATGTATATGAAGGTCCCACGGAGAGGTAGAGGCCAACTCGCCAGGAATGTTGTCAAATATTAGTGGCGAGATGATAGGTTGGGTTAGGTTAGATTATATTACGTTATTGATGTATATAAAAGTCCCACGGAGACGTAGAGGCCAACTCGTCAGGAATGTTGTCAAATATTAGTGCCGAGAGGTTGGGGTGGGTTAGGTTAGGTTATATTATGTTATTGATGTATATAAAGGCCCCGCGGAAACGTAGAGGCCAACCAGCCAGGAATGTTGGCAAATAATATCGCCGAAAGGTTAGGTTGGGCTATGTTAGGTTATATTACGTTATTGATGTATATAAAGGTCCCACGGTGACGTAGAGGCCAACTCGCCAGGAATGTTGTCAAATATTACCGCCGAGATGTTAGGTTGGGTTAGGTTAGGTTATATTACGCTATTGATGTATATAAAAGTCCCACGGTGACGTAGAGGCCAACTCGACAGGAATGTTGTCAAATATTAGTGCCGAGAGGTTGGGTTGGGTTAGGTTAGATTATATTTTTTTATTGATGTATATAAAGGCCCCACGGAGACGTAGAGGCCAACCCGCCAGGAATATTGGCAAATAATAGCGCCGAAAGGGTAGGTTGGGTTAGTTTATGTTATATTACGTTATTGATATATGTGAAGGTCCCACGGAGACGTAGAGGCCAACTCGCCAGGAATGTTGTCACATAATAGCGCCGAGTGGTTAGGTCGGGTTATATTAGGTTATATTACGTTATTGATGGATATGAAGGTCCCACGGAGACGTAGAGGCCAACTCGCCAGGAATGTTGTCACATAACAGCGCCGAGTGGTTAGGTCGGGTTATATTAGGTTATATTACGTTATTGATGGATATGAAGGTCTCACGGAGACGTAGAGGCCAACACGCCAGGAATGTTGTCGAATATTAGTAACGAGATGTTGGGTTGGGTTAGGTTAGGTTATATTATGTTATTGATGTATATAAAGGTCCCATGGATACGTAGAGGCAACAAGACAGGAATGTGGTTAAGTATTACCTCTGAGACGTTATGTTGGGTTAGGTTACGTTATATTACGTTATTGATGTATATAAAAGTCCCACGGAGACGTAGAGGCCAACTAGTCAGGAATGTTGTCAAATATTAGTGCCGAGAGGTTGGGTTGGGTTAGGTTAGATTATATTATGTTATTGATGTATATAAAGGCCCCACGGAGACGTAGAGGCCAACCCGCCAGGAATATTGACAAATAATAGCGCCGAAAGGGTAGGTTGGGTTAGTTTATGTTATATTACGTTATTGATATATGTGAAGGTCCCACGGAGACGTAGAGGCCAACTCGCCAGGAATGTTGTCACATAATAGCGCCGAGTGGTTAGGTCGGGTTATATTAGGTTATATTACGTTATTGATGGATATGAAGGTCCCACGGAGACGTAGAGGCCAACTCGCCAGGAATGTTGTCACATAACAGCGCCGAGTGGTTAGGTCGGGTTATATTAGGTTATATTACGTTATTGATGGATATGAAGGTCTCACGGAGACGTAGAGGCCACCACGCCAGGAATGTTGTCGAATATTAGTAACGAGATGTTGGGTTGGGTTAGGTTAGGTTATATTATGTTATTGATGTATATAAAGGTCCCATGGATACGTAGAGGCAACAAGACAGGAATGTGGTTAAGTATTACCTCCGAGACGTTATGTTGGGTTAGGTTACGTTATATTACGTTATTGATGTATATAAAAGCCCCACGGAGACGTAGAGGACAACTCGCCAGGAATGTTGTCAAATATTAGTGCCGAGAGGTTGGGTTGGGTTAGGTTAGGTTATATTACGTTATTGATGTATATAAAAGTCCCACGGAGACGTAGGGGCCAACTCGACAGGAATGTTGTCAAATAATAGCGCCGAAAGGTTAGGTTGGGTTAGGTTAGGTTATATTACGTTATTGATGTATATGAAGGTCCCGCGGAGACGTAGAGGCCAACCCGCCAGGAATGTTGTCAAATAATAGCGCCGAAAGGTTAGGTTGGGTTAGTTTAGGTTATATTACGTTATTGATATATGTGAAGGTCCCACGGACACGTAGATGCCAACTCGCCAGGAATGTTGTCACATAATAGCGCCGAGTGGTTAGGTTGGGTTATATTAGGTTATATTACTTTATTGATGGATGTGAAGGCCTCACGGAGACGTAGACGCCAACTCGCCAGGAATGTTGGCAAATAATATCGCCGAAAGGTTAGGTTGGGCTAGGTTAGGTTATATTACGTTATTGATGTATATAAAGGTCCCACGGTGACGTAGAGGCCAACTCGACAGGAAAGTTGTCAAATATTAGTGCCGAGTGGTTGGGTTGGGTTAGGTTAGGTTATATTATGTTATTGATGTATATAAAGGCCCCACGGAGACGTAGAGGCCAACTCGCCAGGAATGTTGTTAAATATTACCGCCGAGAAGTTAGGTTGGGTTAGGTTAGGTTAGATTACGTTATTGATGTATATGAAGGTCCCACGGAGACGTAGAGGCCAACTGGCCAGGAATGTTGTCAAATATTACCGCCGAGATGATAGGTTGGGTTATGTTAGATTATATTACGTTATTGATGTATATGAAGGTCGCACGGAGAGGTAGAGGCCAACTCGCCAGGAATGTTGTCAAATATTACCGCCGAGATGTTACGTTGGGTTAGGTTATGTTAAATTACGTTATTGATGTATATAAAAGTCCCACGGAGACGTAGAGGCCAACATCGACAGGAATGTTCTCAAATATTTCCGCCGAGATGATAGGTTGGATTAGGTTAGGTAATATTACGTTATTGATGTATATGAAGGTCCCACGGAGACGTAGAGGCCAACATCGACAGGAATGTTTTCAAATATTACCGCCGATGTGATAGGTTGGTTTAGGTTACGTTATATTACGTTATTGATGTATATGAAGGTCCCACGGAGACGTAGAGGCCAACTCGCCAGGAATGTTGTCAAATATTACCGCCGAGATGTTATGTTGGGTTAGGTTACGTTATATTACGTTATTGATGTATATGAATGCCCCACGTAGACGTAGAGGCCAACTGGCCAGGAATGTTGTCAAATATTACCGCCGAGATGATAGGTTGGGTTAGGTTAGGTAATGTTACGCTATTGATGTATATGAAGATCCCACGGAGACGTAGAGGCCAACTGGCCAGGAATGTTGCAAATATTACCGCCCAGATGATAGGTTGGGTTAGGTTAGATTATATTACGTTATTGATGTATATGAAGGTCGCACGGAGAGGTAGAGGCCAACTCTCCAGGAATGTTGTCAAATATTAGTGCCGAGATGTTAGGTTGGGTTAGGTTAGGTAATATTACGTTATTGATGTATATGAAGGTCCCACGGAGACGTAGAGACCAACTCTACAGTAATGTTGTCAAATATTACCGCCGAGATGTTACGTTGGGTTAGGTTAGGTTAAATTACGTTTTGATGTATATAAAAGTCCCACGGAGACGTAGAGGCCAACTGGACAGGAATGTTGTCAAATATTACCACCGAGATGATAGGTTGGGTTAGGTTAGGTTATATTACGTTATTCATGTATATGAAGATCCCACGGATTCGTAGAGGCCAACTGGCCAGGAATGTTGTCAAATATTACCGCCGAGATGACAGGTTGGTTTAGGTTAGATTATATTACGTTATTGATGTATATGAAGGTCGCACGGAGAGGTAGAGGCCAACTCGCCAGGAATGTTGTCAAATATTAGTGCCGAGATGTTATGTTGAGTTGGGTTAGGTTATATTACGTTATTGATGTATATAAAAGTCCCACGGAGGCGTAGAGGCCAACATCGACAGGAATGTTCTCAAATATTTCCGCCGATATGATAGGTTGCTTTAGGTTACGTTATATTACGTTATTGATGTATATGAAGGTCCCGCGGAGACGTAGAGGCCAACTGGCCAGGAATGTTGTCAAATATTACCGCCGAGATGATAGGTTGGGTTAGGTTAGTGTATATTACGTTATTCATGTATATGAAGATCCCACGGAGACGTAGAGGCCAACTGGCCAGGAATGTTGTCAAATATTTCCGCCGAGATGATAGGTTGTGTTAGGGTAGGTAATATTACGTTATTGATGTATATGAAGGTCCCACGGAGACGTAGAGGCCAACAACGACAGGAATGTTTTCAAATGTTACCGCCGATATGATAGGTTGGTTTAGGTTACGTTATATTACGTTATTGATGTATATGAAGGTCCCACGGAGACGTAGAGGCCAACTCGCCAGGAATGTTGTCAAATATTACCGCCGAGATGATAGGTTGGTTTAGGTTAGATTATAACACGTTATTGATGTATATGAAGGTCGCACGGAGAGGTAGAGGCCAACTAGCCAGGAATGTTGTCAAATATTACCGCCGATATGATAGGGTGGGTTAGGTTACGTTATATTACGTTATTGATGTATATGAAGGTCGCACGGAGAGGTAGAGGCCAACTGGCCAGGAATGTTGTCAAATATTAGTGCCGAGATGTTAGGTTGAGTTGGGTTAGGTTATATTACGTTATTGATGTATATGCAGGTCCCACGGAGGAGTAGAGGCCAACTCGCCAGGAATGTTGTTAAATATTACCGCCGAGATGTTACCTTGGGTTAGGTTAGGTTATATTACGTACTGATGTATATAAAAGTCCCACGGAGACGTAGAGGCCAACATCGACAGGAATGTTTTCAAATATTACCGCCGATATGATAGGTTGGTTTAGGTTACGTTATATTACGTTATTGATGTATATGAAGGTCCCACGGAGACGTAGAGGCCAACTGGCCAGGAATGTTGTCAAATATTACCGCCGAGATGATAGGTTGGGTTAGGTTAAGTTATATTACGTTATTCATGTATATGAAGTTCCCACGGAGACGTAGAGGCCAACTGGCCAGGAATGTTGTCAAATAATACCGCCGAGATGAAAGGTTGGTTTAAGTTACGTTATATTACGTTATTGATGTATATGAAGGACGCACGGAGACGTAGAGGCCAACTCGCCGGGAATGTTGTCAAATATTAGTGCCGAGATGTTAGGTTGGGTTGGGTTAGGCTATATTACGTTATTGATGTATATGAAGGCCCCACGGAGACGTAGAGGCCAACATCGATAGGAATGTTCTCAAATATTTCCGCCGAGATGATAGGTTGGGTTAGGTTGGGTAATATTACGTTATTGATGTATATGAAGGTCCCACGGAGACGTAGAGGCCAACATCGACAGGAATGTTTTCAAATATTACCGCCGATATGATAGGTTGGTTTAGGTTACGTTATATTACGTTATTGATGTATATGAATGACGCACGGAGACGTAGAGGCCAAATCGCCAGGAATGTTGTCAAATATTAGTGCCGAGATGTTAGGTTGGTTTGGGTTAGGTTATATTACGTTATTGATGTATATGCAGGTCCCACGGAGGCGTAGAGGCAAACTCGCCAGGAATGTTGTCAAATATTACCGCCGAGATGTTAGGTTGGGTTAGGTTAGGTTATATTACGTTATTGATGTATATAAATGCCCCACGTAGACGTAGAGGCCAACTGGCCAGGAATGTTGTCAAATATTACCGCCGAGATGATAGGTTGGGTTAGGTTAGTGTATATTACGTTATTCATGTATATGAAGATCCCACGGAGACGTAGAGGCCAACTGGCCAGGAATGTTGTCAAATATTTCCGCCGAGATGATAGGTTGTGTTAGGGTAGGTAATATTACGTTATTGATGTATATGAAGGTCCCACGGAGACGTAGAGGTCAACATCGACAGGAATGTTTTCAAATACTACCGCCGAGATGATAGGTTGTATTAGGTTAGGTAATATTACGCTATTGATGTATATGAAGATCCCACGGAGACGTAGAGGCCAACTGGCCAGGAATGTTGCAAATATTACCGCCCAGATGATAGGTTGGGTTAGGTTAGATTATATTACGTTATTGATGTATATGAAGGTCGCACGGAGAGGTAGAGGCCAACTCTCCAGGAATGTTGTCAAATATTAGTGCCGAGATGTTAGGTTGGGTTAGGTTAGGTTATATTACGTTATTCATGTATATGAAGATCCCACGGAGTCGTAGAGGCCAACTGGCCAGGAATGTTGTCAAATATTACCGCCGAGATGACAGGTTGGTTTAGGTTAGATTATATTACGTTATTGATGTATATGAAGGTCGCACGGAGAGGTAGAGGCCAACTAGCCAGGAATGTTGTCAAATATTACCGCCGATATGATAGGTTGGGTTAGGTTACGTTATATTACGTTATTGATGTATATGAAGGTCGCACCGAGAGGTAGAGGCCAACTCGCCAGGAATGTTGTCAAATATTAGTGCCGAGATGTTATGTTGAGTTGGGTTAGGTTATATTACGTTATTGATGTATATAAAAGTCCCACGGAGGCGTAGAGGCCAACATCGACAGGAATGTTCTCAAATATTTCCGCCGATATGATAGGTTGCTTTAGGTTACGTTATATTACGTTATTGATGTATATGAAGGTCCCACGGAGACGTAGAGACCAACTCGCCAGGAATGTTGTCAAATATTAGTGCCGAGATGTTAGGTTGGGTTAGGTTAGGTAATATTACGTTATTGATGTATATGAAGGTCCCACGGAGAGGTAGAGGCCAACTCGCCAGGAATGTTGTCAAATATTAGTGGCGAGATGATAGGTTGGGTTAGGTCAGATTATATTACGTTATTGATGTATATAAAAGTCCCACGGAGACGTAGAGGCCAACTCGTCAGGAATGTTGTCAAATATTAGTGCCGAGAGGTTGGGGTGGGTTAGGTTAGGTTATATTATGTTATTGATGTATATAAAGGCCCCACGGAAACGTAGAGGCCAACCCGCCAGGAATGTTGGCAAATAATATCGCCGAAAGGTTAGGTTGGGCTATGTTAGGTTATATTACGTTATTGATGTATATAAAGGTCCCACGGTGACGTAGAGGCCAACTCGCCAGGAATGTTGTCAAATATTACCGCCGAGATGTTAGGTTGGGTTAGGTTAGGTTATATTACGCTATTGATGTATATAAAAGTCCCACGGTGACGTAGAGGCCAACTAGTCAGGAATGTTGTCAAATATTAGTGCCGAGAGGTTGGGTTGGGTTAGGTTAGATTATATTTTTTTATTGATGTATATAAAGGCCCCACGGAGACGTAGAGGCCAACCCGCCAGGAATATTGGCAAATAATAGCGCCGAAAGGGTAGGTTGGGTTAGTTTATGTTATATTACGTTATTGATATATGTGAAGGTCCCACGGAGACGTAGAGGCCAACTCGCCAGGAATGTTGTCACATAATAGCGCCGAGTGGTTAGGTCGGGTTATATTAGGTTATATTACGTTATTGATGGATATGAAAGTCTCACGGATACGTAGAGGCCAACAGGCCAGGAATGTTGTCGAATATTAGTACCGAGATGTTAGGTTGGGTTAGGTTAGGTTATATTAAGTTATTGATGTATATAAAGGTCCCATGGATACGTAGAGGCAACAAGACAGGAATGTGGTTAAGTATTACCTCCGAGACGTTATGTTGGGTTAGGTTACGTTATATTACGTTATTGATGTATATAAAAGCCCCACGGAGACGTAGAGGCCAACTCGCCAGGAATGTTGTCAAATATTAGTGCCGAGAGGTTGGGTTGGGTTAGGTTAGGTTATATTACGCTATTGATGTATATAAAAGTCCGACGGAGACGTAGAGCCCAACTCGACAGGAATGTTGTCAAATAATAGCGCCGAAAGGTTAGGTTGGGTTAGGGTAGGTTATATTACGTTATTGATGTATATGAAGGTCCCGCGGAGACGTAGAGGCCAACCCGCCAGGAATGTTGTCAAATATTACCACCGAGATGATACGTTGGGCTAGGTTAGGTTAAATTACGTTATTGATGTATATGAAGGTCCCACGGAGAGGTAGAGGCCAACTCGCCAGGAATGTTGTCAAATATTAGTGGCGAGATGATAGGTTGGGTTAGGTTAGATTATATTACGTTATTGATGTATATAAAAGTCCCACGGAGACGTAGAGGCCAACTCGTCAGGAATGTTGTCAAATATTAGTGCCGAGAGGTTGGGGTGGGTTAGGTTAGGTTATATTATGTTATTGATGTATATAAAGGCCCCGCGGAAACGTAGAGGCCAACCCGCCAGGAATGTTGGCAAATAATATCGCCGAAAGGTTAGGTTGGGCTATGTTAGGTTATATTACGTTATTGATGTATATAAAGGTCCCACGGTGACGTAGAGGCCAACTCGCCAGGAATGTTGTCAAATATTACCGCCGAGATGTTAGGTTGGGTTAGGTTAGGTTATATTACGCTATTGATGTATATAAAAGTCCCACGGTGACGTAGAGGCCAACTCGACAGGAATGTTGTCAAATATTAGTGCCGAGAGGTTGGGTTGGGTTAGGTTAGATTATATTTTTTTATTGATGTATATAAAGGCCCCACGGAGACGTAGAGGCCAACCCGCCAGGAATATTGGCAAATAATAGCGCCGAAAGGGTAGGTTGGGTTAGTTTATGTTATATTACGTTATTGATATATGTGAAGGTCCCACGGAGACGTAGAGGCCAACTCGCCAGGAATGTTGTCACATAATAGCGCCGAGTGGTTAGGTCGGGTTATATTAGGTTATATTACGTTATTGATGGATATGAAGGTCCCACGGAGACGTAGAGGCCAACTCGCCAGGAATGTTGTCACATAACAGCGCCGAGTGGTTAGGTCGGGTTATATTAGGTTATATTACGTTATTGATGGATATGAAGGTCTCACGGAGACGTAGAGGCCAACACGCCAGGAATGTTGTCGAATATTAGTAACGAGATGTTGGGTTGGGTTAGGTTAGGTTATATTATGTTATTGATGTATATAAAGGTCCCATGGATACGTAGAGGCAACAAGACAGGAATGTGGTTAAGTATTACCTCTGAGACGTTATGTTGGGTTAGGTTACGTTATATTACGTTATTGATGTATATAAAAGTCCCACGGAGACGTAGAGGCCAACTAGTCAGGAATGTTGTCAAATATTAGTGCCGAGAGGTTGGGTTGGGTTAGGTTAGATTATATTATGTTATTGATGTATATAAAGGCCCCACGGAGACGTAGAGGCCAACCCGCCAGGAATATTGACAAATAATAGCGCCGAAAGGGTAGGTTGGGTTAGTTTATGTTATATTACGTTATTGATATATGTGAAGGTCCCACGGAGACGTAGAGGCCAACTCGCCAGGAATGTTGTCACATAATAGCGCCGAGTGGTTAGGTCGGGTTATATTAGGTTATATTACGTTATTGATGGATATGAAGGTCCCACGGAGACGTAGACGCCAACTCGCCAGGAATGTTGGCAAATAATATCGCCGAAAGGTTAGGTTGGGCTAGGTTAGGTTATATTACGTTATTGATGTATATAAAGGTCCCACGGTGACGTAGAGGCCAACTCGACAGGAAAGTTGTCAAATATTAGTGCCGAGTGGTTGGGTTGGGTTAGGTTAGGTTATATTATGTTATTGATGTATATAAAGGCCCCACGGAGACGTAGAGGCCAACTCGCCAGGAATGTTGTTAAATATTACCGCCGAGAAGTTAGGTTGGGTTAGGTTAGGTTAGATTACGTTATTGATGTATATGAAGGTCCCACGGAGACGTAGAGGCCAACTGGCCAGGAATGTTGTCAAATATTACCGCCGAGATGATAGGTTGGGTTATGTTAGATTATATTACGTTATTGATGTATATGAAGGTCGCACGGAGAGGTAGAGGCCAACTCGCCAGGAATGTTGTCAAATATTACCGCCGAGATGTTACGTTGGGTTAGGTTATGTTAAATTACGTTATTGATGTATATAAAAGTCCCACGGAGACGTAGAGGCCAACATCGACAGGAATGTTCTCAAATATTTCCGCCGAGATGATAGGTTGGATTAGGTTAGGTAATATTACGTTATTGATGTATATGAAGGTCCCACGGAGACGTAGAGGCCAACATCGACAGGAATGTTTTCAAATATTACCGCCGATGTGATAGGTTGGTTTAGGTTACGTTATATTACGTTATTGATGTATATGAAGGTCCCACGGAGACGTAGAGGCCAACTCGCCAGGAATGTTGTCAAATATTACCGCCGAGATGTTATGTTGGGTTAGGTTACGTTATATTACGTTATTGATGTATATGAATGCCCCACGTAGACGTAGAGGCCAACTGGCCAGGAATGTTGTCAAATATTACCGCCGAGATGATAGGTTGGGTTAGGTTAGGTAATGTTACGCTATTGATGTATATGAAGATCCCACGGAGACGTAGAGGCCAACTGGCCAGGAATGTTGCAAATATTACCGCCCAGATGATAGGTTGGGTTAGGTTAGATTATATTACGTTATTGATGTATATGAAGGTCGCACGGAGAGGTAGAGGCCAACTCTCCAGGAATGTTGTCAAATATTAGTGCCGAGATGTTAGGTTGGTTTAGGTTACGTTATATTACGTTATTGATGTATATGAAGGTCCCACGGAGACGTAGAGGCCAACTGGCCAGGAATGTTGTCAAATATTACCGCCGAGATGATAGGTTGGGTTAGGTTAAGTTATATTACGTTATTCATGTATATGAAGTTCCCACGGAGACGTAGAGGCCAACTGGCCAGGAATGTTGTAAAATAATACCGCCGAGATGAAAGGTTGGTTTAAGTTACGTTATATTACGTTATTGATGTATATGAAGGACGCACGGAGACGTAGAGGCCAACTCGCCGGGAATGTTGTCAAATATTAGTGCCGAGATGTTAGGTTGGGTTGGGTTAGGCTATATTACGTTATTGATGTATATGAAGGCCCCACGGAGACGTAGAGGCCAACATCGATAGGAATGTTCTCAAATATTTCCGCCGAGATGATAGGTTGGGTTAGGTTGGGTAATATTACGTTATTGATGTATATGAAGGTCCCACGGAGACGTAGAGGCCAACATCGACAGGAATGTTTTCAAATATTACCGCCGATATGATAGGTTGGTTTAGGTTACGTTATATTACGTTATTGATGTATATGAATGACGCACGGAGACGTAGAGGCCAAATCGCCAGGAATGTTGTCAAATATTAGTGCCGAGATGTTAGGTTGGTTTGGGTTAGGTTATATTACGTTATTGATGTATATGCAGGTCCCACGGAGGCGTAGAGGCAAACTCGCCAGGAATGTTGTCAAATATTACCGCCGAGATGTTAGGTTGGGTTAGGTTAGGTTATATTACGTTATTGATGTATATGAATGCCCCACGTAGACGTAGAGGCCAACTGGCCAGGAATGTTGTCAAATATTACCGCCGAGATGATAGGTTGGGTTAGGTTAGTGTATATTACGTTATTCATGTATATGAAGATCCCACGGAGACGTAGAGGCCAACTGGCCAGGAATGTTGTCAAATATTTCCGCCGAGATGATAGGTTGTGTTAGGGTAGGTAATATTACGTTATTGATGTATATGAAGGTCCCACGGAGACGTAGAGGTCAACATCGACAGGAATGTTTTCAAATACTACCGCCGAGATGATAGGTTGTATTAGGTTAGGTAATATTACGCTATTGATGTATATGAAGATCCCACGGAGACGTAGAGGCCAACTGGCCAGGAATTTTGCAAATATTACCGCCCAGATGATAGGTTGGGTTAGGTTAGATTATATTACGTTATTGATGTATATGAAGGTCGCACGGAGAGGTAGAGGCCAACTCTCCAGGAATGTTGTCAAATATTAGTGCCGAGATGTTAGGTTGGGTTAGGTTAGGTAATATTACGTTATTGATGTATATGAAGGTCCCACGGAGACGTAGAGACCAACTCTACAGTAATGTTGTCAAATATTACCGCCGAGATGTTACGTTGGGTTAGGTTAGGTTAAATTACGTTTTGATATATATAAAAGTCCCACGGAGACGTAGAGGCCAACTGGACAGGAATGTTGTCAAATATTACCACCGAGATGATAGGTTGGGTTAGGTTAGGTTATATTACGTTTTTCATGTATATGAAGATCCCACGGAGTCGTAGAGGCCAACTGGCCAGGAATGTTGTCAAATATTACCGCCGAGATGACAGGTTGGTTTAGGTTAGATTATATTACGTTATTGATGTATATGAAGGTCGCACGGAGAGGTAGAGGCCAACTAGCCAGGAATGTTGTCAAATATTACCGCCGATATGATAGGTTGGGTTAGGTTACGTTATATTACGTTATTGATGTATATGAAGGTCGCACGGAGAGGTAGAGGCCAACTCGCCAGGAATGTTGTCAAATATTAGTGCCGAGATGTTATGTTGAGTTGGGTTAGGTTATATTACGTTATTGATGTATATAAAAGTCCCACGGAGGCGTAGAGGCCAACATCCACAGGAATGTCCTCAAATATTTCCGCCGAGATGATAGGTTGGGTTAGGTTAGGTAATACTACGTTATTGATGTATATGAAGCTCCCACGGAGACGTAGAGGCCAACATCGACAGGAATGTTTTCAAATATTACCGCCGATATGATAGGTTGGTTTAGGTTACGTTATATTACGTTATTGATGTATATGAATGACGCACGGAGACGTAGAGGCCAAATCGCCAGGAATGTTGTCAAATATTAGTGCCGAGATGTTAGGTTGGTTTGGGTTAGGTTATATTACGTTATTGATGTATATGCAGGTCCCACGGAGGCGTAGAGGCAAACTCGCCAGGAATGTTGTCAAATATTACCGCCGATATGATAGGGTGGGTTAGGTTACGTTATATTACGTTATTGATGTGTATGAAGGTCGCACGGAGAGGTAGAGGCCAACTGGCCAGGAATGTTGTCAAATATTAGTGCCGAGATGTTACGTTGAGTTGGGTTAGGTTATATTACGTTATTGATGTATATGCAGGTCCCACGGAGGCGTAGAGGCCAACTCGCCAGGAATGTTGTTAAATATTACCGCCGAGATGTTAGGTTGGGTTAGGTTAGGTTAGATTACGTTATTGATGTATATGAAGGCCCCACGGAGACGTAGAGGCCAACATCGATAGGAATGTTCTCAAATATTTCCGCCGAGATGATAGGTTGGGTTAGGTTGGGTAATATTACGTTATTGATGTATATGAAGGTCCCACGGAGACGTAGAGGCCAACATCGACAGGAATGTTTTCAAATATTACCGCCGATATGATAGGTTGGTTTAGGTTACGTTATATTACGTTATTGATGTATATGAATGACGCACGGAGACGTAGAGGCCAAATCGCCAGGAATGTTGTCAAATATTAGTGCCGAGATGTTAGGTTGGTTTGGGTTAGGTTATATTACGTTATTGATGTATATGCAGGTCTCACGGTGGCGTAGAGGCAAACTCGCCAGGAATGTTGTCAAATATTACCGCCGAGACGTTACGTTGGGTTAGGTTAGGTTAGATTACGTTATTGATGTATATGAAGGCCCCACGGAGACGTAGAGGCCAAATCGCCAGGAATGTTGTCAAATATTACCGCCGAGATGTTAGGTTGGGTTAGGTTAGGTTATATTACGTTATTGATGTATATGAATGCCCCACGGAGACATAGAGGCAAACTCGCCAGGAATGTTGTCAAATATTACCGCCGAGATGTTAGGTTGGGTTAGGTTAGGTTATATTACGTTATTGATGTATATGCAGGTCCCACGGAGGCGTAGAGGCCAATTCGCCAGGAATGTTGTTAAATATTACCGCCGAGATGTTAGGTTGGGTTAGGTTAGGTTAGATTACGTTATTGATGTATATGAAGGCCCCACGGAGACGTAGAGGCCAACATCGATAGGAATGTTCTCAAATATTTCCGCCGAGATGATAGGTTGGGTTAGGTTGGGTAATATTACGTTATTGATGTATATGAAGGTCCCACGGAGACGTAGAGGCCAAGATCGACAGGAATGTTTTCAAATATTACCGCCGATATGATAGGTTGGTTTAGGTTACGTTATATTACGTTATTGATGTATATGAATGACGCACGGAGACGTAGAGGCCAAATCGCCAGGAATGTTGTCAAATATTAGTGCCGAGATGTTAGGTTGGTTTGGGTTAGGTTATATTACGTTATTGATGTATATGCAGGTCCCACGGAGGCGTAGAGGCAAACTCGCCAGGAATGTTGTCAAATATTACCGCCGAGACGTTACGTTGGGTTAGGTTAGGTTAGATTACGTTATTGATGTATATGAAGGCCCCACGGAGACGTAGAGGCCAAATCGCCAGGAATGTTGTCAAATAACACCGCCGAGATGATAGGTTGGTTTAGGTTAGATTATATTACGTTATTGATGTATATGAAGGTCGCACGGAGAGGTAGAGGCCAACTAGCCAGGAATGTTGTCAAATATTATCGCCGATATGATAGGGTGGGTTAGGTTACGTTATATTACGTTATTGATGTGTATGAAGGTCGCACGGAGAGGTAGAGGCCAACTGGCCAGGAATGTTGTCAAATATTAGTGCCGAGATGTTACGTTGAGTTGGGTTAGGTTATATTACGTTATTGATGTATATGCAGGTCCCACGGAGGAGTAGAGGCCAACTCGCCAGGAATGTTGTTAAATATTACCGCCGAGATGTTACCTTGGGTTAGGTTAGGTTAAATTACGTATTGATGTATATAAAAGTCCCACGGAGACGTAGAGGCCAACATCGACAGGAATGTTTTCAAATATTACCGCCGATATGATAGGTTGGTTTAGGTTACGTTATATTACGTTATTGATGTATATGAAGGTCCCACGGAGACGTAGAGGCCAACTGGCCAGGAATGTTGTCAAATATTACCGCCGAGATGATAGGTTGGGTTAGGTTAAGTTATATTACGTTATTCATGTATATGAAGATCCCACGGAGACGTAGAGGCCAACTGGCCAGGAATGTTGTCAAATAATACCGCCGAGATGATAGGTTGGTTTAGGTTACGTTGTATTACGTTATTGATGTATATGAAGGACGCACGGAGACGTAGAGGCCAACTCGCCGGGAATGTTGTCAAATATTAGTGCCGAGATGTTAGGTTGGGTTGGGTTAGGTTATATTACGTTATTGATGTATATGCAGGTCCCACGGAGGCGTAGAGGCCAACTCGCCAGGAATGTTGTTAAATATTACCGCCGAGATGTTAGGTTGGGTTAGGTTAGGTTAGATTACGTTATTGATGTATATGAAGGCCCCACGGAGACGTAGAGGCCAACATCGATAGGAATGTTCTCAAATATTTCCGCCGAGATGATAGGTTGGGTTAGGTTGGGTAATATTACGTTATTGATGTATATGAAGGTCCCACGGAGACGTAGAGGCCAACATCGACAGGAATGTTTTCAAATATTACCGCCGATATGATAGGTTGGTTTAGGTTACGTTATATTACGTTATTGATGTATATGAATGACGCACGGAGACGTAGAGGCCAAATCGCCAGGAATGTTGTCAAATATTAGTGCCGAGATGTTAGGTTGGTTTGGGTTAGGTTATATTACGTTATTGATGTATATGCAGGTCTCACGGAGGCGTAGAGGCAAACTCGCCAGGAATGTTGTCAAATATTACCGCCGAGACGTTACGTTGGGTTAGGTTAGGTTAGATTACGTTATTGATGTATATGAAGGCCCCACGGAGACGTAGAGGCCAAATCGCCAGGAATGTTGTCAAATATTACCGCCGAGATGTTAGGTTGGGTTAGGTTAGGTTATATTACGTTATTGATGTATATGAATGCCCCACGGAGACATAGAGGCCAACTCGCCAGGAATGTTGTCAAATATTACCGCCGAGATGTTAGGTTGGGTTAGGTTAGGTTATATTACGTTATTGATGTATATGAAGGTCCCACGGAGACGTAAAGGCCAACAAGCCAGGAATGTTGCCAAATATTACCGCCGAGATGTTACGTTGGGTTAGGTTAGGTTATATTACGTTATTCATGTATATGAAGATCCCACGGAGACGTAGAAGCCAACTAGCCAGGAGTGTTGTCAAATATTATCGCCCAGATGATAGGTTGGGTTAGGTTAGATTATATTACGTTATTGATGTATATGAAGGTCCCACGGAGACGTAGAGGCCAACAACGACAGGAATGTTTTCAAATGTTACCGCCGATATGATAGGGTGGGTTAGGTTACGTTATATTACGTTATTGATGTGTATGAAGGTCGCACGGAGAGGTAGAGGCCAACTGGCCAGGAATGTTGTCAAATATTAGTCCCGAGATGTTACGTTGTGTTGGGTTAGGTTATATTACGTTATGGATGTATATGCAGGTCCCACGGAGGAGTAGAGGCCAAATCGCCAGGAATGTTGTTAAATATTACCGCCGAGATGTTACCTTGCGTTAGGTTAGGTTAAATTACGTATTGATGTATATAAAAGTCCCACGGAGACGTAGAGGCCAACATCGACAGGAATGTTTTCAAATATTACCGCCGATGTGATAGGTTGGTTTAGGTTACGTTATATTACGTTATTGATGTATATGAAGGTCCCACGGAGACGTAGAGGCCAACTGGCCAGGAATGTTGTCAAATATTACCGCCGAGATGATAGGTTGGGTTAGGTTAAGTTATATTACGTTATTCATGTATATGAAGATCCCACAGAGACGTAGAGGCCAACTGGCCAGGAATGTTGTCAAATAATACCGCCGAGATGATAGGTTGGTTTAGGTTACGTTATATTACGTTATTGATGTATATGAAGGACGCACGGAGACGTAGAGGCCAACTCGCCGGGAATGTTGTCAAATATTAGTGCCGAGATGTTAGGTTGGGTTGGGTTAGGTTATATTACGTTATTGATGTATATGCAGGTCCCACGGAGGCGTAGAGGCCAACTCGCCAGGAATGTTGTTAAATATTACCGCCGAGATGTTAGGTTGGGTTAGGTTAGGTTAGATTACGTTATTGATGTATATGAAGGCCCCACGGAGACGTAGAGGCCAACATCGATAGGAATGTTCTCAAATATTTCCGCCGAGATGATAGGTTGGGTTAGGTTGGGTAATATTACGTTATTGATGTATATGAAGGTCCCACGGAGACGTAGAGGCCAACATCGACAGGAATGTTTTCAAATATTACCGCCGATATGATAGGTTGGTTTAGGTTACGTTATATTACGTTATTGATGTATATGAATGACGCACGGAGACGTAGAGGCCAAATCGCCAGGAATGTTGTCAAATATTAGTGCCGAGATGTTAGGTTGGTTTGGGTTAGGTTATATTACGTTATTGATGTATATGCAGGTCCCACGGAGGAGTAGAGGCAAACTCGCCAGGAATGTTGTCAAATATTACCGCCGAGACGTTACGTTGGGTTAGGTTAGGTTAGATTACGTTATTGATGTATATGAAGGCCCCACGGAGACGTAGAGGCCAAATCGCCAGGAATGTTGTCAAATATTACCGCCGAGATGTTAGGTTGGGTTAGGTTAGGTTATATTACGTTATTGTTGTATATGAATGCCCCACGGAGACATAGAGGCCAACTCGCCAGGAATGTTGTCAAATATTACCGCCGAGATGTTAGGTTGGGTTAGGTTAGGTTATATTACGTTATTGATGTATATGAAGGTCCCACGGAGACGTAAAGGCCAACAAGCCAGGAATGTTGCCAAATATTACCGCCGAGATGTTACGTTGGGTTAGGTTAGGTTATATTACGTTATTCATGTATATGAAGATCCCACGGAGACGTAGAAGCCAACTAGCCAGGAATGTTCTCAAATATTATCGCCCAGATGATAGGTTGGGTTAGGTTAGATTATATTACGTTATTGATTTATATGAAGGTCCCACGGAGACGTAGAGGCCAACAACGACAGGAATGTTTTCAAATGTTACCGCCGATATGATAGGTTGGTTTAGGTTACGTTATATTACGTTATTGATGTATATGAAGGTCCCACGGAGACGTAGAGGCCAACTCGCCAGGAATGTTGTCAAATATTACCGCCGAGATGATAGGTTGGTTTAGGTTAGATTATATTACGTTATTGATGTATATGAAGGTCGCACGGAGAGGTAGAGGCCAACTAGCCAGGAATGTTGTCAAATATTACCGCCGATATGATAGGGTGGGTTAGGTTACGTTATATTACGTTATTGATGTGTATGAAGGTCGCACGGAGAGGTAGAGGCCAACTGGCCAGGAATGTTGTCAAATATTAGTGCCGAGATGTTACGTTGAGTTGGGTTAGGTTATATTACGTTATTGATGTATATGCAGGTCCCACGGAGGCGTAGAGGCCAACTCGCCAGGAATGTTGTTAAATATTACCGCCGAGATGTTAGGTTGGGTTAGGTTAGGTTAGATTACGTTATTGATGTATATGAAGGCCCCACGGAGACGTAGAGGCCAACATCGATAGGAATGTTCTCAAATATTTCCGCCGAGATGATAGGTTGGGTTAGGTTGGGTAATATTACGTTATTGATGTATATGAAGGTCCCACGGAGACGTAGAGGCCAACATCGACAGGAATGTTTTCAAATATTACCGCCGATATGATAGGTTGGTTTAGGTTACGTTATATTACGTTATTGATGTATATGAATGACGCACGGAGACGTAGAGGCCAAATCGCCAGGAATGTTGTCAAATATTAGTGCCGAGATGTTAGGTTGGTTTGGGTTAGGTTATATTACGTTATTGATGTATATGCAGGTCTCACGGTGGCGTAGAGGCCAACTGGCCAGGAATGTTGTCAAATATTACCGCCGAGACGTTACGTTGGGTTATGTTAGGTTAGATTACGTTATTGATGTATATGAAGGCCCCACGGAGACGTAGAGGCCAAATCGCCAGGAATGTTGTCAAATATTACCGCCGAGATGTTAGGTTGGGTTAGGTTAGGTTATATTACGTTATTGATGTATATGAATGCCCCACGGAGACATAGAGGCAAACTCGCCAGGAATGTTGTCAAATATTACCGCCGAGATGTTAGGTTGGGTTAGGTTAGGTTATATTACGTTATTGATGTATATGCAGGTCCCACGGAGGCGTAGAGGCCAATTCGCCAGGAATGTTGTTAAATATTACCGCCGAGATGTTAGGTTGGGTTAGGTTAGGTTAGATTACGTTATTGATGTATATGAAGGCCCCACGGAGACGTAGAGGCCAACATCGATAGGAATGTTCTCAAATATTTCCGCCGAGATGATAGGTTGGGTTAGGTTGGGTAATATTACGTTATTGATGTATATGAAGGTCCCACGGAGACGTAGAGGCCAACATCGACAGGAATGTTTTCAAATATTACCGCCGATATGATAGGTTGGTTTAGGTTACGTTATATTACGTTATTGATGTATATGAATGACGCACGGAGACGTAGAGGCCAAATCGCCAGGAATGTTGTCAAATATTAGTGCCGAGATGTTAGGTTGGTTTGGGTTAGGTTATATTACGTTATTGATGTATATGCAGGTCCCACGGAGGCGTAGAGGCAAACTCGCCAGGAATGTTGTCAAATATTACCGCCGAGACGTTACGTTGGGTTAGGTTAGGTTAGATTACGTTATTGATGTATATGAAGGCCCCACGGAGACGTAGAGGCCAAATCGCCAGGAATGTTGTCAAATAACACCGCCGAGATGATAGGTTGGTTTAGGTTAGATTATATTACGTTATTGATGTATATGAAGGTCGCACGGAGAGGTAGAGGCCAACTAGCCAGGAATGTTGTCAAATATTATCGCCGATATGATAGGGTGGGTTAGGTTACGTTATATTACGTTATTGATGTGTATGAAGGTCGCACGGAGAGGTAGAGGCCAACTGGCCAGGAATGTTGTCAAATATTAGTGCCGAGATGTTACGTTGAGTTGGGTTAGGTTATATTACGTTATTGATGTATATGCAGGTCCCACGGAGGAGTAGAGGCCAACTCGCCAGGAATGTTGTTAAATATTACCGCCGAGATGTTACCTTGGGTTAGGTTAGGTTAAATTACGTATTGATGTATATAAAAGTCCCACGGAGACGTAGAGGCCAACATCGACAGGAATGTTTTCAAATATTACCGCCGATATGATAGGTTGGTTTAGGTTACGTTATATTACGTTATTGATGTATATGAAGGTCCCACGGAGACGTAGAGGCCAACTGGCCAGGAATGTTGTCAAATATTACCGCCGAGATGATAGGTTGGGTTAGGTTAAGTTATATTACGTTATTCATGTATATGAAGATCCCACGGAGACGTAGAGGCCAACTGGCCAGGAATGTTGTCAAATAATACCGCCGAGATGATAGGTTGGTTTAGGTTACGTTGTATTACGTTATTGATGTATATGAAGGACGCACGGAGACGTAGAGGCCAACTCGCCGGGAATGTTGTCAAATATTAGTGCCGAGATGTTAGGTTGGGTTGGGTTAGGTTATATTACGTTATTGATGTATATGCAGGTCCCACGGAGGCGTAGAGGCCAACTCGCCAGGAATGTTGTTAAATATTACCGCCGAGATGTTAGGTTGGGTTAGGTTAGGTTAGATTACGTTATTGATGTATATGAAGGCCCCACGGAGACGTAGAGGCCAACATCGATAGGAATGTTCTCAAATATTTCCGCCGAGATGATAGGTTGGGTTAGGTTGGGTAATATTACGTTATTGATGTATATGAAGGTCCCACGGAGACGTAGAGGCCAACATCGACAGGAATGTTTTCAAATATTACCGCCGATATGATAGGTTGGTTTAGGTTACGTTATATTACGTTATTGATGTATATGAATGACGCACGGAGACGTAGAGGCCAAATCGCCAGGAATGTTGTCAAATATTAGTGCCGAGATGTTAGGTTGGTTTGGGTTAGGTTATATTACGTTATTGATGTATATGCAGGTCTCACGGAGGCGTAGAGGCAAACTCGCCAGGAATGTTGTCAAATATTACCGCCGAGACGTTACGTTGGGTTAGGTTAGGTTAGATTACGTTATTGATGTATATGAAGGCCCCACGGAGACGTAGAGGCCAAATCGCCAGGAATGTTGTCAAATATTACCGCCGAGATGTTAGGTTGGGTTAGGTTAGGTTATATTACGTTATTGATGTATATGAATGCCCCACGGAGACATAGAGGCCAACTCGCCAGGAATGTTGTCAAATATTACCGCCGAGATGTTAGGTTGGGTTAGGTTAGGTTATATTACGTTATTGATGTATATGAAGGTCCCACGGAGACGTAAAGGCCAACAAGCCAGGAATGTTGCCAAATATTACCGCCGAGATGTTACGTTGGGTTAGGTTAGGTTATATTACGTTATTCATGTATATGAAGATCCCACGGAGACGTAGAAGCCAACTAGCCAGGAGTGTTGTCAAATATTATCGCCCAGATGATAGGTTGGGTTAGGTTAGATTATATTACGTTATTGATGTATATGAAGGTCCCACGGAGACGTAGAGGCCAACAACGACAGGAATGTTTTCAAATGTTACCGCCGATATGATAGGGTGGGTTAGGTTACGTTATATTACGTTATTGATGTGTATGAAGGTCGCACGGAGAGGTAGAGGCCAACTGGCCAGGAATGTTGTCAAATATTAGTGCCGAGATGTTACGTTGTGTTGGGTTAGGTTATATTACGTTATGGATGTATATGCAGGTCCCACGGAGGAGTAGAGGCCAACTCGCCAGGAATGTTGTTAAATATTACCGCCGAGATGTTACCTTGCGTTAGGTTAGGTTAAATTACGTATTGATGTATATAAAAGTCCCACGGAGACGTAGAGGCCAACATCGACAGGAATGTTTTCAAATATTACCGCCGATGTGATAGGTTGGTTTAGGTTACGTTATATTACGTTATTGATGTATATGAAGGTCCCACGGAGACGTAGAGGCCAACTGGCCAGGAATGTTGTCAAATATTACCGCCGAGATGATAGGTTGGGTTAGGTTAAGTTATATTACGTTATTCATGTATATGAAGATCCCACAGAGACGTAGAGGCCAACTGGCCAGGAATGTTGTCAAATAATACCGCCGAGATGATAGGTTGGTTTAGGTTACGTTATATTACGTTATTGATGTATATGAAGGACGCACGGAGACGTAGAGGCCAACTCGCCGGGAATGTTGTCAAATATTAGTGCCGAGATGTTAGGTTGGGTTGGGTTAGGTTATATTACGTTATTGATGTATATGCAGGTCCCACGGAGGCGTAGAGGCCAACTCGCCAGGAATGTTGTTAAATATTACCGCCGAGATGTTAGGTTGGGTTAGGTTAGGTTAGATTACGTTATTGATGTATATGAAGGCCCCACGGAGACGTAGAGGCCAACATCGATAGGAATGTTCTCAAATATTTCCGCCGAGATGATAGGTTGGGTTAGGTTGGGTAATATTACGTTATTGATGTATATGAAGGTCCCACGGAGACGTAGAGGCCAACATCGACAGGAATGTTTTCAAATATTACCGCCGATATGATAGGTTGGTTTAGGTTACGTTATATTACGTTATTGATGTATATGAATGACGCACGGAGACGTAGAGGCCAAATCGCCAGGAATGTTGTCAAATATTAGTGCCGAGATGTTAGGTTGGTTTGGGTTAGGTTATATTACGTTATTGATGTATATGCAGGTCCCACGGAGGAGTAGAGGCAAACTCGCCAGGAATGTTGTCAAATATTACCGCCGAGACGTTACGTTGGGTTAGGTTAGGTTAGATTACGTTATTGATGTATATGAAGGCCCCACGGAGACGTAGAGGCCAAATCGCCAGGAATGTTGTCAAATATTACCGCCGAGATGTTAGGTTGGGTTAGGTTAGGTTATATTACGTTATTGATGTATATGAATGACGCACGGAGACGTAGAGGCCAAATCGCCAGGAATGTTGTCAAATATTAGTGCCGAGATGTTAGGTTGGTTTGGGTTAGGTTATATTACGTTATTGATGTATATGCAGGTCCCACGGAGGAGTAGAGGCAAACTCGCCAGGAATGTTGTCAAATATTACCGCCGAGACGTTACGTTGGGTTAGGTTAGGTTAGATTACGTTATTGATGTATATGAAGGTCCCACGGAGACGTAGAGGCCAACTGGCCAGGAATGTTGTCAAATATTACCGCCGAGATGATAGGTTGGGTTAGGTTAAGTTATATTACGTTATTCATGTATATGAAGTTCCCACGGAGACGTAGAGGCCAACTGGCCAGGAATGTTGTAAAATAATACCGCCGAGATGAAAGGTTGGTTTAAGTTACGTTATATTACGTTATTGATGTATATGAAGGACGCACGGAGACGTAGAGGCCAACTCGCCGGGAATGTTGTCAAATATTACCGCCGAGATGTTACGTTGGGTTAGGTTAGGTTATATTACGTTATTCATGTATATGAAGATCCCACGGAGACGTAGAAGCCAACTAGCCAGGAATGTTCTCAAATATTATCGCCCAGATGATAGGTTGGGTTAGGTTAGATTATATTACGTTATTGATGTATATGAAGGTCCCACGGAGACGTAGAGGCCAACAACGACAGGAATGTTTTCAAATGTTACCGCCGATATGATAGGTTGGTTTAGGTTACGTTATATTACGTTATTGATGTATATGAAGGTCCCACGGAGACGTAGAGGCCAACTCGCCAGGAATGTTGTCAAATATTACCGCCGAGATGATAGGTTGGTTTAGGTTAGATTATATTACGTTATTGATGTATATGAAGGTCGCACGGAGAGGTAGAGGCCAACTAGCCAGGAATGTTGTCAAATATTACCGCCGATATGATAGGGTGGGTTAGGTTACGTTATATTACGTTATTGATGTGTATGAAGGTCGCACGGAGAGGTAGAGGCCAACTGGCCAGGAATGTTGTCAAATATTAGTGCCGAGATGTTACGTTGAGTTGGGTTAGGTTATATTACGTTATTGATGTATATGCAGGTCCCACGGAGGAGTAGAGGCCAACTCGCCAGGAATGTTGTTAAATATTACCGCCGAGATGTTACGTTGGGTTAGGTTAGGTTAGATTACGTTATTGATGTATATGAAGGCCCCACGGAGACGTAGAGGCCAAATCGCCAGGAATGTTGTCAAATAACACCGCCGAGATGATAGGTTGGTTTAGGTTAGATTATATTACGTTATTGATGTATATGAAGGTCGCACGGAGAGGTAGAGGCCAACTAGCCAGGAATGTTGTCAAATATTATCGCCGATATGATAGGGTGGGTTAGGTTACGTTATATTACGTTATTGATGTGTATGAAGGTCGCACGGAGAGGTAGAGGCCAACTGGCCAGGAATGTTGTCAAATATTAGTGCCGAGATGTTACGTTGAGTTGGGTTAGGTTATATTACGTTATTGATGTATATGCAGGTCCCACGGAGGAGTAGAGGCCAACTCGCCAGGAATGTTGTTAAATATTACCGCCGAGATGTTACCTTGGGTTAGGTTAGGTTAAATTACGTATTGATGTATATAAAAGTCCCACGGAGACGTAGAGGCCAACATCGACAGGAATGTTTTCAAATATTACCGCCGATATGATAGGTTGGTTTAGGTTACGTTATATTACGTTATTGATGTATATGAAGGTCCCACGGACACGTAGAGGCCAACTGGCCAGGAATGTTGTCAAATATTACCGCCGAGATGATAGGTTGGGTTAGGTTAAGTTATATTACGTTATTCATGTATATGAAGATCCCACGGAGACGTAGAGGCCAACTGGCCAGGAATGTTGTCAAATAATACCGCCGAGATGATAGGTTGGTTTAGGTTACGTTGTATTACGTTATTGATGTATATGAAGGACGCACGGAGACGTAGAGGCCAACTCGCCGGGAATGTTGTCAAATATTAGTGCCGAGATGTTAGGTTGGGTTGGGTTAGGTTATATTACGTTATTGATGTATATGCAGGTCCCACGGAGGCGTAGAGGCCAACTCGCCAGGAATGTTGTTAAATATTACCGCCGAGATGTTAGGTTGGGTTAGGTTAGGTTAGATTACGTTATTGATGTATATGAAGGCCCCACGGAGACGTAGAGGCCAACATCGATAGGAATGTTCTCAAATATTTCCGCCGAGATGATAGGTTGGGTTAGGTTGGGTAATATTACGTTATTGATGTATATGAAGGTCCCACGGAGACGTAGAGGCCAACATCGACAGGAATGTTTTCAAATATTACCGCCGATATGATAGGTTGGTTTAGGTTACGTTATATTACGTTATTGATGTATATGAATGACGCACGGAGACGTAGAGGCCAAATCGCCAGGAATGTTGTCAAATATTAGTGCCGAGATGTTAGGTTGGTTTGGGTTAGGTTATATTACGTTATTGATGTATATGCAGGTCTCACGGAGGCGTAGAGGCAAACTCGCCAGGAATGTTGTCAAATATTACCGCCGAGACGTTACGTTGGGTTAGGTTAGGTTAGATTACGTTATTGATGTATATGAAGGCCCCACGGAGACGTAGAGGCCAAATCGCCAGGAATGTTGTCAAATATTACCGCCGAGATGTTAGGTTGGGTTAGGTTAGGTTATATTACGTTATTGATGTATATGAATGCCCCACGGAGACATAGAGGCCAACTCGCCAGGAATGTTGTCAAATATTACCGCCGAGATGTTAGGTTGGGTTAGGTTAGGTTATATTACGTTATTGATGTATATGAAGGTCCCACGGAGACGTAAAGGCCAACAAGCCAGGAATGTTGCCAAATATTACCGCCGAGATGTTACGTTGGGTTAGGTTAGGTTATATTACGTTATTCATGTATATGAAGATCCCACGGAGACGTAGAAGCCAACTAGCCAGGAGTGTTGTCAAATATTATCGCCCAGATGATAGGTTGGGTTAGGTTAGATTATATTACGTTATTGATGTATATGAAGGTCCCACGGAGACGTAGAGGCCAACAACGACAGGAATGTTTTCAAATGTTACCGCCGATATGATAGGGTGGGTTAGGTTACGTTATATTACGTTATTGATGTGTATGAAGGTCGCACGGAGAGGTAGAGGCCAACTGGCCAGGAATGTTGTCAAATATTAGTGCCGAGATGTTACGTTGTGTTGGGTTAGGTTATATTACGTTATGGATGTATATGCAGGTCCCACGGAGGAGTAGAGGCCAACTCGCCAGGAATGTTGTTAAATATTACCGCCGAGATGTTACCTTGCGTTAGGTTAGGTTAAATTACGTATTGATGTATATAAAAGTCCCACGGAGACGTAGAGGCCAACATCGACAGGAATGTTTTCAAATATTACCGCCGATGTGATAGGTTGGTTTAGGTTACGTTATATTACGTTATTGATGTATATGAAGGTCCCACGGAGACGTAGAGGCCAACTGGCCAGGAATGTTGTCAAATATTACCGCCGAGATGATAGGTTGGGTTAGGTTAAGTTATATTACGTTATTCATGTATATGAAGATCCCACAGAGACGTAGAGGCCAACTGGCCAGGAATGTTGTCAAATAATACCGCCGAGATGATAGGTTGGTTTAGGTTACGTTATATTACGTTATTGATGTATATGAAGGACGCACGGAGACGTAGAGGCCAACTCGCCGGGAATGTTGTCAAATATTAGTGCCGAGATGTTAGGTTGGGTTGGGTTAGGTTATATTACGTTATTGATGTATATGCAGGTCCCACGGAGGCGTAGAGGCCAACTCGCCAGGAATGTTGTTAAATATTACCGCCGAGATGTTAGGTTGGGTTAGGTTAGGTTAGATTACGTTATTGATGTATATGAAGGCCCCACGGAGACGTAGAGGCCAACATCGATAGGAATGTTCTCAAATATTTCCGCCGAGATGATAGGTTGGGTTAGGTTGGGTAATATTACGTTATTGATGTATATGAAGGTCCCACGGAGACGTAGAGGCCAACATCGACAGGAATGTTTTCAAATATTACCGCCGATATGATAGGTTGGTTTAGGTTACGTTATATTACGTTATTGATGTATATGAATGACGCACGGAGACGTAGAGGCCAAATCGCCAGGAATGTTGTCAAATATTAGTGCCGAGATGTTAGGTTGGTTTGGGTTAGGTTATATTACGTTATTGATGTATATGCAGGTCCCACGGAGGAGTAGAGGCAAACTCGCCAGGAATGTTGTCAAATATTACCGCCGAGACGTTACGTTGGGTTAGGTTAGGTTAGATTACGTTATTGATGTATATGAAGGCCCCACGGAGACGTAGAGGCCAAATCGCCAGGAATGTTGTCAAATATTACCGCCGAGATGTTAGGTTGGGTTAGGTTAGGTTATATTACGTTATTGATGTATATGAATGACGCACGGAGACGTAGAGGCCAAATCGCCAGGAATGTTGTCAAATATTAGTGCCGAGATGTTAGGTTGGTTTGGGTTAGGTTATATTACGTTATTGATGTATATGCAGGTCCCACGGAGGAGTAGAGGCAAACTCGCCAGGAATGTTGTCAAATATTACCGCCGAGACGTTACGTTGGGTTAGGTTAGGTTAGATTACGTTATTGATGTATATGAAGGCCCCACGGAGACGTAGAGGCCAAATCGCCAGGAATGTTGTCAAATATTACCGCCGAGATGTTAGGTTGGGTTAGGTTAGGTTATATTACGTTATTGTTGTATATGAATGCCCCACGGAGACATAGAGGCCAACTCGCCAGGAATGTTGTCAAATATTACCGCCGAGATGTTAGGTTGGGTTAGGTTAGGTTATATTACGTTATTGATGTATATGAAGGTCCCACGGAGACGTAAAGGCCAACAAGCCAGGAATGTTGCCAAATATTACCGCCGAGATGTTACGTTGGGTTAGGTTAGGTTATATTACGTTATTCATGTATATGAAGATCCCACGGAGACGTAGAAGCCAACTAGCCAGGAATGTTCTCAAATATTATCGCCCAGATGATAGGTTGGGTTAGGTTAGATTATATTACGTTATTGATGTATATGAAGGTCCCACGGAGACGTAGAGGCCAACAACGACAGGAATGTTTTCAAATGTTACCGCCGATATGATAGGTTGGTTTAGGTTACGTTATATTACGTTATTGATGTATATGAAGGTCCCACGGAGACGTAGAGGCCAACTCGCCAGGAATGTTGTCAAATATTACCGCCGAGATGATAGGTTGGTTTAGGTTAGATTATATTACGTTATTGATGTATATGAAGGTCGCACGGAGAGGTAGAGGCCAACTAGCCAGGAATGTTGTCAAATATTACCGCCGATATGATAGGGTGGGTTAGGTTACGTTATATTACGTTATTGATGTGTATGAAGGTCGCACGGAGAGGTAGAGGCCAACTGGCCAGGAATGTTGTCAAATATTAGTGCCGAGATGTTACGTTGAGTTGGGTTAGGTTATATTACGTTATTGATGTATATGCAGGTCCCACGGAGGAGTAGAGGCCAACTCGCCAGGAATGTTGTTAAATATTACCGCCGAGATGTTACCTTGGGTTAGGTTAGGTTAAATTACGTATTGATGTATATAAAAGTCCCACGGAGACGTAGAGGCCAACATCGACAGGAATGTTTTCAAATATTACCGCCGATATGATAGGTTGGTTTAGGTTACGTTATATTACGTTATTGATGTATATGAAGGTCCCACGGACACGTAGAGGCCAACTGGCCAGGAATGTTGTCAAATATTACCGCCGAGATGATAGGTTGGGTTAGGTTAAGTTATATTACGTTATTCATGTATATGAAGATCCCACGGAGACGTAGAGGCCAACTGGCCAGGAATGTTGTCAAATAATACCGCCGAGATGATAGGTTGGTTTAGGTTACGTTGTATTACGTTATTGATGTATATGAAGGACGCACGGAGACGTAGAGGCCAACTCGCCGGGAATGTTGTCAAATATTAGTGCCGAGATGTTAGGTTGGGTTGGGTTAGGTTATATTACGTTATTGATGTATATGCAGGTCCCACGGAGGCGTAGAGGCCAACTCGCCAGGAATGTTGTTAAATATTACCGCCGAGATGTTAGGTTGGGTTAGGTTAGGTTAGATTACGTTATTGATGTATATGAAGGCCCCACGGAGACGTAGAGGCCAACATCGACAGGAATGTTTTCAAATATTACCGCCGATGTGATAGGTTGGTTTAGGTTACGTTATATTACGTTATTGATGTATATGAAGGTCCCACGGAGACGTAGAGGCCAACTGGCCAGGAATGTTGTCAAATATTACCGCCGAGATGATAGGTTGGGTTAGGTTAAGTTATATTACGTTATTCATGTATATGAAGATCCCACGGAGACGTAGAGGCCAACTGGCCAGGAATGTTGTCAAATAATACCGCCGAGATGATAGGTTGGTTTAGGTTACGTTATATTACGTTATTGATGTATATGAAGGACGCACGGAGACGTAGAGGCCAACTCGCCGGGAATGTTGTCAAATATTAGTGCCGAGATGTTAGGTTGGGTTGGGTTAGGTTATATTACGTTATTGATGTATATGCAGGTCCCACGGAGGCGTAGAGGCCAACTCGCCAGGAATGTTGTTAAATATTACCGCCGAGATGTTACGTTGGGTTAGGTTAGGTTATATTACGTTATTCATGTATATGAAGATCCCACGGAGACGTAGAAGCCAACTAGCCAGGAATGTTGTCAAATATTATCGCCCAGATGGTAGGTTGGGTTAGGTTAGATTATATTACGTTATTGATGTATATAAAGGTCGCACGGAGAGGTAGAGGCCAACTCGCCAGGAATGTTGTCAAATATTAGTGCCGAGATGTTAGGTTGGGTTAGGTTAGGTAATATTACGTTATTGATGTATATGAAGGTCCCACGGAGACGTAGAGACCAACTCTCCAGTAATGTTGTCAAATATTACCGCCGAGATGTTACGTTGGGTTAGGTTAGGTTAAATTACGTTTTGATGTATATAAAAGTCCCACGGAGACGTAGAGGCCAACTCGCCAGGAATGTTCTCAAATATTACCGCCGAGATGTTAGGTTGGGTTAGGCTAGGTTCTATTACGTTATTGATGTATATGAAGGTCCCACGGAGACGTAGAGGCCAACATCGACAGGAATGTTTGCAAATATTACCGCCAATATGATAGGTTGGTTTAGGTTACGTTATATTACGTTATTGATGTATATGAAGGTCCCACGGAGACGTAGAGGGCAACTCGCCAGGAATGTTGTCAAATATTACCGCCGATATGATTGGTTGGGTTAGGTTACGTTATATTACGTTATTGATGTATATGAAGGACGCACGGAGACGTAGAGGCCAAATCGCCGGGAATGTTGTCAAATATTACCGCCGATATGATAGGTTGGGTTAGGTTACGTTATATTACGTTATTGATGTATATGAAGGTCCCACGGAGACGTAGATGCCAACAAGCCAGGAATGTTCTCAAATATTACCGCCGAGATGATAGGTTGGGTTAGGTTAGGTAATATTACGTTATTGATGTATATGAAGGTCGCACGGAGGGGTAGAGGCCAACATCGACAGGAATGTTTTCAAATATTACCGCCGATATGATAGGTTGGTTTAGGTTACGTTATATTACGTTATTGATGTATATGAAGGTCCCACGGAGACGTAGAGGCCAAATCGCCAGGAATGTTGTCAAATATTACCGCCGATATGATTGGATGGGTTAGGTTACGTTATATTACGTTATTGATGTATATGAAGGCCCCACGGAGACGTAGAGGCCAAATCGCCACGAATGTTGTCAAATATTACCGAGGAGATGTTAGGTTGGGTTAGGTTAGGTTATATTACGTTATTGATGTATATGAAGGTCCCACGGAGACGTAGATGCCAACAAGCCAGGAATGTTCTCAAATATTACCGCCGAGATGTTAGGTTGGGTTAGGTTAGGTTATATTACGTTATTGATGTGTATGAAGGTCGCACGGAGAGGTAGAGGCCAACTGGCCAGGAATGTTGTCAAATATTAGTGCCGAGATGTTACGTTGAGTTGGGTTAGGTTATATTACGTTATTGATGTATATGCAGGTCCCACGGAGGAGTAGAGGCCAACTCGCCAGGAATGTTGTTAAATATTACCGCCGAGATGTTACCTTGGGTTAGGTTAGGTTAAATTACGTATTGATGTATATAAAAGTCCCACGGAGACGTAGAGGCCAACATCGACAGGAATGTTTTCAAATATTACCGCCGATATGATAGGTTGGTTTACGTTACGTTATATTACGTTATTGATGTATATGAAGGTCCCACGGAGACGTAGAGGCCAACTGGCCAGGAATGTTGTCAAATATTACCGCCGAGATGATAGGTTGCGTTAGGTTAAGTTATATTACGTTATTCATGTATATGAAGATCCCACGGAGACGTAGAGGCCAACAAGCCAGGAATGTTGCCAAATATTACCGCGGAGATGTTACGTTGGGTTAGGTTAGGTTAAATTACGTTATTGATGTATATAAAAGTCGCACGGAGACGTAGAGGACAACATCGACAGGAATGTTCTCAAATATTTCCGCCGAGATGATAGGTTGGGTTAGGTTAGGTAGTATTACGTTATTGATGTATATGTAGGTCGCACGGAGAGGTAGAGGCCAACTGGCCAGGAATGTTGTCAAATATTACCGCCGAGATGATAGGTTGGGTTAGGTTAGGTTATATTACGTTATTCATGTATATGAAGGTCGCACGGAGAGGTAGAGGCCAACTAGCCAGGAATGTTGTCAAATATTACCGCCGATATGATAGGTTGGGTTAGGTTACGTTATATTACGTTATTGATGTATATGAAGGTCGCACGGAGAGGTAGAGGCCAACATCGACAGGAATGTTTTCAAATATTACCGCCGATATGATAGGTTGGTTTAGGTTACGTTATATTACGTTATTGATGTATATGAAGGTCCCACGGAGACGTAGAGGAAAACTCGCCAGGAATGTTGTCAAATATTACCGCCGATATGATTGGATGGGTTAGGTTACGTTATATTACGTTATTGATGTATATGAAGGCCCCACGGAGACGTAGAGGCCAAATCGCCACGAATGTTGTCAAATATTACCGCCGAGATGTTAGGTTGGGTTAGGTTAGGTTATATTACGTTATTGATGTATATGAAGGTCCCACGGAGACGTAGATGCCAACAAGCCAGGAATGTTCTCAAATATTACCGCCGAGATGTTAGGTTGGGTTAGGTTAGGTTATATTACGTTATGGATGTATATGAAGGACCCACGGAGACGTAGAGGCCAACTCGCCAGGAATGATGTCAAATATTACCGCAGATATGATAGGTTGGGTTAGGTTACGTTATATTACGTTATTGATGTATATGAAGGTCGCACGGAGAGGTAGAGGCCAACTCTCCAGGAATGTTGTCAAATATTACCGCCGAGATGTTGCGTTGGGTTAGGTTAGGTTAGATTACGTTTTGATGTATATAAAAGTCCCACGGAGACGTAGATGCCAACAAGCCAGGAATGTTCTCAAATATTACCGCCGAGATGTTAGGTTGGGTTAGGTTAGGTTATATTACGTTATTGATGTATATGAAGGACCCACGGAGACGTAGAGGCCAACTCGCCAGGAATGATGTCAAATATTACCGCAGATATGATAGGTTGGGTTAGGTTACGTTATATTACGTTATTGATGTATATGAAGGTCGCACGGAGAGGTAGAGGCCAACTCTCCAGGAATGTTGTCATATATTACCGCCGAGATGTTACGTTGGGTTAGGTTATGTTAAATTACGTTATTGATGTATATAAAAGTCCCACGGAGACGTAGAGGCCAACATCGACAGGAATGTTCTCAAATATTTCCGCCGAGATGATAGGTTGGGTTAGGTTAGGTAATATTACGTTATTGATGTATATGAAGGTCCCACGGAGACGTAGAGGCCAACTGGAAAGGAATGTTGTCAAATATTACCGCCGGGATGATAGGTTGGGTTAGGTTAGGTTATATTACGTTATTCATGTATATGAAGATCCCACGGAGACGTAGAGGCCAACTGGCCAGGAATGTTGTCAAATAATACCGCCGAGATGATAGGTTGGTTTAGGTTACGTTATATTACGTTATTGATGTATATGAAGGACGCACGGAGACGTAGAGGCCAACTCGCCGGGAATGTTGTCAAATATTAGTGCCGAGATGTTAGGTTGGGTTGGGTTAGGTTATATTACGTTATTGATGTATATGCAGGTCCCACGGAGGCGTAGAGGCCAACTCGCCAGGAATGTTGTTAAATATTACCGCCGAGATGTTAGGTTGGGTTAGGTTAGGTTAGATTACGTTATTGATGTATATGAAGGCCCCACGGAGACGTAGAGGCCAACATCGATAGGAATGTTCTCAAATATTTCCGCCGAGATGATAGGTTGGGTTTGGTTGGGTAATATTACGTTATTGATGTATATGAAGGTCCCACGGAGACGTAGAGGCCAACATCGACAGGAATGTTTTCAAATATTACCGCCGATATGATAGGTTGGTTTAGGTTACGTTATATTACGTTATTGATGTATATGAATGACGCACGGAGACGTAGAGGCCAAATCGCCAGGAATGTTGTCAAATATTAGTGCCGAGATGTTAGGTTGGTTTGGGTTAGGTTATATTACGTTATTGATGTATATGCAGGTCCCACGGAGGCGTAGAGGCAAACTCGCCAGGAATGTTGTCAAATATTACCGCCGAGACGTTACGTTGGGTTAGGTTAGGTTAGATTACGTTATTGATGTATATGAAGGCCCCACGGAGACGTAGAGGCCAAATCGCCAGGAATGTAGTCAAATATTTCCGCCGAGATGATAGGTTGGGTTAGGTTAGGTAGTATTACGTTATTGATGTATATGTAGGTCGCACGGAGAGGTAGAGGCCAACTGGCCAGGAATGTTGTCAAATATTACCGCCGAGATGATAGGTTGGGTTAGGTTAGGTTATATTACGTTATTCATGTATATGAAGGTCGCACGGAGAGGTAGAGGCCAACTAGCCAGGAATGTTGTCAAATATTACCGCCGATATGATAGGTTGGGTTAGGTTACGTTATATTACGTTATTGATGTATATGAAGGTCGCACGGAGAGGTAGAGGCCAACATCGACAGGAATGTTTTCAAATATTACCGCCGATATGATAGGTTGGTTTAGGTTACGTTATATTACGTTATTGATGTATATGAAGGTCCCACGGAGACGTAGAGGAAAACTCGCCAGGAATGTTGTCAAATATTACCGCCGATATGATTGGATGGGTTAGGTTACGTTATATTACGTTATTGATGTATATGAAGGCCCCACGGAGACGTAGAGGCCAAATCGCCACGAATGTTGTCAAATATTACCGCCGAGATGTTAGGTTGGGTTAGGTTAGGTTATATTACGTTATTGATGTATATGAAGGTCCCACGGAGACGTAGATGCCAACAAGCCAGGAATGTTCTCAAATATTACCGCCGAGATGTTAGGTTGGGTTAGGTTAGGTTATATTACGTTATTGATGTATATGAAGGACCCACGGAGACGTAGAGGCCAACTCGCCAGGAATGATGTCAAATATTACCGCAGATATGATAGGTTGGGTTAGGTTACGTTATATTACGTTATTGATGTATATGAAGGTCGCACGGAGAGGTAGAGGCCAACTCTCCAGGAATGTTGTCAAATATTACCGCCGAGATGTTACGTTGGGTTAGGTTAGGTTAGATTACGTTTTGATGTATATAAAAGTCCCACGGAGACGTAGATGCCAACAAGCCAGGAATGTTCTCAAATATTACCGCCGAGATGTTAGGTTGGGTTAGGTTAGGTTATATTACGTTATTGATGTATATGAAGGACCCACGGAGACGTAGAGGCCAACTCGCCAGGAATGATGTCAAATATTACCGCAGATATGATAGGTTGGGTTAGGTTACGTTATATTACGTTATTGATGTATATGAAGGTCGCACGGAGAGGTAGAGGCCAACTCTCCAGGAATGTTGTCAAATATTACCGCCGAGATGTTACGTTGGGTTAGGTTAGGTTAGATTACGTTTTGATGTATATAAAAGTCCCACGGAGACGTAGAGGCCAACATCGACAGGAATGTTTTCAAATATTACCGCCGATATGATAGGTTGGTTTAGGTTACGTTATATTACGTTATTGATGTATATGAAGGTCATACGGAGACGTAGAGGCCAACTGGCCAGGAATGTTGTCAAATATTACCGCCGAGATGATAGATTGGGTTAGGTTAGATTATATTACGTTATTGATGTATATGAAGGTCGCACGGAGAGGTACAGGCCAACTCGCCAGGAATGTTGTCATATATTACCGCCGAGATGTTACGTTGGGTTAGGTTATGTTAAATTACGTTATTGATGTATATAAAAGTCCCACGGAGACGTAGAGGCCAACATCGACAGGAATGTTCTCAAATATTTCCGCCGAGATGATAGGTTGGGTTAGGTTAGGTAATATTACGTTATTGATGTATATGAAGGTCCCACGGAGACGTAGAGGCCAACTGGAAAGGAATGTTGTCAAATATTACCGCCGGGATGATAGGTTGGGTTAGGTTAGGTTATATTACGTTATTCATGTATATGAAGATCCCACGGAGACGTAGAGGCCAACTGGCCAGGAATGTTGTCAAATAATACCGCCGAGATGATAGGTTGGTTTAGGTTACGTTATATTACGTTATTGATGTATATGAAGGACGCACGGAGACGTAGAGGCCAACTCGCCGGGAATGTTGTCAAATATTAGTGCCGAGATGTTAGGTTGGGTTGGGTTAGGTTATATTACGTTATTGATGTATATGCAGGTCCCACGGAGGCGTAGAGGCCAACTCGCCAGGAATGTTGTTAAATATTACCGCCGAGATGTTAGGTTGGGTTAGGTTAGGTTAGATTACGTTATTGATGTATATGAAGGCCCCACGGAGACGTAGAGGCCAACATCGATAGGAATGTTCTCAAATATTTCCGCCGAGATGATAGGTTGGGTTAGGTTGGGTAATATTACGTTATTGATGTATATGAAGGTCCCACGGAGACGTAGAGGCCAACATCGACAGGAATGTTTTCAAATATTACCGCCGATATGATAGGTTGGTTTAGGTTACGTTATATTACGTTATTGATGTATATGAATGACGCACGGAGACGTAGAGGCCAAATCGCCAGGAATGTTGTCAAATATTAGTGCCGAGATGTTAGGTTGGTTTGGGTTAGGTTATATTACGTTATTGATGTATATGCAGGTCCCACGGAGGCGTAGAGGCAAACTCGCCAGGAATGTTGTCAAATATTACCGCCGAGACGTTACGTTGGGTTAGGTTAGGTTAGATTACGTTATTGATGTATATGAAGGCCCCACGGAGACGTAGAGGCCAAATCGCCAGGAATGTAGTCAAATATTACCGCCGAGATGTTAGGTTGGGTTAGGTTAGGTTATATTACGTTATTGATGTATATGAAGGTCCCACGGAGACGTAAAGGCCAACAAGCCAGGAATGTTGCCAAATATTACCGCCGAGATGTTACGTTGGGTTAGGTTAGGTTATATTACGTTATTCATGTATATGAAGATCCCACGGAGACGTAGAAGCCAACTAGCCAGGAATGTTGTCAAATATTATCGCCCAGATGATAGGTTGGGTTAGGTTAGATTATATTACGTTATTGATGTATATAAAGGTCGCACGGAGAGGTAGAGGCCAACTCGCCAGGAATGTTGTCAAATATTAGTGCCGAGATGTTAGGTTGGGTTAGGTTAGGTAATATTACGTTATTGATGTATATGAAGGTCCCACGGAGACGTAGAGACCAACTCTCCAGTAATGTTGTCAAATATTACCGCCGAGATGTTACGTTGGGTTAGGTTAGGTTAAATTACGTTTTGATGTATATAAAAGTCCCACGGAGACGTAGAGGCCAACATCGACAGGAATGTTTTCAAATATTACCGCCGATATGATAGGTTGGTTTAGGTTACGTTATATTACGTTATTGATGTATATGAAGGTCCCACGGAGACGTAGAGGCCAACTCGCCAGGAATGTTGTCAAATATTACCGCCGATATGATTGGATGGGTTAGGTTACGTTATATTACGTTATTGATGTATATGAAGGCCCCACGGAGACGTAGAGGCCAAATCGCCACGAATGTTGTCAAATATTACCGCCGAGATGTTAGGTTGGGTTAGGTTAGGTTATATTACGTTACTGATGTATATGAAGGTCCCACGGAGACGTAGATGCCAACAAGCCAGGAATGTTCTCAAATATTACCGCCGAGATGTTAGGTTGGGTTAGGTTACGTTATATTACGTTATTGATGTATATGAAGGTCCCACGGAGACGTAGAGGCCAACTCGCCAGGAATGTTGTCAAATATTACCGCCGATATGATTGGATGGGTTAGGTTACGTTATATTACGTTATTGATGTATATGAAGGCCCCACGGAGACGTAGAGGCCAAATCGCCACGAATGTTGTCAAATATTACCGCCGAGATGTTAGGTTGGGTTAGGTTAGGTTATATTACGTTATTGATGTATATGAAGGTCCCACGGAGACGTAGATGCCAACAAGCCAGGAATGTTCTCAAATATTACCGCCGAGATGTTAGTTTGGGTTAGGTTAGGTTATATTACGTTATTGATGTATATGAAGGACCCACGGAGACGTAGGGGCCAACTCGCCAGGAATGATGTCAAATATTACCGCCGATATGATAGGTTGGGTTAGGTTACGTTATATTACGTTATTGATGTATATGAAGGTCGCACGGAGAGGTAGAGGCCAACTCTCCAGGAATGTTGTCAAATATTACCGCCGAGATGTTACGTTGGGTTAGGTTAGGTTAGATTACGTTTTGATGTATATAAAAGTCCCACGGAGACGTAGAGGCCAACATCGACAGGAATGTTTTCAAATATTACCGCCGATATGATAGGTTGGTTTAGGTTACGTTATATTACGTTATTGATGTATATGAAGGTCCCATGGAGACGTAGAGGCCAACTGGAAAGGAATGTTGTCAAATATTACCGCCGGGATGATAGGTTGGGTTAGGTTAGGTTATATTACGTTATTCATGTATATGAAGATCCCACGGAGACGTAGAGGCCAACTGGCCAGGAATGTTGTCAAATATTACCGCCGAGATGATAGGTTGGTTTAGGTTAGATTATATTACGTTATTGATGTATATGAAGGTCGCACGGAGAGGTAGAGGCCAACTAGCCAGGAATGTTGTCAAATATTACCGCCGATATGATAGGGTGGGTTAGGTTACGTTATATTACGTTATTGATGTGTATGAAGGTCGCACGGAGAGGTAGAGGCCAACTGGCCAGGAATGTTGTCAAATATTAGTGCCGAGATGTTACGTTGAGTTGGGTTAGGTTATATTACGTTATTGATGTATATGCAGGTCCCACGGAGGAGTAGGGGCCAACTCGCCAGGAATGTTGTTAAATATTACCGCCGAGATGTTACCTTGGGTTAGGTTAGGTTAAATTACGTATTGATGTATATAAAAGTCCCACGGAGACGTAGAGGCCAACATCGACAGGAATGTTTTCAAATATTACCGCCGATATGATAGGTTGGTTTAGGTTACGTTATATTACGTTATTGATGTATATGAAGGTCCCACGGAGACGTAGAGGCCAACTGGCCAGGAATGTTGTCAAATATTACCGCCGAGATGATAGGTTGGGTTAGGTTAAGTTATATTACGTTATTCATGTATATGAAGATCCCACGGAGACGTAGAGGCCAACTGGCCAGGAATGTTGTCAAATAATACCGCCGAGATGATAGGTTGGTTTAGGTTACGTTATATTACGTTATTGATGTATATGAAGGACGCACGGAGACGTAGAGGCCAACTCGCCGGGAATGTTGTCAAATATTAGTGCCGAGATGTTAGGTTGGGTTGGGTTAGGTTATATTACGTTATTGATGTATATGCAGGTCCCACGGAGGCGTAGAGGCCAACTCGCCAGGAATGTTGTTAAATATTACCGCCGAGATGTTAGGTTGGGTTAGGTTAGGTTAGATTACGTTATTGATGTATATGAAGGACCCACGGAGACGTAGAGGCCAACATCGATAGGAATGTTCTCAAATATTTCCGCCGAGATGATAGGTTGGGTTAGGTTGGGTAATATTACGTTATTGATGTATATGAAGGTCCCACGGAGACGTAGAGGCCAACATCGACAGGAATGTTTTCAAATATTACCGCCGATATGATAGGTTGGTTTAGGTTACGTTATATTACGTTATTGATGTATATGAATGACGCACGGAGACGTAGAGGCCAAATCGCCAGGAATGTTGTCAAATATTAGTACCAAGATGTTAGGTTGGTTTGGGTTAGGTTATATTACGTTATTGATGTATATGCAGGTCCCACGGAGGCGTAGAGGCAAACTCGCCAGGAATGTTGTCAAATATTACCGCCGAGACGTTACGTTGGGTTAGGTTAGGTTAGATTACGTTATTGATGTATATGAAGGCCCCACGGAGACGTAGAGGCCAAATCGCCAGGAATGTTGTCAAATATTACCGCCGAGATGTTAGGTTGGGTTAGGTTAGGTTATATTACGTTATTGATGTATATCAATGCCCCACGGAGACATAGAGGCCAACTCGCCAGGAATGTTGTCAAATATTACCGCCGAGATGTTAGGTTGGGTTAGGTTAGGTTATATTACGTTATTGATGTATATGAAGGTCCCACGGAGACGTAGAGGACAACATCGACAGGAATGTATTCAAATATTACCGCCGATATGATAGGCTGATTTAGGTTGCGTTATATTACGTTATTGATGTATATAAAGGACGCACGGAGACGTAGAGGCCAACTCGCCAGGAATGTTGTCAAATATTAGTGCCGAGATGTTACGTTGAGTTGGGTTAGGATATATTACGTTATTGATGTATATGCAGGTCCCACGGAGGAGTAGAGGCCAACTCGCCAGGAATGTTGTTAAATATTACCGCCGAGATGTTACCTTGGGTTAGGTTAGGTTAAATTACGTATTGATGTATATAAAAGTCCCACGGAGACGTAGAGGCCAACATCGACAGGAATGTTGTCAAATATTAGTGCCGAGATGTTAGGTTGGGTTGGGTTAGGTTATATTACGTTATTGATGTATATGCAGGTCCCACGGAGGCGTAGAGGCCAACTCGCCAGGAATGCTGTCAAATATTACCGCCGAGACGTTACGTTGGGTTAGGTTAGGTTAGATTACGTTATTGATGTATATGAAGGCCCCACGGAGACGTAGAGGCCAAATCGCCAGGAATGTTGTCAAATATTACCGCCGAGATGTTAGGTTGGGTTAGGTTAGGTTATATTACGTTATTGATGTATATGAATGCCCCACGGAGACATAGAGGCCAACTCGCCAGGAATGTTGTCAAATATTACCGCCGAGATGTTAGGTTGGGTTAGGTTAGGTTATATTACGTTATTGATGTATATGAAGGTCCCACGGAGACGTAGAGGACAACATCGACAGGAATGTATTCAAATATTACCGCCGATATGATAGGCTGATTTAGGTTGCGTTATATTACGTTATTGATGTATATAAAGGACGCACGGAGACGTAGAGGCCAACTCGCCAGGAATGTTGTCAAATATTAGTGCCGAGATGTTAGGTTGGTTTGGGTTAGGTAATATTACGTTATTGATGAATATGCAGGTCCCACGGAGGCGTAGAGGCAAACTCGCCAGGAATGTTGTCAAATATTACCGCCGAGACGTTACGTTGGGTTAGGTTAGGTTAGATTACGTTATTGATGTATATGAAGGCCCCACGGAGACGTAGAGGCCAAATCGCCAGGAATGTTGTCAAATATTACCGCCGAGATTTTAGGTTGGGTTAGGTTAGGTTATATTACGTTATTGATGTATATGAATGCCCCACGGAGACATAGAGGCCAACTCGCCAGGAATGTTGTCAAATATTACCGCCGAGATGTTACTTTGGGTTAGGTTAGGTTAAACTACGTTTTGATGTATATAAAAGTCCCACGGAGACGTAGAGGCCAACTCGCCAGGAATGATGTCAAATACTACCGCCGAGATGTTAGGTTGGGTTAGGTTAGGTTATATTACGTTATTGATGTATATGAAGGTCCCACGGAGACGTAGATGCCAACAAGCCAGGAATGTTCTCAAATATTACCGCCGAGATGTTAGGTTGGGTTAGGTTAGGTTATATTACGTTATTGATGTATATGAAGGTCCCACGGAGACGTAGAGGCCAACATCGACCGGAATGTTTTCAAATATTACCGCCGATATGATAGGTTGGTTTACGTTACGTTATATTACGTTATTGATGTATATGAAGGTCCCACGGAGACGTAGAGGGCAACTCGCCAGGAATGTTGTCAAATATTACCGCCGATATGATTGGTTGGGTTAGGTTACGTTATATTACGTTATTGATGTATATGAAGGACGCACGGAGACGTAGAGGCCAAATCGCCAGGAATGTTGTCAAATATTACCGCCGATATGATAGGTTGGGTTAGGTTACGTTATATTACGTTATTGATGTATATGAAGGTCCCACGGAGACGTAGATGCCAACAAGCCAGGAATGTTCTCAAATATTACCGCCGAGATGTTAGGTTGGGTTAGGTTAGGTTATATTACGTTATTGATGTATATGAAGGTCCCACGGAGACGTAAAGGCCAACAAGCCAGGAATGTTGCCAAATATTACCGCGGAGATGTTACGTTGGGTTAGGTTAGGTTAAATTACGTTATTGATGTATATAAAAGTCGCACGGGGACGTAGAGGACAACATCGACAGGAATGTTCTCAAATATTTCCGCCGAGATGATAGGTTGGGTTAGGTTAGGTAATATTACGTTATTGATGTATATGAAGGTCGCACGGAGAGGTAGAGGCCAACTGGCCAGGAATGTTGTCAAATATTACCGCCGAGATGATAGGTTGGGTTAGGTTAGGTTATATTACGTTATTCATGTATATGAAGGTCGCACGGAGAGGTAGAGGCCAACTAGCCAGGAATGTTGTCAAATATTACCGCCGATATGATAGGTTGGGTTAGGTTACGTTATATTACGTTATTGATGTATATGAAGGTCGCACGGAGAGGTAGAGGCCAACATCGACAGGAATGTTTTCAAATATTACCGCCGATATGATAGGTTGGTTTAGGTTACGTTATATTACGTTATTGATGTATATGAAGGTCCCACGGAGACGTAGAGGCCAACTCGCCAGGAATGTTGTCAAATATTACCGCCGATATGATTGGATGGGTTAGGTTACGTTATATTACGTTATTGATGTATATGAAGGCCCCACGGAGACGTAGAGGCCAAATCGCCACGAATGTTGTCAAATATTACCGCCGAGATGTTAGGTTGGGTTAGGTTAGGTTATATTACGTTATTGATGTATATGAAGGTCCCACGGAGACGTAGATGCCAACAAGCCAGGAATGTTCTCAAATATTACCGCCGAGATGTTAGGTTGGGTTAGGTTAGGTTATATTACGTTATTGATGCATATGAAGGACCCACGGAGACGTAGAGGCCAACTCGCCAGGAATGATGTCGAATATTACCGCAGATATGATAGGTTGGGTTAGGTTACGTTATATTACGTTATTGATGTATATGAAGGTCGCACGGAGAGGTACAGGCCAACTCGCCAGGAATGTTGTCATATATTACCGCCGAGATGTTACGTTGGGTTAGGTTATGTTAAATTACGTTATTGATGTATATAAAAGTCCCACGGAGACGTAGAGGCCAACATCGACAGGAATGTTCTCAAATATTTCCGCCGAGATGATAGGTTGGGTTAGGTTAGGTAATATTACGTTATTGATGTATATGAAGGTCCCACGGAGACGTAGAGGCCAACTGGAAAGGAATGTTGTCAAATATTACCGCCGGGATGATAGGTTGGGTTAGGTTAGGTTATATTACGTTATTCATGTATATGAAGATCCCACGGAGACGTAGAGGCCAACTGGCCAGGAATGTTGTCAAATATTACCGCCGAGATGATAGGTTGGTTTAGGTTAGATTATATTACGTTATTGATGTATATGAAGGTCGCACGGAGAGGTAGAGGCCAACTAGCCAGGAATGTTGTCGAATATTACCGCCGATATGATAGGTTGGGTTAGGTTACGTTATATTACGTTATTGATGTATATGAAGGGCGCACGGAGAGGTAGAGGCCAACTGGCCAGGAATGTTGTCAAATATTAGTGCCGAGATGTTACGTTGAGTTGGGTTAGGTTATATTACGTTATTGATGTATATGCAGGTCCCACGGAGGAGTAGAGGCCAACTCGCCAGGAATGTTGTTAAATATTACCGCCGAGATGTTACCTTGGGTTAGGTTAGGTTAAATTACGTATTGATGTATATAAAAGTCCCACGGAGACGTAGAGGCCAACATCGACAGGAATGTTGTCAAATATTAGTGCCGAGATGTTAGGTTGGGTTGGGTTAGGTTATATTACGTTATTGATGTATATGCAGGTCCCACGGAGGCGTAGAGGCCAACTCGCCAGGAATGTTTTTAAATATTACCGCCGAGATGTTAGGTTGGGTTAGGTTAGGTTAGATTACGTTATTGATGTATATGAAGGACCCACGGAGACGTAGAGGCCAACATCGATAGGAATGTTCTCAAATATTTCCGCCGAGATGATAGGTTGGGTTAGGTTGGGTAATATTACGTTATTGATGTATATGAAGGTCCCACGGAGACGTAGAGGCCAACATCGACAGGAATGTTTTCAAATATTACCGCCGATATGATAGGTTGGTTTAGGTTACGTTATATTACGTTATTGATGTATATGAATGACGCACGGAGACGTAGAGGCCAAATTGCCAGGAATGTTGTCAAATATTAGTGCCAAGATGTTAGGTTGGTTTGGGTTAGGTTATATTACGTTATTGATGTATATGCAGGTCCCACGGAGGCGTAGAGGCAAACTCGCCAGGAATGTTGTCAAATATTACCGCCGAGACGTTACGTTGGGTTAGGTTAGGTTAGATTACGTTATTGATGTATATGAAGGCCCCACGGAGACGTAGAGGCCAAATCGCCAGGAATGTTGTCAAATATTACCGCCGAGATGTTAGGTTGGGTTAGGTTAGGTTATATTACGTTATTGATGTATATGAATGCCCCACGGAGACATAGAGGCCAACTCGCCAGGAATGTTGTCAAATATTACCGCCGAGATGTTAGGCTGGGTTAGGTTAGGTTATATTACGTTATTGATGTATATGAAGGTCCCACGGAGACGTAGAGGACAACATCGACAGGAATGTATTCAAATATTACCGCCGATATGATAGGCTGATTTAGGTTGCGTTATATTACGTTATTGATGTATATAAAGGACGCACGGAGACGTAGAGGCCAACTCGCCAGGAATGTTGTCAAATATTAGTGCCGAGATGTTAGGTTGGTTTGGGTTAGGTAATATTACGTTATTGATGAATATGCAGGTCCCACGGAGGCGTAGAGGCAAACTCGCCAGGAATGTTGTCAAATATTACCGCCGAGACGTTACGTTGGGTTAGGTTAGGTTAGATTACGTTATTGATGTATATGAAGGCCCCACGGAGACGTAGAGGCCAAATCGCCAGGAATGTTGTCAAATATTACCGCCGAGATTTTAGGTTGGGTTAGGTTAGGTTATATTACGTTATTGATGTATATGAATGCCCCACGGAGACATAGAGGCCAACTCGCCAGGAATGTTGTCAAATATTACCGCCGAGATGTTACTTTGGGTTAGGTTAGGTTAAACTACGATTTGATGTATATAAAAGTCCCACGGAGACGTAGAGGCCAACTCGCCAGGAATGATGTCAAATACTACCGCCGAGATGTTAGGTTGGGTTAGGTTAGGTTATATTACGTTATTGATGTATATGAAGGTCCCACGGAGACGTAGATGCCAACAAGCCAGGAATGTTCTCAAATATTACCGCCGAGATGTTAGGTTGGGTTAGGTTAGGTTATATTACGTTATTGATGTATATGAAGGTCCCACGGAGACGTAGAGGCCAACATCGACCGGAATGTTTTCAAATATTACCGCCGATATGATAGGTTGGTTTACGTTACGTTATATTACGTTATTGATGTATATGAAGGTCCCACGGAGACGTAGAGGGCAACTCGCCAGGAATGTTGTCAAATATTACCGCCGATATGATTGGTTGGGTTAGGTTACGTTATATTACGTTACTGATGTATATGAAGGACGCACGGAGACGTAGAGGCCAAATCGCCAGGAATGTTGTCAAATATTACCGCCGATATGATAGGTTGGGTTAGGTTACGTTATATTACGTTATTGATGTATATGAAGGTCCCACGGAGACGTAGATGCCAACAAGCCAGGAATGTTCTCAAATATTACCGCCGAGATGTTAGGTTGGGTTAGGTTAGGTTATATTACGTTATTGATGTATATGAAGGTCCCACGGAGACGTAAAGGCCAACAAGCCAGGAATGTTGCCAAATATTACCGCGGAGATGTTACGTTGGGTTAGGTTAGGTTAAATTACGTTATTGATGTATATAAAAGTCGCACGGAGACGTAGAGGACAACATCGACAGGAATGTTCTCAAATATTTCCGCCGAGATGATAGGTTGGGTTAGGTTAGGTAATATTACGTTATTGATGTATATGAAGGTCGCACGGAGAGGTAGAGGCCAACTGGCCAGGAATGTTGTCAAATATTACCGCCGAGATGATAGGTTGGGTTAGGTTAGGTTATATTACGTTATTCATGTATATGAAGGTCCCACGGAGACGTAGAGGCCAACTCGCCAGGAATGTTGTCAAATATTACCGCCGATATGATTGGATGGGTTAGGTTACGTTATATTACGTTATTGATGTATATGAAGGCCCCACGGAGACGTAGAGGCCAAATCGCCACGAATGTTGTCAAATATTACCGCCGAGATGTTAGGTTGGGTTAGGTTAGGTTATATTACGTTATTGATGTATATGAAGGTCCCACGGAGACGTAGATGCCAACAAGCCAGGAATGTTCTCAAATATTACCGCCGAGATGTTAGGTTGGGTTAGGTTAGGTTATATTACGTTATTGATGTATATGAAGGACCCACGGAGACGTAGAGGCCAACTCGCCAGGAATGATGTCAAATATTACCGCAGATATGATAGGTTGGGTTAGGTTACGTTATATTACGTTATTGATGTATATGAAGGTCGCACGGAGAGGTAGAGGCCAACTCTCCAGGAATGTTGTCAAATATTACCGCCGAGATGTTACGTTGGGTTAGGTTAGGTTAGATTACGTTTTGATGTATATAAAAGTCCCACGGAGACGTAGAGGCCAACATCGACAGGAATGTTTTCAAATATTACCGCCGATATGATAGGTTGGTTTAGGTTACGTTATATTACGTTATTGATGTATATGAAGGTCATACGGAGACGTAGAGGCCAACTGGCCAGGAATGTTGTCAAATATTACCGCCGAGATGATAGGTTGGGTTAGGTTAGATTATATTACGTTATTGATGTATATGAAGGTTGCACGGAGAGGTACAGGCCAACTCGCCAGGAATGTTGTCATATATTACCGCCGAGATGTTACGTTGGGTTAGGTTATGTTAAATTACGTTATTGATGTATATAAAAGTCCCACGGAGACGTAGAGGCCAACATCGACAGGAATGTTCTCAAATATTTCCGCCGAGATGATAGGTTGGGTTAGGTTAGGTAATATTACGTTATTGATGTATATGAAGGTCCCACGGAGACGTAGAGGCCAACTGGCCAGGAATGTTGTCAAATATTAGCGCCGAGATGATAGGTTGGGTTAGGTTAGGTTATATTACGTTATTCATGTATATGAAGGTCCCACGGAGACGTAGAGACCAACTCTCCAGTAATGTTTTCAAATATTACCGCCGAGATGTTACGTTGGGTTAGGTTAGGTTAAATTACGTTTTGATGTATATAAAAGTCCCACGGAGACGTAGAGGCCAACTCGCCAGGAATGTTCTCAAATATTACCGCCGAGATGTTAGGTTGGGTTAGGCTAGGTTCTATTACGTTATTGATGTATATGAAGGTCCCACGGAGACGTAGAGGCCAACTCGCCAGGAATGTTGTCAAATATTACCGCCGAGATGATAGGTTGGGTTAGGTTAGGTTATATTACGTTATTGATGTATATGCAGGTCCCACGTAGGAGTAGAGGCCAACTCGCCAGGAATGTTGTCATATATTACCGCCGAGATGTTACGTTGGGTTAGGTTATGTTAAATTACGTTATTGATGTATATAAAAGTCCCACGGAGACGTAGAGGCCAACATCGACAGGAATGTTCTCAAATATTTGCGCCGAGATGATAGGTTGGGTTAGGTTAGGTAATATTACGTTATTGATGTATATGAAGGTCCCACGGAGACGTAGAGGCCAACTCGCCAGGAATGTTGTCAAATATTACCGCCGATATGATTGGTTGGGTTAGGTTACGTTATATTACGTTATTGATGTATATGAAGGACGCACGGAGACGTAGAGGCCAACTCGCCAGGAATGTTGTCAAATATTAGTGCCGAGATGTTAGGTTGAGTTGGGTTAGGTTATATTACGTTATTGATGTATATGCAGGTCCCACGTAGGAGTAGAGGCCAACTCGACAGGAATGCTGTTAAATATTACCGCCGAGATGTTAGGTTGGTTTAGGTTAGGTTAGATTACGTTATTGATGTATATGAAGGCCCCACGGAGACGTAGAGGCCAAATCGCCAGGAATGTTGTCAAATATTACCGCCGAGATGTTAGGTTGGGTTAGGTTAGGTTATATTACGTTATTGATGTATATCAAGGTCCGACGGAGACGTAGAGGCCAACTCTCCAGGAATGTCGTCAAATATTACCGCCGAGGTGTTACTTTGGGTTAGGTTAGGTTAAATTACGTTTTGATGTATATAAAAGTCCCATGGAGACGTAGAGGCCAACTCGCCAGGTATGATGTCAAATATTACCGCCGAGATGTTAGGTTGGGTTAGGTTAGATTATATTACGTTATTGATGTATATGAAGGTCCCACGGAGACGTAGATGCCAACAAGCCAGGAATGTTCTCAAATATTACCGCCGAGATGTTAGGTTGGGTTAGGTTAGGTTATATTACGTTATAGACGTATATGAAGGTCCCACGGAGACGTAAAGGCCAGCAAGCCAGGAATGTTGCCAAATATTACCGCCGAGATGTTACGTTGGGTTAGGTTAGGTTATATTACGTTATTCATGTATATGAAGATCCCACAGAGACGTAGAAGCCAACGAGCCAGGAATGTTGTCAAATATTATCGCCCAGATGATAGGTTGGGTTAGGTTAGATTATATTACGTTATTGATGTATATGAAGGTCGCACGGAGAGGTAGAGGCCAACTCGCCAGGAATGTTGTCAAATATTAGTGCCGAGATGTTAGGTTGGGTTAGGTAAGGTAATATTACGTTATTGATGTATATGAAGGTCCCACGGAGACGTAGAGACCAACTCTCCAGTAATGTTGTCAAATATTACTGCTGAGATGATAGTTTGGGTTAGGTTAGGTTATATTACGTTGTTGATGTATATGAAGGTCGCACGGAGAGGTAGAGGCCAACTAGCCAGGAATGTTGCCAAATATTACCGCCGATATGATAGGTTGGGTTAGGTTACGTTATATTACGTTGTTGATGTATATGAATGCCCCACGGAGACGTAGAGGCCAACATCGATAGGAATGTTCTCAAATATTTCCGCCGAGATGATAGGTTGGGTTAGGTTGGGTAATATTACGTTATTGATGTATATGAAGGTCCCACGGAGACGTAGAGGCCAACTCGCCAGGAATGATGTCAAATATTACCGCCGATATGATAGGTTGGGTTAGGTTACGTTATATTACGTTATTGATGTATATGAAGGTCGCACGGAGAGGTAGAGGCCAACTCTCCAGGAATGTTGTCAAATATTACCGCCGAGATGTTACGTTGGGTTAGGTTAGGTTAGATTACGTTTTGATGTATATAAAAGTCCTACGGAGACGTAGAGGCCAACATCGACAGGAATGTTTTCAAATATTACCGCCGATATGATAGGTTGGTTTAGGTTACGTTATATTACGTTATTGATGTATATGAAGGTCATACGGAGACGTAGAGGCCAACTGGCCAGGAATGTTGTCAAATATTACCGCCGAGATGATAGGTTGGGTTAGGTTAGATTATATTACGTTATTGATGTATATGAAGGTCGCACGGAGAGGTACAGGCCAACTCGCCAGGAATGTTGTCATATATTACCGCCGAGATGTTACGTTGGGTTAGGTTATGTTAAATTACGTTATTGATGTATATAAAAGTCCCACGGAGACGTAGAGGCCAACATCGACAGGAATGTTCTCAAATATTTCCGCCGAGATGATAGGTTGGGTTAGGTTAGGTAATATTACGTTATTGATGTATATGAAGGTCCCACGGAGACGTAGAGGCCAACTGGCCAGTAATGTTGTCAAATATTACCGCCTGCATGATAGGTTGGGTTAGGTTAGGTTATATAACGTTATTGATGTGTATGAAGGACGCACGGAGAGGTAGAGGCCAACTAGCCAGGAATGTTGTCAAATATAACCGCCGATATGATACGTTGGGTTAGGTTACGTTATATTACGTTATTGATGTATATGAAGGTCGCACGGAGAGGTAGAGGCCAACTCGCCAGGAATGTTGTCAAATATTACCGCCGAGATGTTACGTTGGGTTAGGTTAGGTTATATTACGTTATTGATGTATATGAATGCCCCACGGAGACATAGAGGCCAACTCGCCAGGAATGTTGTCAAATATTACCGCCGAGATGTTAGGTTGGGTTAGGTTAGGTTATATTACGTTATTGATGTATATGAATGCCCCACGGAGACGTAGAGGCCAAATCGCCAGGAATGTTGTCAAATATTACCGCCGAGATGTTAGGTTGGGTTAGGTTAGGTTATATTACGTTATTGATGTATATGAATGCCCCACGGAGACATAGAGGCCAACTCGCCAGGAATGATGGCAAATATTACCGCCGAGATGTTAGGTTGGGTTAGGTTAGGTTATATTACGTTATTGATGTATATGAAGGTCCCACGGAGACGTAGATGCCCACAAGCCAGAAATGTTCTCAAATATTACCGCCGAGATGTTAGGTTGGGTTAGGTTAGGTAATATTACGTTATTGATGTATATGAAGGTCCCACGGAGACGTAGAGGCCAACATCGACAGGAATGTTTTCAAATATTACCGCCGATATGATAGGTTGATTTAGGTTACGTTATATTACGTTATTGATGTATATGAAGGTCCCACGGAGACGAGGAGGCCAACTGGCCAGGAATGTTGTCACATATTACCGCCGAGATGATAGGTTGGTTTAGGTTAGATTATATTACGTTATTGATGTATATGAAGGACGCACGGAGCGGTAGAGGCCAACTAGCCAGGAATGTTGTCAAATATAACCGCCGATATGATAGGTTGGGTTAGGTTACGTTATATTACGTTATTGATGTATATGAAGGTCGCACGGAGAGGTAGAGGCCAACTCGCCAGGAATGTTGTCAAATATTAGTGCCGAGATGTTAGGTTGAGTTGGGTTAGGTTATATTACGTTATTGATGTATATGCAGGTCCCACGTAGGAGTAGAGGCCAACTCGCCAGGAATGCTGTTAAATATTACCGCCGAGATGTTAGGTTGGTTTAGGTTAGGTTAGATTACGTTATTGATGTATATGAAGGCCCCACGGAGACGTAGAGGCCAAATCGCCAGGAATGTTGTCAAATATTACCGCCGAGATGTTAGGTTGGGTTAGGTTAGGTTATATTACGTTATTGATGTATATCAAGGTCCGACGGAGACGTAGAGGCCAACTCTCCAGGAATGTTGTCAAATATTACCGCCGAGATGTTAGGTTGGGTTAGGTTAGGTTATATTACGTTATTGATGTATATGAAGGCCCCACGGAGACGTAGAGGCCAAATCGCCAGGAATGTTGTCAAATATTACCGCCGAGATTTTAGGTTGGGTTAGGTTAGGTTATATTACGTTATTGATGTATATGAAGGTCCCACGGAGACGTAGAGGCCAACATCGACCGGAATGTTTTCAAATATTACCGCCGAGATGTTAGGTTGGGTTAGGTTAGGTTATATTACGTTATTGATGTATATGAAGGCCCCACGGAGACGTAGAGGCCAAATCGCCAGGAATGTTGTCAAATATTACCGCCGAGATTTTAGGTTGGGTTAGGTTAGGTTATATTACGTTATTGATGTATATGAATGCCCCACGGAGACATAGAGGCCAACTCGCCAGGAATGTTGTCAAATATTACCGCCGAGATGTTACTTTGGGTTAGGTTAGGTTAAACTACGTTTTGATGTATATAAAAGTCCCACGGAGACGTAGAGGCCAACTCGCCAGGAATGATGTCAAATACTACCGCCGAGATGTTAGGTTGGGTTAGGTTAGGTTATATTACGTTATTTATGTATATGAAGGTCCCACGGAGACGTAGATGCCAACAAGCCAGGAATGTTCTCAAATATTACCGCCGAGATGTTAGGTTGGGTTAGGTTAGGTTATATTACGTTATTGATGTATATGAAGGTCCCACGGAGACGTAGAGGCCAACATCGACCGGAATGTTTTCAAATATTACCGCCGATATGATAGGTTGGTTTACGTTACGTTATATTACGTTATTGATGTATATGAAGGTCCCACGGAGACGTAGAGGGCAACTCGCCAGGAATGTTGTCAAATATTACCGCCGATATGATTGGTTGGGTTAGGTTACGTTATATTACGTTATTGATGTATATGAAGGACGCACGGAGACGTAGAGGCCAAATCGCCAGGAATGTTGTCAAATATTACCGCCGATATGATAGGTTGGGTTAGGTTACGTTATATTACGTTATTGATGTATATGAATGTCCCACGGAGACGTAGATGCCAACAAGCCAGGAATGTTCTCAAATATTACCGCCGAGATGTTAGGTTGGGTTAGGTTAGGTTATATTACGTTATTGATGTATATGAAGGTCCCACGGAGACGTAAAGGCCAACAAGCCAGGAATGTTGCCAAATATTACCGCCGAGATGTTACGTTGGGTTAGGTTAGGTTAAATAACGTTATTGATGTATATAAAAGTCCCACGGAGACGTAGAGGACAACATCGACAGGAATGTTCTCAAATATTTCCGCCGAGATGATAGGTTGGGTTAGGTTAGGTAATATTACGTTATTGATGTATATCAAGGTCGCACGGAGAGGTAGAGGCCAACTGGCCAGGAATGTTGTCAATAATTACCGCCGAGATGATAGGTTGGGTTAGGTTAGGTTGTATTACGTTATTCATGTATATGAAGGTCGCACGGAGAGGTAGAGGCCAACTAGCCAGGAATGTTGTCAAATATTACCGCCGATATGATAGGTTGGGTTAGGTTACGTTATATTACGTTATTGATGTATATGAAGGTCGCACGGAGAGGTAGAGGCCAACATCGACAGGAATGTTGTCAAATATTACCGCCGAGATGATAGGTTGGGTTAGGTTAGGTAATATTACGTTATTGATGTATATGAAGGACGCACGGAGAGGTAGAGGCCAACTCGCCAGGAATGTTGTCAAATATTACCGCCGAGATGTTACGTTGGGTTAGGTTAGGTTATATTACGTTATTGATGTATATGAATGCCCCACGGAGACATAGAGGCCAACTCGCCAGGAATGTTGTCAAATATTACCGCCGAGATGTTAGGTTGGGTTAGGTTAGGTTATATTACGTTATTGATGTATATGAATGCCCCACGGAGATGTAGAGGCCAAATCGCCAGGAATGTTGTCAAATATTACCGCCGAGATGTTAGGTTGGGTTAGGTTAGGTTATATTACGTTATTGATGTATATGAATGCCCCACGGAGACATAGAGGCCAACTCGCCAGGAATGATGGCAAATATTACCGCCGAGATGTTAGGTTGGGTTAGGTTAGGTTATATTACGTTATTGATGTATATGAAGGTCCCACGGAGACGTAGATGCCCACAAGCCAGAAATGTTCTCAAATATTACCGCCGAGATGTTAGGTTGGGTTAGGTTAGGTAATATTACGTTATTGATGTATATGAAGGTCCCACGGAGACGTAGAGGCCAACATCGACAGGAATGTTTTCAAATATTACCGCCGATATGATAGGTTGGTTTAGGTTACGTTATATTACGTTATTGATGTATATGAAGGTCCCACGGAGACGAGGAGGCCAACTGGCCAGGAATTTTGTCAAATATTAGCGCCGAGATGATAGGTTGGGTTAGGTTAGGTTATATTACGTTATTCATGTATATGAAGATCGCACGGAGACGTAGAGGCCAACTGGCCAGGAATGTTGTCACATATTACCGCCGAGATGATAGGTTGGTTTAGGTTAGATTATATTACGTTATTGATGTATATGAAGGACGCACGGAGCGGTAGAGGCCAACTAGCCAGGAATGTTGTCAAATATAACCGCCGATATGATAGGTTGGGTTAGGTTACGTTATATTACGTTATTGATGTATATGAAGGTCGCACGGAGAGGTAGAGGCCAACTCGCCAGGAATGTTGTCAAATATTAGTGCCGAGATGTTAGGTTGAGTTGGGTTAGGTTATATTACGTTATTGATGTATATGCAGGTCCCACGTAGGAGTAGAGGCCAACTCGCCAGGAATGCTGTTAAATATTACCGCCGAGATGTTAGGTTGGTTTAGGTTAGGTTAGATTACGTTATTGATGTATATGAAGGCCCCACGGAGACGTAGAGGCCAAATCGCCAGGAATGTTGTCAAATATTACCGCCGAGATGTTAGGTTGGGTTAGGTTAGGTTATATTACGTTATTGATGTATATCAAGGTCCGACGGAGACGTAGAGGCCAACTCTCCAGGAATGTTGTCAAATATTACCGCCGAGATGTTAGGTTGGGTTAGGTTAGGTTATATTACGTTATTGATGTATATGAAGGTCCCACGGAGACGTAGAGGCCAACAAGCCAGGAATGTTGCCAAATATTACCGCCGAGATGTTACGTTGGGTTAGGTTAGGTTAGATTACGTTATTGATGTATATGAAGGCCCCACGGACACGTAGAGGCCAACGCTCCAGGAATGTTGTCAAATATTACCGCCGAGATGTTACGTTGGGTTAGGATAGGTTAGATTACGTTTTGATGTATATAAAAGTCCCACGGAGACGTAGAGGCCAACATCGACAGGAATGTTCTCAAATATTTCCGCCGAGATGATAGGTTGGGTTAGGTTAGGTAATATTACGTTATTGATGTATATGAAGGTCCCACGGGGACGTAGAGGCCAACTCGCCAGGAATGTTGTCAAATATTACCGCCGATATGATTGGTTGGGTTAGGTTACGTTATATTACGTTATTGATGTATATGAAGGACGCACGGAGACGTAGAGGCCAACTCGCCAGGAATGTTGTCAAATATTAGTGCCGAGATGTTAGGTTGGGTTGGGTTAGGTTATATTACGTTATTGATGTATATGAAGGACGCACGGAGACGTAGAGGCCAACTCGCCAGGAATGTTGTCAAATATTAGTGCCGAGATGTTAGGTTGGGTTAGGTTAGGTTAGATTACGTTATTGATGTATATGAAGGCCCCACGGAGACGTAGAGGCCAAATCGCCAGGAATGTTGTCAAATATTACCGCCGAGATATTAGGTTGGGTTAGGTTAGGTTATATTACGTTATTGATGTATATGAATGCCCCACGGACACATAGAGGCCAACTCGCCAGGAATGTTGTCAAATATTACCGCCGAGATGTTATGTTGGGTTTGGTTAGGTTAAATTAGGTTATTGATGTATATAAAAGACCCACGGAGACGTAGAGGCCAACTCGACAGGAATGTTGTCAAATATTACTGCCGAGATGATAGGTTGGGTTAGGTTTGGTTATATTACGTTATTGATGTATATGAAGGTCCGACGGACACGTAGAGGCCAACTCTCCAGGAATGTTGTCAAATATTACCGCCGAGACGTTACGTTGGGTTAGGTTAGGTTAGATTACGTTATTGATGTATATGAAGGCCCCACGGAGACGTAGAGGCCAAATCGCCAGGAATGTTGTCAAATATTAGTGCCGAGATGTTAGGTTGAGTTGGGTTAGGTTATATTACGTTATTGATGTATATGCAGGTCCCACGTAGGAGTAGAGGCCAACTCGCCAGGAATGCTGTTAAATATTACCGCCGAGATGTTAGGTTGGTTTAGGTTAGGTTAGATTACGTTATTGATGTATATGAAGGCCCCACGGAGACGTAGAGGCCAAATCGCCAGGAATGTTGTCAAATATTACCGCCGAGATGTTAGGTTGGGTTAGGTTAGGTTATATTACGTTATTGATGTATATCAAGGTCCGACGGAGACGTAGAGGCCAACTCTCCAGGAATGTTGTCAAATATTACCGCCGAGATGTTAGGTTGGGTTAGGTTAGGTTATATTACGTTATTGATGTATATGAAGGCCCCACGGAGACGTAGAGGCCAAATCGCCAGGAATGTTGTCAAATATTACCGCCGAGATTTTAGGTTGGGTTAGGTTAGGTTATATTACGTTATTGATGTATATGAATGCCCCACGGAGACATAGAGGCCAACTCGCCAGGAATGTTGTCAAATATTACCGCCGAGATGTTACTTTGGGTTAGGTTAGGTTAAACTACGTTTTGATGTATATAAAAGTCCCACGGCGACGTAGAGGCCAACTCGCCAGGAATGATGTCAAATACTACCGCCGAGATGTTAGGTTGGGTTAGGTTAGGTTATATTACGTTATTTATGTATATGAAGGTCCCACGGAGACGTAGATGCCAACAAGCCAGGAATGTTCTCAAATATTACCGCCGAGATGTTAGGTTGGGTTAGGTTAGGTTATATTACGTTATTGATGTATATGAAGGTCCCACGGAGACGTAGAGGCCAACATCGACCGGAATGTTTTCAAATATTACCGCCGATATGATAGGTTGGTTTACGTTACGTTATATTACGTTATTGATGTATATGAAGGTCCCACGGAGACGTAGAGGGCAACTCGCCAGGAATGTTGTCAAATATTACCGCCGATATGATTGGTTGGGTTAGGTTACGTTATATTACGTTATTGATGTATATGAAGGACGCTCGGAGACGTAGAGGCCAAATCGCCAGGAATGTTGTCAAATATTACCGCCGATATGATAGGTTGGGTTAGGTTACGTTATATTACGTTATTGATGTATATGAAGGTCCCACGGAGACGTAGATGCCAACAAGCCAGGAATGTTCTCAAATATTACCGCCGAGATGTTAGGTTGGGTTAGGTTAGGTTATATTACGTTATTGATGTATATGAAGGTCCCACGGAGACGTAAAGGCCAACAAGCCAGGAATGTTGCCAAATATTACCGCCGAGATGTTACGTTGGGTTAGGTTAGGTTATATTACGTTATTGATGTATATGAAGGACCCACGGAGACGTAGAGGCCAACTCGCCAGGAATGATGTCAAATATTACCGCCGATATGATAGGTTGGGTTAGGTTACGTTATATTACGTTGTTGATGTATATGAAGGTCGCACGGAGTGGTAGAGGCCAACTCTCCAGGAATGTTGTCAAATATTACCGCCGAGATGTTACGTTGGGTTAGGTTAGGTTAGATTACGTTTTGATGTATATAAAAGTCCTACGGAGACGTAGAGGCCAACATCGACAGGAATGTTTTCAAATATCACCGCCGATATGATAGGTTGGTTTAGGTTACGTTATATTACGTTATTGATGTATATGAAGGTCATACGGAGACGTAGAGGCCAACTGGCCAGGAATGTTGTCAAATATTACCGCCGAGATGATAGGTTGGGTTAGGTTAGATTATATTACGTTATTGATGTATATGAAGGTCGCACGGAGAGGTACAGGCCAACTCGCCAGGAATGTTGTCATATATTACCGCCGAGATGTTACGTTGGGTTAGGTTATGTTAAATTACGTTATTGATGTATATAAAAGTCCCACGGAGACGTAGAGGCCAACATCGACAGGAATGTTCTCAAATATTTCCGCCGAGATGATAGGTTGGGTTAGGTTAGGTAATATTACGTTATTGATGTATATGAAGGTCCCACGGAGACGTAGAGGCCAACTGGCCAGTAATGTTGTCAAATATTACCGCCTGGATGATAGGTTGGGTTAGGTTAGGTTATATAACGTTATTGATGTATATGAAGGACGCACGGAGAGGTAGAGGCCAACTAGCCAGGAATGTTGTCAAATATAACCGCCGATATGATACGTTGGGTTAGGTTACGTTATATTACGTTATTGATGTATATGAAGGTCGCACGGAGAGGTAGAGGCCAACTCGCCAGGAATGTTGTCAAATATTACCGCCGAGATGTTACGTTGGGTTAGGTTAGGTTATATTACGTTATTGATGTATATGAATGCCCCACGGAGACATAGAGGCCAACTCGCCAGGAATGTTGTCAAATATTACCGCCGAGATGTTAGGTTGGGTTAGGTTAGGTTATATTACGTTATTGATGTATATGAATGCCCCACGGAGATGTAGAGGCCAAATCGCCAGGAATGTTGTCAAATATTACCGCCGAGATGTTAGGTTGGGTTAGGTTAGGTTATATTACGTTATTGATGTATATGAATGCCCCACGGAGACATAGAGGCCAACTCGCCAGGAATGATGGCAAATATTACCGCCGAGATGTTAGGTTGGGTTAGGTTAGGTTATATTACGTTATTGATGTATATGAAGGTCCCACGGAGACGTAGATGCCCACAAGCCAGAAATGTTCTCAAATATTACCGCCGAGATGTTAGGTTGGGTTAGGTTAGGTAATATTACGTTATTGATGTATATGAAGGTCCCACGGAGACGTAGAGGCCAACATCGACAGGAATGTTTTCAAATATTACCGCCGATATGATAGGTTGGTTTAGGTTACGTTATATTACGTTATTGATGTATATGAAGGTCCCACGGAGACGAGGAGGCCAACTGGCCAGGAATTTTGTCAAATATTAGCGCCGAGATGATAGGTTGGGTTAGGTTAGGTTATATTACGTTATTCATGTATATGAAGATCGCACGGAGACGTAGAGGCCAACTGGCCAGGAATGTTGTCACATATTACCGCCGAGATGATAGGTTGGTTTAGGTTAGATTATATTACGTTATTGATGTATATGAAGGACGCACGGAGCGGTAGAGGCCAACTAGCCAGGAATGTTGTCAAATATAACCGCCGATATGATAGGTTGGGTTAGGTTACGTTATATTACGTTATTGATGTATATGAAGGTCGCACGGAGAGGTAGAGGCCAACTCGCCAGGAATGTTGTCAAATATTAGTGCCGAGATGTTAGGTTGAGTTGGGTTAGGTTATATTACGTTATTGATGTATATGCAGGTCCCACGTAGGAGTAGAGGCCAACTCGCCAGGAATGCTGTTAAATATTACCGCCGAGATGTTAGGTTGGTTTAGGTTAGGTTAGATTACGTTATTGATGTATATGAAGGCCCCACGGAGACGTAGAGGCCAAATCGCCAGGAATGTTGTCAAATATTACCGCCGAGATGTTAGGTTGGGTTAGGTTAGGTTATATTACGTTATTGATGTATATGAATGCCCCACGGAGACATAGAGGCCAACTCGCCAGGAATGTTGTCAAATATTACCGCCGAGATGTTACTTTGGGTTAGGTTAGGTTAAACTACGTTTTGATGTATATAAAAGTCCCACGGAGACGTAGAGGCCAACTCGCCAGGAATGATGTCAAATACTACCGCCGAGATGTTGGGTTGGGTTAGGTTAGGTTATATTACGTTATTTATGTATATGAAGGTCCCACGGAGACGTAGATGCCAACAAGCCAGGAATGTTCTCAAATATTACCGCCGAGATGTTAGGTTGGGTTAGGTTAGGTTATATTACGTTATTGATGTATATGAAGGTCCCACGGAGACGTAGAGGCCAACATCGACCGGAATGTTTTCAAATATTACCGCCGATATGATAGGTTGGTTTACGTTACGTTATATTACGTTATTGATGTATATGGAGGTCCCACGGAGACGTAGAGGGCAACTCGCCAGGAATGTTGTCAAATATTACCGCCGATATGATTGGTTGGGTTAGGTTACGTTATATTACGTTATTGATGTATATGAAGGACGCACGGAGACGTAGAGGCCAAATCGCCAGGAATGTTGTCAAATATTACCGCCGATATGATAGGTTGGGTTAGGTTAGGTTATATTACGTTATTGATGTATATGAATGTCCCACGGAGACGTAGATGCCAACAAGCCAGGAATGTTCTCAAATATTACCGCCGAGATGTTAGGTTGGGTTAGGTTAGGTTATATTACGTTATTGATATATATGAAGGTCCCACGGAGACGTAAAGGCCAACAAGCCAGGAATGTTGCCAAATATTACCGCCGAGATGTTACGTTGGGTTAGGTTAGGTTAAATAACGTTATTGATGTATATAAAAGTCCCACGGAGACGTAGAGGACAACATCGACAGGAATGTTCTCAAATATTTCCGCCGAGATGATAGGTTGGGTTAGGTTAGGTAATATTACGTTATTGATGTATATCAAGGTCGCACGGAGAGGTAGAGGCCAACTGGCCAGGAATGTTGTCAATAATTACCGCCGAGATGATAGGTTGGGTTAGGTTAGGTTGTATTACGTTATTCATGTATATGAAGGTCGCACGGAGAGGTAGAGGCCAACTAGCCAGGAATGTTGTCAAATATTACCGCCGATATGATAGGTTGGGTTAGGTTACGTTATATTACGTTATTGATGTATATGAAGGTCGCACGGAGAGGTAGAGGCCAACATCGACAGGAATGTTTTCAAATATTACCGCCGAGATGTTACTTTGGGTTAGGTTAGGTTAAACTACGTTTTGATGTATATAAAAGTCCCACGGAGACGTAGAGGCCAACTCGCCAGGAATGATGTCAAATACTACCGCCGAGATGTTAGGTTGGGTTAGGTTAGGTTATATTACGTTATTTATGTATATGAAGGTCCCACGGAGACGTAGAGGCCAACTCGCCAGGAATGTTGTCAAATATTACCGCCGATATGATTGGATGGGTTAGGTTACGTTATATTACGTTATTGATGTATATGAAGGCCCCACGGAGACGTAGAGGCCAAATCGCCACGAATGTTGTCAAATATTACCGCCGAGATGATAGGTTGGGTTAGGTTAGGTAATATTACGTTATTGATGTATATGAAGGACGCACGGAGAGGTAGAGGCCAACTCGCCAGGAATGTTGTCAAATATTACCGCCGAGATGTTACGTTGGGTTAGGTTAGGTTATATTACGTTATTGATGTATATGAATGCCCCACGGAGACATAGAGGCCAACTCGCCAGGAATGTTGTCAAATATTACCGCCGAGATGTTAGGTTGGGTTAGGTTAGGTTATATTACGTTATTGATGTATATGAATGCCCCACGGAGATGTAGAGGCCAAATCGCCAGGAATGTTGTCAAATATTACCGCCGAGATGTTAGGTTGGGTTAGGTTAGGTTATATTACGTTATTGATGTATATGAATGCCCCACGGAGACATAGAGGCCAACTCGCCAGGAATGATGGCAAATATTACCGCCGAGATGTTAGGTTGGGTTAGGTTAGGTTATATTACGTTATTGATGTATATGAAGGTCCCACGGAGACGTAGATGCCCACAAGCCAGAAATGTTCTCAAATATTACCGCCGAGATGTTAGGTTGGGTTAGGTTAGGTAATATTACGTTATTGATGTATATGAAGGTCCCACGGAGACGTAGAGGCCAACTCGCCAGGAATGTTGTCAAATATTACCGCCGATATGATTGGATTGGTTAGGTTACGTTATATTACGTTATTGATGTATATGAAGGTCCCACGGAGACGAGGAGGCCAACTGGCCAGGAATTTTGTCAAATATTAGCGCCGAGATGATAGGTTGGGTTAGGTTAGGTTATATTACGTTATTCATGTATATGAAGATCGCACGGAGACGTAGAGGCCAACTGGCCAGGAATGTTGTCACATATTACCGCCGAGATGATAGGTTGGTTTAGGTTAGATTATATTACGTTATTGATGTATATGAAGGACGCACGGAGCGGTAGAGGCCAACTAGCCAGGAATGTTGTCAAATATAACCGCCGATATGATAGGTTGGGTTAGGTTACGTTATATTACGTTATTGATGTATATGAAGGTCGCACGGAGAGGTAGAGGCCAACTCGCCAGGAATGTTGTCAAATATTAGTGCCGAGATGTTAGGTTGAGTTGGGTTAGGTTATATTACGTTATTGATGTATATGCAGGTCCCACGTAGGAGTAGAGGCCAACTCGCCAGGAATGCTGTTAAATATTACCGCCGAGATGTTAGGTTGGTTTAGGTTAGGTTAGATTACGTTATTGATGTATTTGAAGGCCCCACGGAGACGTAGAGGCCAAATCGCCAGGAATGTTGTCAAATATTACCGCCGAGATGTTAGGTTAGGTTAGGTTAGGTTATATTACGTTATTGATGTATATGCAGGTCCCACGGAGGCGTGGAGGCCAACTCGCCAGCAATGTTGTTAAATATTCCCGCCGAGATTTTAGGTTGGGTTAGGTTAGGTTAGATTACGTTATTGATGTATATGAAGGCCCCACGGAGACGTAGAGGCCAAAGCGCCAGGAATGTTGTCAAATATTACCGCTGAAATGTTAGGTTGGGTTAGGTTAGGTTATATTACGTTATTGATGTATATGAAGGTCCCACGCAGACGTAGAGCTCAACTCGCCAGGAATGTTGTCAAATATTAACGCCGCGATGATAGGTTGGTTCAGGTTAGGTTATATTACGTTATTGATGTATATGAAGGTCGCACGGAGGCGTAGAGGCCAACTCGCCAGGAATGTTGTCAAATATTACCGCCGAGATGTTATGTTGGGTTAGGGTAGGTTAAATTAGGTTATTGATGTATATAAAAGACCCACGGAGACGTAGAGGCCAACTCGACAGGAATGTTGTCAAATATTACTGCCGAGATGATAGGTTAGGTTAGGTTTGGTTATATTACGTTGTTGATGTATATCAAGGTCCGACGGAGGCGGAGAGGCCAACTCTCCAGGAATGTTGTCAAATATTACCGCCGAGATGTTACTTTGGGTTAGGTTAGGTTAAGTTATGTTTTGATGTATATAAAAGTCCCACGGAGACGTAGAGGCCAACTCGGCAGGAATGATGTCAAATACTACCGCCGAGATGTTAGGTTGGGTTAGGTTAGGTTATATTACGTTATTGATGTATATGAAGGTCCCACGGAGACGTAGATGCCAACAAGCCAGGAATGTTCTCAAATATTACCGCCGAGATGTTAGGTTGGCTTAGGTTAGGTTATATTACGTTATTGATGTATATGAAGGTCCCACGGAGACGTAAAGGCCAACAAGCCAGGAATGTTGCCAAATATTACCGCCGAGATGTTACGTTGGGTTAGGTTAGGTTAAATTACGTTATTGTTGTATATAAAAGTCCCACGGAGTCGTAGAGGCCAACATCGACAGGAATGTTCTCAAATATTTCCGCCGAGATGATAGGTTGGGTTAGGTTAGGTAATATTACGTTATTGATGTATATGAAGGTCCCACGGAGACGTAGAGACCAACATCGACAGGAATGTTTTCAAATATTACCGCCGAAATGATAGGTTGGTTTAGGTTACGTTATATTACGTTATTGATGTATATGAAGGTCCCACGGAGACGAGGAGGCCAACTGGCTAGGAATGTTGTCAGATATTACCGCCGAGATGATAGGTTGGTTTAGGTTAGATTATATTACGTTATTGATGTATATGAAGGACGCACGGAGAGGTAGAGGCCAACTAGCCAGGAATGTTGTCAAATATAACCGCAGATATGATACGTTGGGTTAGGTTACGTTATATTACGTTATTGATGTATATGAAGGTCGCACGGAGAGGTGGAGGCCAACTCGCCAGGAATGTTGTCAAATATTAGTGCCGAGATGTTAGGTTGGGTTGGGTTAGGTTATATTAAGTTATTGATGTATATGCAGGTCCCACGGAGGCGGAGAGGCCAACTCGCCAGGAATGTTGTTAAATATTACCGCCGAGATGTTAGATTGGGTTAGGTTAGGTTAGATTACGTTATTGATGTATATGAATGCCCCACGGAGACGTAGAGGCCAAATCGCCAGGAATGTTGTCAAATATTACCGCCGAGATGTTAGGGTGGGTTAGGTTAGGTTATATTACGTTATTGATGTATATGAATGCCCCACGGAGACATAGAGGCCAACTCGCCAGGAATGATGTCAAATATTACCGCCGATATGATAGGTTGGTTTAGGTTACGTTATATTACGTTATTGATGTATATGAAGGTCCCACGGAGACGAGGAGGCCAACTGGCCAGGAATGTTGTCAAATATTAGCGCCGAGATGATAGGTTGGGTTAGGTTAGGTTATATTACGTTATTCATGTATATGAAGATCCCACGGAGACGTAGAGGCCAACTGGCCAGGAATGTTGTCACATATTACCGCCGAGATGATAGGTTGGTTTAGGTTAGATTATATTACGTTATTGATGTATATGAAGGACGCACGGAGCGGTAGAGGCCAACTAGCCAGGAATGTTGTCAAATATAACCGCCGATATGATAGGTTGGGTTAGGTTACGTTATATTACGTTATTGATGTATATGAAGGTCGCACGGAGAGGTAGAGGCCAACTCGTCAGGAATGTTGTCAAATATTAGTGCCGAGATGTTAGGTTGAGTTGGGTTAGGTTATATTACGTTATTGATGTATATGCAGGTCCCACGTAGGAGTAGAGGCCAACTCGCCAGGAATGCTGTTAAATATTACCGCCGAGATGTTAGGTTGGTTTAGGTTAGGTTAGATTACGTTATTGATGTATATGAAGGCCCCACGGAGACGTAGAGGCCAAATCGCCAGGAATGTTGTCAAATATTACCGCCGAGATGTTAGGTTGGGTTAGGTTAGGTTATATTACGTTATTGATGTATATCAAGGTCCGACGGAGACGTAGAGGCCAATTCTCCAGGAATGTTGTCAAATATTACCGCCGAGATGTTAGGTTGGGTTAGGTTAGGTTATATTACGTTATTGATGTATATGAAGGTCCCACGGAGACGTAGAGGCCAACAAGCCAGGAATGTTGCCAAATATTACCGCCGAGATGTTACGTTGGGTTAGGTTAGGTTAGATTACGTTATTGATGTATATGAAGGGCCCACGGACACGTAGAGGCCAACGCTCCAGGAATGTTGTCAAATATTACCGCCGAGATGTTACGTTGGGTTAGGTTAGGTTAGATTACGTTTTGATGTATATAAAAGTCCCACGGAGACGTAGAGGCCAACATCGACAGGAATGTTCTCAAATATTTCCGCCGAGATGATAGGTTGGGTTAGGTTAGGTAATATTACGTTATTGATGTATATGAAGGTCCCACGGAGACGTAGAGGCCAACTCGCCAGGAATGTTGTCAAATATTAGTGCCGAGATGTTAGGTTGGGTTGGGTTAGGTTATATTACGTTATTGATGTATATGCAGGTCCCACGGAGGCGTGGAGGCCAACTCGCCAGCAATGTTGTTAAATATTCCCGCCGAGATTTTAGGTTGGGTTAGGTTAGGTTAGATTACGTTATTGATGTATATGAAGGCCCCACGGAGACGTAGATGCCCACAAGCCAGAAATGTTCTCAAATATTACCGCCGAGATGTTAGGTTGGGTTAGGTTAGGTAATATTACGTTATTGATGTATATGAAGGTCCCACGGAGACGTAGAGGCCAACTCGCCAGGAATGTTGTCAAATATTACCGCCGATATGATTGGTTGGGTTAGGTTACGTTATATTACGTTATTGATGTATATGAAGGACGCACGGAGACGTAGAGGCCAACTCGCCAGGAATGTTGTCAAATATTAGTGCCGAGATGTTAGGTTGGGTTGGGTTAGGTTATATTACGTTATTGATGTATATGAAGGACGCACGGAGACGTAGAGGCCAACTCGCCAGGAATGTTGTCAAATATTAGTGCCGAGATGTTAGGTTGGGTTGGGTTAGGTTATATTAAGTTATTGATGTATATGCAGGTCCCACGGAGGCGGAGAGGCCAACTCGCCAGGAATGTTGTTAAATATTACCGCCGAGATGTTAGGTTGGGTTAGGTTAGGTTAGATTACGTTATTGATGTATATGAAGGCCCCACGGAGACGTAGAGGCCAAATCGCCAGGAATGTTGTCAAATATTACCGCCGAGATATTAGGTTGGGTTAGGTTAGGTTATATTACGTTATTGATGTATATGAATGCCCCACGGACACATAGAGGCCAACTCGCCAGGAATGTTGTCAAATATTACCGCCGAGATGTTATGTTGGGTTTGGTTAGGTTAAATTAGGTTATTGATGTATATAAAAGACCCACGGAGACGTAGAGGCCAACTCGACAGGAATGTTGTCAAATATTACTGCCGAGATGATAGGTTGGGTTAGGTTTGGTTATATTCCGTTATTGATGTATATGAAGGTCCGACGGACACGTAGAGGCCAACTCTCCAGGAATGTTGTCAAATATTACCGCCGAGACGTTACGTTGGGTTAGGTTAGGTTAGATTACGTTATTGATGTATATGAAGGCCCCACGGAGACGTAGAGGCCAAATCGCCAGGAATGTTGTCAAATATTACCGCCGAGATGTTAGGTTGGGTTAGGTTAGGTTATATTACGTTATTGATGTATGTGAATGCCCCACGGAGACATAGAGGCCAACTCGCCAGGAATGTTGTCAAATATTACCGCCGAGATGTTATGTTGGGTTAGGTTAGGTTATTTTACGTTATTTTTGTATATTAAGGTCCGACCGAGACGTAGAGGCCAACTCTCCAGGAATGTTGTCAAATATTACCGCCGAGATGTTACTTTGGGTTAGGTTAGGTTAAATTACGTTTTGATGTATATAAAAGTCCCACGGAGACGTAGAGGCCAACTCGCCAGGAATGATGTCAAATATTACCGCCGAGATGTTAGGTTGGGTTAGGTTAGGTTATATTACGTTATTGATGTATATCAAGGTCCGACGGAGACGTAGAGGCCAGCTCTCCAGGAATGTTGTCAAATATTACCGCCGAGATGTTATTTTGGGTTAGGTTAGGTTAAATTACGTTTTGATGTATATAAAAGTCCCACGGAGACGTAGAGGCCAACTCGCCAGGAATGATGTCAAATATTAACGCCGAGATGTTAGGTTGGGTTAGGTTAGGTTATATTACGTTATTGATATATATGAAGGTCTCACGGAGACGTAGAGGCCAACTAGCCAGGAATGTTCTCAAATATTACCGCCGAGATGTTAGGTTGGGTTAGGTTAGGTTATATTACGTTATTGATGTATATAAAAGTCCCACGGAGACGTAGAGGCCAACATCGACAGGAATGTTCTCAAATATTTCCGCCGAGATGATAGGTTGGGTTAGGTTAGGTAATATTACGTTATTGATGTATATGAAGGTCCCACGGAGACGTAGAGGCCAACTCGCCAGGAATGTTGTCAAATATTACCGCCGATATGATTGGTTGGGTTAGGTTACGTTATATTACGTTATTGATGTATATGAAGGACGCACGGAGACGTAGAGGCCAACTCGCCAGGAATGTTGTCAAATATTAGTGCCGAGATGTTAGGTTGGGTTGGGTTAGGTTATATTACGTTATTGATGTATATGCAGGTCCCACGGAGGCGTGGAGGCCAACTCGCCAGCAATGTTGTTAAATATTCCCGCCGAGATTTTAGGTTGGGTTAGGTTAGGTTAGATTACGTTATTGATGTATATGAAGGCCCCACGGAGACGTAGAGGCCAAAGCGCCAGGAATGTTGTCAAATATTACCGCTGAAATGTTAGGTTGGGTTAGGTTAGGTTATATTACGTTATTGATGTATATGAAGGTCCCACGGACACATAGAGGCCAACTCGCCAGGAATGTGGTCAAATATTACCGCCGAGATGTTATGTTGGGTTTGGTTAGGTTAAATTAGGTTATTGATGTATATAAAAGACCCACGGAAACGTAGAGGCCAACTCGACAGGAATGTTGTCAAATATTACTGCCGAGATGATAGGTTGGGTTAGGTTTGGTTATATTCCGTTATTGATGTATATGCAGGTCCCACGTAGGAGTAGAGGCCAACTCGCCAGGAATGCTGTTAAATATTACCGCCGAGATGTTAGGTTGGTTTAGGTTAGGTTAGATTACGTTATTGATGTATATGAAGGCCCCACGGAGACGTAGAGGCCAAATCGCCAGGAATGTTGTCCAATATTACCGCCGAGATGTTAGCTTGGGTTAGGTTAGGTTATATTACGTTATTGATGTATATCAAGGTCCGACGGAGACGTAGAGGCCAACTCTCCAGGAATGTTGTCAAATATTACCGCCGAGATGTTAGGTTGGGTTAGGTTAGGTTATATTACGTTATTGATGTATATGAAGGTCCCACGGAGACGTAGAGGCCAACAAGCCAGGAATGTTGCCAAATATTACCGCCGAGATGTTACGTTGGGTTAGGTTAGGTTAGATTACGTTATTGATGTATATGAAGGCCCCACGGACACGTAGAGGCCAACGCTCCAGGAATGTTGTCAAATATTACCGCCGAGATGTTACGTTGGGTTAGGATAGGTTAGATTACGTTTTGATGTATATAAAAGTCCCACGGAGACGTAGAGGCCAACATCGACAGGAATGTTCTCAAATATTTCCGCCGAGATGATAGGTTGGGTTAGGTTAGGTAATATTACGTTATTGATGTATATGAAGGTCCCACGGAGACGTAGAGGCCAACAAGCCAGGAATGTTGCCAAATATTACCGCCGAGATGTTACGTTGGGTTAGGTTAGGTTAGATTACGTTATTGATGTATATGAAGGCCCCACGGACACGTAGAGGCCAACTCTCCAGGAATGTTGTCAAATATTACCGCCGAGATGTTACGTTGGGTTAGGTTAGGTTAGATTACGTTTTGATGTATATAAAAGTCCCACGGAGACGTAGAGGCCAACATCGACAGGAATGTTCTCAAATATTTCCGCCGAGATGATAGGTTGGGTTAGGTTAGGTAATATTCCGTTATTGATGTATATGAAGGTCCCACGGAGACGTAGAGGCCAACTCGCCAGGAATGTTGTCAAATATTACCGCCGATATGATTGGTTGGGTTAGGTTACGTTATATTACGTTATTGATGTATATGAAGGACGCACGGAGACGTAGAGGCCAACTCGCCAGGAATGTTGTCAAATATTAGTGCCGAGATGTTAGGTTGGGTTGGGTTAGGTTATATTACGTTATTGATGTATATGAAGGACGCACGGAGACGTAGAGGCCAACTCGCCAGGAATGTTGTCAAATATTAGTGCCGAGATGTTAGGTTGGGTTGGGTTAGGTTATATTAAGTTATTGATGTATATGCAGGTCCCACGGAGGCGGAGAGGCCAACTCGCCAGGAATGTTGTTAAATATTACCGCCGAGATGTTAGGTTGGGTTAGGTTAGGTTAGATTACGTTATTGATGTATATGAAGGCCCCACGGAGACGTAGAGGCCAAATCGCCAGGAATGTTGTCAAATATTACCGCCGAGATATTAGGTTGGGTTAGGTTAGGTTATATTACGTTATTGATGTATATGAATGCCCCACGGACACATAGAGGCCAACTCGCCAGGAATGTTGTCGAATATTACCGCCGAGATGTTATGTTGGGTTTGGTTAGGTTAAATTAGGTTATTGATGTATATAAAAGACCCACGGAGACGTAGAGGCCAACTCGACAGGAATGTTGTCAAATATTACTGCCGAGATGATAGGTTGGGTTAGGTTTGGTTATATTCCGTTATTGATGTATATGAAGGTCCGACGGACACGTAGAGGCCAACTCTCCAGGAATGTTGTCAAATATTACCGCCGAGACGTTACGTTGGGTTAGGTTAGGTTAGATTACGTTATTGATGTATATGAAGGCCCCACGGAGACGTAGAGGCCAAATCGCCAGGAATGTTGTCAAATATTACCGCCGAGATGTTAGGTTGGGTTAGGTTAGGTTATATTACGTTATTGATGTATATGAATGCCCCACGGAGACATAGAGGCCAACTCGCCAGGAATGTTGTCAAATATTACCGCCGAGATGTTATGTTGGGTTAGGTTAGGTTATTTTACGTTATTTTTGTATATTAAGGTCCGACCGAGACGTAGAGGCCAACTCTCCAGGAATGTTGTCAAATATTACCGCCGAGATGTTACTTTGGGTTAGGTTAGGTTAAATTACGTTTTGATGTATATAAAAGTCCCACGGAGACGTAGAGGCCAACTCGCCAGGAATGATGTCAAATATTACCGCCGAGATGTTAGGTTGGGTTAGGTTAGGTTATATTACGTTATTGATGTATATCAAGGTCCGACGGAGACGTAGAGGCCAGCTCTCCAGGAATGTTGTCAAATATTACCGCCGAGATGTTATTTTGGGTTAGGTTAGGTTAAATTACGTTTTGATGTATATAAAAGTCCCACGGAGACGTAGAGGCCAACTCGCCAGGAATGATGTCAAATATTACCGCCGATATGATATGTTGGTTTAGGTTACGTTATATTACGTTATTGATGTATATGAAGGTCCCACGGAGACGAGGAGGCCAACTGGCCAGGAATGTTGTCAAATATTAGCGCCGAGATGATAGGTTGGGTTAGGTTAGGTTATATTACGTTATTCATGTATATGAAGATCCCACGGAGACGTAGAGGCCAACTGGCCAGGAATGTTGTCACATATTACCGCCGAGATGATAGGTTGGTTTAGGTTAGATTATATTACGTTATTGATGTATATGAAGGACGCACGGAGCGGTAGAGGCCAACTAGCCAGGAATGTTGTCAAATATAACCGCCGATATGATAGGTTGGGTTAGGTTACGTTATATTACGTTATTGATGTATATGAAGGTCGCACGGAGAGGTAGAGGCCAACTCGTCAGGAATGTTGTCAAATATTAGTGCCGAGATGTTAGGTTGAGTTGGGTTAGGTTATATTACGTTATTGATGTATATGCAGGTCCCACGTAGGAGTAGAGGCCAACTCGCCAGGAATGCTGTTAAATATTACCGCCGAGATGTTAGGTTGGTTTAGGTTAGGTTAGATTACGTTATTGATGTATATGAAGGCCCCACGGAGACGTAGAGGCCAAATCGCCAGGAATGTTGTCAAATATTACCGCCGAGATGTTAGGTTGGGTTAGGTTAGGTTAGATTACGTTATTGATGTATATGAAGGCCCCACGGAGACGTAGAGGCCAAATCGCCAGGAATGTTGTCAAATATTACCGCCGAGATGTTAGGTTGGGTTAGGTTAGGTTATATTACGTTATTGATGTATATGAATGCCCCACGGAGACATAGAGGCCAACTCGCCAGGAATGTTGTCAAATATTACCGCCGAGATGTTATGTTGGGTTAGGTTAGGTTATTTTACGTTATTGATGTATATTAAGGTCCGACAGAGACGTAGCGGCCGACTCTCCAGGAATGTTGTCAAATATTACCGCCGAGATGTTACTTTGGGTTAGGTTAGGTTAAATTACGTTTTGATGTATATAAAAGTCCCACGGAGACGTAGAGGCCAACTCGCCAGGAATGATGTCAAATATTACCGCCGAGATGTTAGGTTGGGTTAGGTTAGGTTATATTACGTTATTGATGTATATCAAGGTCCGACGGAGACGTAGAGGCCAGCTCTCCAGGAATGTTGTCAAATATTACCGCCGAGATGTTATGTTGGGTTAGGTTAGGTTAAATTACGTTTTGATGCATATAAAAGTCCCACGGAGACGTAGAGACCAACTCGCCAGGAATGATGTCAAATATTAACGCCGAGATGTTAGGTTGGGTTAGGGTAGGTTATATTACGTTATTGATATATATGAAGGTCCCACGGAGACGTAGTGGCCAACTAGCCAGGAATGTTCTCAAATATTACCGCCGAGATGTTAGGTTGGGTTAGGTTAGGTTATATTACGTTATTGATGTATATGAAGGTCCCACGGAGACGTAGAGGCCAACAAGCCAGGAATGTTCTCAAATATTACCGCCGAGATGTTATGATGGGTTTGGTTAGGTTAAATTACGTTATTGATGTATATAAAAGACCCACGGAGACGTAGAGGCCAACTCGACAGGAATGTTGTCAAATATTACTGCCGAGATGATAGGTTGGGTTAGGTTTGGTTATATTACGTTATTGATGTATATGAAGGTCCGACGGACACGTAGAGGCCAACTCTCCAGGAATGTTGTCAAATATTACCGCCGAGACGTTACGTTGGGTTAGGTTAGGTTAGATTACGTTATTGATGTATATGAAGGCCCCACGGAGACGTAGAGGCCAAATCGCCAGGAATGTTGTCAAATATTACCGCCGAGATGTTAGGTTGGGTTAGGTTAGGTTATATTACGTTATTGATGTATATGAATGCCCCACGGAGACATAGAGGCCAACTCGCCAGGAATGTTGTCAAATATTACCGCCGAGATGTTATGTTGGGTTAGGTTAGGTTATTTTACGTTATTGATGTATATTAAGGTCCGACAGAGACGTAGCGGCCGACTCTCCAGGAATGTTGTCAAATATTACCGCCGAGATGTTACTTTGGGTTAGGTTAGGTTAAATTACGTTTTGATGTATATAAAAGTCCCACGGAGACGTAGAGGCCAACTCGCCAGGAATGATGTCAAATATTACCGCCGAGATGTTAGGTTGGGTTAGGTTAGGTTATATTACGTTATTGATGTATATCAAGGTCCGACGGAGACGTAGAGGCCATCTCTCCAGGAATGTTGTCAAATATTACCGCCGAGATGTTATGTTGGGTTAGGTTAGGTTAAATTACGTTTTGATGTATATAAAAGTCCCACGGAGACGTAGAGGCCAACTCGCCAGGAATGATGTCAAATATTAACGCCGAGATGTTAGGTTGGGTTAGGTTAGGTTATATTACGTTATTGATATATGTGAAGGTCCCACGGAGACGTAGAGGCCAACTAGCCAGGAATGTTCTCAAATATTACCGCCGAGATGTTAGGTTGGGTTAGGTTAGGTTATATTACGTTATTGATGTATATGAAGGTCCCACGGAGACGTAGAGGCCAACAAGCCAGGAATGTTCTCAAATATTACCGCCGAGATGTTATGTTGGGTTTGGTTAGGTTAAATTACGTTATTGATGTATATAAAAGACCCACGGAGACGTAGAGGCCAACTCGACAGGAATGTTGTCAAATATTACTGCCGAGATGATAGGTTGGGTTAGGTTTGGTTATATTACGTTATTGATGTATATGAAGGTCCGACGGACACGTAGAGGCCAACTCTCCAGGAATGTTGTCAAATATTACCGCCGAGACGTTACGTTGGGTTAGGTTAGGTTAGATTACGTTATTGATGTATATGAAGGCCCCACGGAGACGTAGAGGCCAAATCGCCAGGAATGTTGTCAAATATTACCGCCGAGATGTTAGGTTGGGTTAGGTTAGGTTATATTACGTTATTGATGTATATGAATGCCCCACGGAGACATAGAGGCCAACTCGCCAGGAATGTTGTCAAATATTACCGCCGAGATGTTATGTTGGGTTAGGTTAGGTTATTTTACGTTATTGATGTATATTAAGGTCCGACAGAGACGTAGCGGCCGACTCTCCAGGAATGTTGTCAAATATTACCGCCGAGATGTTACTTTGGGTTAGGTTAGGTTAAATTACGTTTTGATGTATATAAAAGTCCCACGGAGACGTAGAGGCCAACTCGCCAGGAATGATGTCAAATATTACCGCCGAGATGTTAGGTTGGGTTAGGTTAGGTTATATTACGTTATTGATGTATATCAAGGTCCGACGGAGACGTAGAGGCCAGCTCTCCAGGAATGTTGTCAAATATTACCGCCGAGATGTTATGTTGGGTTAGGTTAGGTTAAATTACGTTTTGATGTATATAAAAGTCCCACGGAGACGTAGAGGCCAACTCGCCAGGAATGATGTCAAATATTAACGCCGAGATGTTAGGTTGGGTTAGGTTAGGTTATATTACGTTATTGATATATATGAAGGTCCCACGGAGACGTAGAGGCCAACTAGCCAGGAATGTTCTCAAATATTACCGCCGAGATGTTAGGTTGGGTTAGGTTAGGTTATATTACGTTATTGATGTATATGAAGGTCATACGGAGACGTAGAGGCCAACTGGCCAGGAATGTTGTCAAATATTACCGCCGAGATGATAGGTTGGGTTAGGTTAGATTATATTACGTTATTGATGTATATGAAGGTCGCACGGAGAGGAAGAGGCCAACTCGCCAGTAATGTTGTCATATATTACGGCCGAGATGTTACGTTGGGTTAGGTTATGTTAAATTACGTTATTGATGTATATAAAAGTCCCACGGAGACGTAGAGGCCAACATCGACAGGAATGTTCTCAAATATTTCCGCCGAGATGATAGGTTGGGTTAGGTTAGGTAATATTGCGTTATTGATGTATATGAAGGTCCCACGGAGACGTAGAGGCCAACTCGCCAGGAATGTTGTCAAATATTACCGCCGATATGATTGGTTGGGTTAGGTTAGGTTATATTACGTTATTGATGTATATCAAGGTCCGACGGAGACGTAGAGGCCAACTCTCCAGGAATGTTGTCAAATATTACCGCCGAGATGTTAGGTTGGGTTAGGTTAGGTTATATTACGTTATTGATGTATATGAAGGCCCCACGGAGACGTAGAGTCCAAATCGCCAGGAATGTTGTCAAATATTACCGCCGAGATGTTAGGTTGGGTTAGGTTAGGTTATATTACGTTATTGATGTATATCAAGGTCCGACGGAGACGTAGAGGCCAACTCTCCAGAAATGTTGTCAAATATTACCGCCGAGATGTTAGGTTGGGTTAGGTTAGGTTATATTACGTTATTGATGTATATGAAGGTCCCACGGAGACGTAGAGGCCAACAAGCCAGGAATGTTGTCAAATATTACCGCCGAGATGTTATGTTGGGTTAGGTTAGGTTATTTTACGTTATTGATGTATATTAAGGTCCGACAGAGACGTAGCGGCCGACTCTCCAGGAATGTTGTCAAATATTACCGCCGAGATGTTACTTTGGGTTAGGTTAGGTTAAATTACGTTTTGATGTATATAAAAGTCCCACGGAGACGTAGAGGCCAACTCGCCAGGAATGATGTCAAATATTACCGCCGAGATGTTAGGTTGGGTTAGGTTAGGTTATATTACGTTATTGATGTATATCAAGGTCCGACGGAGACGTAGAGGCCAGCTCTCCAGGAATGTTGTCAAATATTACCGCCGAGATGTTATGTTGGGTTAGGTTAGGTTAAATTACGTTTTGATGTATATAAAAGTCCCACGGAGACGTAGAGGCCAACTCGCCAGGAATGATGTCAAATATTAACGCCGAGATGTTAGGTTGGGTTAGGTTAGGTTATATTACGTTATTGATATATATGAAGGTCCCACGGAGACGTAGAGGCCAACTAGCCAGGAATGTTCTCAAATATTACCGCCGAGATGTTAGGTTGGGTTAGGTTAGGTTATATTACGTTATTGATGTATATTAAGGTCCGACAGAGACGTAGCGGCCGACTCTCCAGGAATGTTGTCAAATATTACCGCCGAGATGTTACTTTGGGTTAGGTTAGGTTAAATTACGTTTTGATGTATATAAAAGTCCCACGGAGACGTAGAGGCCAACTCGCCAGGAATGTTCTCAAATGTTACCGCCGAGATGTTAGGTTGGGTTAGGTTAGGTTATATTACGTTATTGATGTATATGAAGGTCATACGGAGACGTAGAGGCCAACTGGCCAGGAATGTTGTCAAATATTACCGCAGAGATGATAGGTTGGGTTAGGTTAGATTATATTACGTTATTGATGTATATGAAGGTCGCACGGAGAGGAAGAGGCCAACTCGCCAGTAATATTGTCATATATTACCGCCGAGATGTTACGTTGGGTTAGGTTATGTTAAATTACGTTATTGATGTATATAAAAGTCCCACGGAGACGTAGAGGCCAACATCGACAGGAATGTTCTCAAATATTTCCGCCGAGATGATAGGTTGGGTTAGGTTAGGTAATATTACGTTATTGATGTATATGAAGGTCCCACGGAGACGTAGAGGCCAACTCGCCAGGAATGTTGTCAAATATTACCGCCGATATGATTGGTTGGGTTAGGTTACGTTATATTACGTTATTGATGTATATGAAGGACGCAAGGAGACGTAGAGGCCAACTCGCCAGGAATGTTGTCAAATATTAGTGCCGAGATGTTAGGTTGAGTTGGGTTAGGTTATATTACGTTATTGATGTATATGCAGGTCCCACGTAGGAGTAGAGGCCAACTCGCCAGGAATGCTGTTAAATATTACCGCCGAGATGTTAGGTTGGTTTAGGTTAGGTTAGATTACGTTATTGATGTATATGAAGGCCCCACGGAGACGTAGAGGCCAAATAGCCAGGAATGTTGTCAAATATTACCGCCGAGATGTTAGGTTGGGTTAGGTTAGGTTATATTACGTTATTGATGTATATCAAGGTCCGACGGAGACGTAGAGGCCAACTCTCCAGGAATGTTGTCAAATATTACCGCCGAGATGTTAGGTTGGGTTAGGTTAGGTTATATTACGTTATTGATGTATATGAAGGCCCCACGGAGACGTAGAGGCCAAATCGCCAGGAATGTTGTCAAATATTACCGCCGAGATGTTAGGTTGGGTTAGGTTAGGTTATATTACGTTATTGATGTATATGAAGGTCCCACGGAGACGTAGAGGCCAACAAGCCAGGAATGTTGCCAAATATTACCGCCGATATGTTACGTTGGGTTAGGTTAGGTTAGATTACGTTATTGCTGTATATGAAGGCCCCACGGACACGTAGAGGCCAACTCTCCAGGAATGTTTTCAAATATTACCGCCGAGATGTTACGTTGGGCTAGGTTAGGTTAGATTACGTTTTGATGTATATAAAAGTCCCACGGAGACGTAGAGGCCAACATCGACAGGAATGTTCTCAAATATTTCCGCCGAGATGATAGGTTGGGTTAGGTTAGGTAATATTACGTTATTGATGTATATGAAGGTCCCACGGAGACGTAGAGGCCAACTCGCCAGGAATGCTGTCAAATATTACCGCCGATATGATTGGTTGGGTTAGGTTACGTTATATTACGTTATTGATGTATATGAAGGACGCACGGAGACGTAGAGGCCAACTCGCCAGGAATGTTGTCAAATATTAGTGCCGAGATGTTAGGTTGAGTTGGGTTAGGTTATATTACGTTATTGATGTATATGCAGGTCCCACGTAGGAGTAGAGGCCAACTCGCCAGGAATGCTGTTAAATATTACCGCCGAGATGTTAGGTTGGTTTAGGTTAGGTTAGATTACGTTATTGATGTATATGAAGGCCCCACGGAGACGTAGAGGCCAAATCGCCAGGAATGTTGTCAAATATTAGTGCCGAGATGTTAGGTTGAGTTGGGTTAGGTTATATTACGTTATTGATGTATATGCAGGTCCCACGTAGGAGTAGAGGCCAACTCGCCAGGAATGCTGTTAAATATTACCGCCGAGATGTTAGGTTGGTTTAGGTTAGGTTAGATTACGTTATTGATGTATATGAAGGCCCCACGGAGACGTAGAGGCCAAATCGCCAGGAATGTTGTCAAATATTACCGCCGAGATGTTAGGTTGGGTTAGGTTAGGTTATATTACGTTATTGATGTATATCAAGGTCCGACGGAGACGTAGAGGCCAACTCTCCAGGAATGTTGTCAAATATTACCGCCGAGATGTTACTTTGGGTTAGGTTAGGTTAAATTACGTTTTGATGTATATAAAAGTCCCACGGAGACGTAGAGGCCAACTCGCCAGGAATGATGTCAAATATTACCGCCGAGATGTTAGGTTGGGTTAGGTTAGGTTATATTACGTTATTGATGTATATCAAGGTCCGACGGAGACGTAGAGGCCAGCTCTCCACGAATGTTGTCAAATATTACCGCCGAGATGTTATTTTGGGTTAGGTTAGGTTAAATTACGTTTTGATGTATATAAAAGTCCCACGGAGACGTAGAGGCCAACTCGCCAGGAATGATGTCAAATATTAACGCCGAGATGTTAGGTTGGGTTAGGTTAGGTTATATTACGTTATTGATGTATATGAATGCCCCACGGAGACATAGAGGCCAACTCGCCAGGAATGTTGTCAAATATTACCGCCGAGATGTTATGTTGGGTTAGGTTAGGTTATTTTACGTTATTGATGTATATTAAGGTCCGACAGAGACGTAGCGGCCGACTCTCCAGGAATGTTGTCAAATATTACCGCCGAGATGTTACTTTGGGTTAGGTTAGGTTAAATTACGTTTTGATGTATATAAAAGTCCCACGGAGACGTAGAGGCCAACTCGCCAGGAATGATGTCAAATATTACCGCCGAGATGTTAGGTTGGGTTAGGTTAGGTTATATTACGTTATTGATGTATATCAAGGTCCGACGGAGACGTAGAGGCCAGCTCTCCAGGAATGTTGTCAAATATTACCGCCGAGATGTTATGTTGGGTTAGGTTAGGTTAAATTACGTTTTGATGTATATAAAAGTCCCACGGAGACGTAGAGGCCAACTCGCCAGGAATGATGTCAAATATTAACGCCGAGATGTTAGGTTGGGTTAGGTTAGGTTATATTACGTTATTGATATATATGAAGGTCCCATGGAGACGTAGAGGCCAACTAGCCAGGAATGTTCTCAAATATTACCGCCGAGATGTTAGGTTGGGTTAGGTTAGGTTATATTACGTTATTGATGTATATGAAGGTCATACGGAGACGTAGAGGCCAACTGGCCAGGAATGTTGTCAAATATTACCGCCGAGATGATAGGTTGGGTTAGGTTAGATTATATTACGTTATTGATGTATATGAAGGTCGCACGGAGAGGAAGAGGCCAACTCGCCAGTAATGTTGTCATATATTACCGCCGAGATGTTCCGTTGGGTTAGGTTATGTTAAATTACGTTATTGATGTATATAAAAGTCCCACGGAGACGTAGAGGCCAACATCGACAGGAATGTTCTCAAATATTTCCGCCGAGATGATAGGTTGGGTTAGGTTAGGTAATATTACGTTATTGATGTATATGAAGGTCCCACGGAGACGTAGAGGCCAACTCGCCAGGAATGTTGTCAAATATTACCGCCGATATGATTGGTTGGGTTAGGTTACGTTATATTACGTTATTGATGTATATGAAGGACGCACGGAGACGTAGAGGCCAACTCGCCAGGAATGTTGTCAAATATTAGTGCCGAGATGTTAGGTTGAGTTGGGTTAGGTTATATTACGTTATTGATGTATATGCAGGTCCCACGTAGGAGTAGAGGCCAACTCGCCAGGAATGCTGTTAAATATTGCCGCCGAGATGTTAGTTTGGTTTAGGTTAGGTTAGATTACGTTATTGATGTATATGAAGGCCCCACGGAGACGTAGAGGCCAAATCACCAGGAATGTTGTCAAATATTACCGCCGAGATGTTAGGTTGGGTTAGGTTAGGTTATATTACGTTATTGATGTATATCAAGGTCCGACGGAGACGTAGAGGCCAACTCTCCAGGAATGTTGTCAAATATTACCGCCGAGATGTTAGGTTGGGTTAGGTTAGGTTATATTACGTTATTGATGTATATGAAGGCCCCACGGAGACGTAGAGGCCAAATCGCCAGGAATGTTGTCAAATATTACCGCCGAGATGTTAGGTTGGGTTAGGTTAGGTTATATTACGTTATTGATGTATATCAAGGTCCGACGGCGACGTAGAGGCCAACTCTCCAGGAATGTTGTCAAATATTACCGCCGAGATGTTAGGTTGGGTTAGGTTAGGTTATATTACGTTATTGATGTATATGAAGGTCCCACGGAGACGTAGAGGCCAACAAGCCAGGAATGTTGTCAAATATTACCGCCGAGATGTTATGTTGGGTTAGGTTAGGTTATTTTACGTTATTGATGTATATTAAGGTCCGACAGAGACGTAGCGGCCGACTCTCCAGGAATGTTGTCAAATATTACCGCCGAGATGTTACTTTGGGTTAGGTTAGGTTAAATTACGTTTTGATGTATATAAAAGTCCCACGGAGACGTAGAGGCCAACTCGCCAGGAATGATGTCAAATATTACCGCCGAGATGTTAGGTTGGGTTAGGTTAGGTTATATTACGTTATTGATGTATATCAAGGTCCGACGGAGACGTAGAGGCCAGCTCTCCAGGAATGTTGTCAAATATTACCGCCGAGATGTTATTTTGGGTTTGGTTAGGTTAAATTACGTTTTGATGTATATAAAAGTCCCACGGAGACGTAGAGGCCAACTCGCCAGGAATGATGTCAAATAATAACGCCGAGATGTTAGGTTGGGTTAGGTTAGGTTATATTACGTTATTGATATATATGAAGGTCCCACGGAGACGTAGAGGCCAACTAGCCAGGAATGTTCTCAAATATTTCCGCCGAGATGATAGGTTGGGTTAGGTTAGGTAATATTACGTTATTGATGTATATGAAGGTCCCACGGAGACGTAGAGGCCAACTCGCCAGGAATGTTGTCAAATATTACCGCCGATATGATTGGTTGGGTTAGGTTACGTTATATTACGTTATTGATGTATATGAAGGACGCACGGAGACGTAGAGGCCAACTCGCCAGGAATGTTGTCAAATATTAGTGCCGAGATGTTAGGTTGAGTTGGGTTAGGTTATATTACGTTATTGATGTATATGCAGGTCCCACGTAGGAGTAGAGGCCAACTCGCCAGGAATGCTGTTAAATATTACCGCCGAGATGTTAGGTTGGTTTAGGTTAGGTTAGATTACGTTATTGATGTATATGAAGGCCCCACGGAGACGTAGAGGCCAAATCGCCAGGAATGTTGTCAAATATTACCGCCGAGATGTTAGGTTGGGTTAGGTTAGGTTATATTACGTTATTGATGTATATCAAGGTCCGACGGAGACGTAGAGGCCAGCTCTCCAGGAATGTTGTCAAATATTACCGCCGAGATGTTATTTTGGGTTAGGTTAGGTTAAATTACGTTTTGATGTATATAAAAGTCCCACGGAGACGTAGAGGCCAACTCGCCAGGAATGATGTCAAATATTAACGCCGAGATGTTAGGTTGGGTTAGGTTAGGTTATATTACGTTATTGATATATATGAAGGTCCCACGGAGACGTAGAGGCCAACTAGCCAGGAATGTTCTCAAATATTACCGCCGAGGTGTTAGGTTGGGTTAGGTTAGGTTATATTACGTTATTGATGTATATGAAGGTCCCACGGAGACGTAGAGGCCAACAAGCCAGGAATGTTGCCAAATATTACCGCCGATATGTTACGTTGGGTTAGGTTAGGTTAGATTACGTTATTGCTGTATATGAAGGCCCCACGGACACGTAGAGGCCAACTCTCCAGGAATGTTTTCAAATATTACCGCCGAGATGTTACGTTGGGTTAGGTTAGGTTAGATTACGTTTTGATGTATATAAAAGTCCCACGGAGACGTAGAGGCCAACATCGACAGGAATGTTCTCAAATATTTCCGCCGAGATGATAGGTTGGGTTAGGTTAGGTAATATTACGTTATTGATGTATATGAAGGTCCCACGGAGACGTAGAGGCCAACTCGCCAGGAATGCTGTCAAATATTACCGCCGATATGATTGGTTGGGTTAGGTTACGTTATATTACGTTATTGATGTATATGAAGGACGCACGGAGACGTAGAGGCCAACTCGCCAGGAATGTTGTCAAATATTAGTGCCGAGATGTTAGGTTGAGTTGGGTTAGGTTATATTACGTTATTGATGTATATGCAGGTCCCACGTAGGAGTAGAGGCCAACTCGCCAGGAATGCTGTTAAATATTACCGCCGAGATGTTAGGTTGGTTTAGGTTAGGTTAGATTACGTTATTGATGTATATGAAGGCCCCACGGAGACGTAGAGGCCAAATCGCCAGGAATGTTGTCAAATATTACCGCCGAGATGTTAGGTTGGGTTAGGTTAGGTTATATTACGTTATTGATGTATATCAAGGTCCGACGGAGACGTAGAGGCCAACTCTCCAGGAATGTTGTCAAATATTACCGCCGAGATGTTAGGTTGGGTTAGGTTAGGTTAGATTACGTTATTGATGTATATGAAGGCCCCACGGAGACGTAGAGGCCAAATCGCCAGGAATGTTGTCAAATATTACCGCCGAGATGTTAGGTTGGGTTAGGTTAGGTTATATTACGTTATTGATGTATATGAATGCCCCACGGACACATAGTGGCCAACTCGCCAGGAATGTTGTCAAATATTACCGCCGAGATGTTATGTTGGGTTTGGTTAGGTTAAATTACGTTATTGATGTATATAAAAGACCCACGGAGACGTAGAGGCCAACTCGACAGGAATGTTGTCAAATATTACTGCCGAGATGATAGGTTGGGTTAGGTTTGGTTATATTACGTTATTGATGTATATGAAGGTCCGACGGACACGTAGAGGCCAACTCTCCAGGAATGTTGTCAAATATTACCGCCGAGACGTTACGTTGGGTTAGGTTAGGTTAGATTACGTTATTGATGTATATGAAGGCCCCACGGAGACGTAGAGGCCAAATCGCCAGGAATGTTGTCAAATATTACCGCCGAGATGTTATGTTGGGTTAGGTTAGGTTATTTTACGTTATTGATGTATATTAAGGTCCGACAGAGACGTAGAGGCCAACTCTCCAGGAATGTTGTCAAATATTACCGCCGAGATGTTACTTTGGGTTAGGTTAGGTTAAATTACGTTTTGATGTATATAAAAGTCCCACGGAGACGTAGAGGCCAACTCGCCAGGAATGATGTCAAATATTACCGCCGAGATGTTAGGTTGGGTTAGGTTAGGTTATATTACGTTATTGATGTATATCAAGGTCCGACGGAGACGTAGAGGCCAGCTCTCCAGGAATGTTGTCAAATATTACCGCCGAGATGTTATTTTGGGTTAGGTTAGTTTAAATTACGTTTTGATGTATATAAAAGTCCCACGGAGACGTAGAGGCCAACTCGCCAGGAATGATGTCAAATAATAACGCCGAGATGTTAGGTTGGGTTAGGTTAGGTTATATTACGTTATTGATATATATGAAGGTCCCACGGAGACGTAGAGGCCAACTAGCCAGGAATGTTCTCAAATATTTCCGCCGAGATGATAGGTTGGGTTAGGTTAGGTAATATTACGTTATTGATGTATATGAAGGTCCCACGGAGACGTAGAGGCCAACTCGCCAGGCATGTTGTCAAATATTACCGCCGATATGATTGGTTGGGTTAGGTTACGTTATATTACGTTATTGATGTATATGAAGGACGCACGGAGACGTAGAGGCCAACTCGCCAGGAATGTTGTCAAATATTAGTGCCGAGATGTTAGGTTGAGTTGGGTTAGGTTATATTACGTTATTGATGTATATGCAGGTCCCACGTAGGAGTAGAGGCCAACTCGCCAGGAATGCTGTTAAATATTACCGCCGAGATGTTAGGTTGGTTTAGGTTAGGTTAGATTACGTTATTGATGTATATGAAGGCCCCACGGAGACGTAGAGGCCAAATCGCCAGGAATGTTGTCAAATATTACCGCCGAGATGTTAGGTTGGGTTAGGTTAGGTTATATTACGTTATTGATGTATATCAAGGTCCGACGGAGACGTAGAGGCCAACTCTCCAGGAATGTTGTCAAATATTACCGCCGAGATGTTACTTTGGGTTAGGTTAGGTTAAATTACGTTTTGATGTATATAAAAGTCCCACGGAGACGTAGAGGCCAACTCGCCAGGAATGATGTCAAATATTACCGCCGAGATGTTAGGTTGGGTTAGGTTAGGTTATATTACGTTATTGATGTATATCAAGGTCCGACGGAGACGTAGAGGCCAGCTCTCCACGAATGTTGTCAAATATTACCGCCGAGATGTTATTTTGGGTTAGGTTAGGTTAAATTACGTTTTGATGTATATAAAAGTCCCACGGAGACGTAGAGGCCAACTCGCCAGGAATGATGTCAAATATTAACGCCGAGATGTTAGGTTGGGTTAGGTTAGGTTATATTACGTTATTGATGTATATGAATGCCCCACGGAGACATAGAGGCCAACTCGCCAGGAATGTTGTCAAATATTACCGCCGAGATGTTATGTTGGGTTAGGTTAGGTTATTTTACGTTATTGATGTATATTAAGGTCCGACAGAGACGTAGCGGCCGACTCTCCAGGAATGTTGTCAAATATTACCGCCGAGATGTTACTTTGGGTTAGGTTAGGTTAAATTACGTTTTGATGTATATAAAAGTCCCACGGAGACGTAGAGGCCAACTCGCCAGGAATGATGTCAAATATTACCGCCGAGATGTTAGGTTGGGTTAGGTTAGGTTATATTACGTTATTGATGTATATCAAGGTCCGACGGAGACGTAGAGGCCAGCTCTCCAGGAATGTTGTCAAATATTACCGCCGAGATGTTATGTTGGGTTAGGTTAGGTTAAATTACGTTTTGATGTATATAAAAGTCCCACGGAGACGTAGAGGCCAACTCGCCAGGAATGATGTCAAATATTAACGCCGAGATGTTAGGTTGGGTTAGGTTAGGTTATATTACGTTATTGATATATATGAAGGTCCCATGGAGACGTAGAGGCCAACTAGCCAGGAATGTTCTCAAATATTACCGCCGAGATGTTAGGTTGGGTTAGGTTAGGTTATATTACGTTATTGATGTATATGAAGGTCATACGGAGACGTAGAGGCCAACTGGCCAGGAATGTTGTCAAATATTACCGCCGAGATGATAGGTTGGGTTAGGTTAGATTATATTACGTTATTGATGTATATGAAGGTCGCACGGAGAGGAAGAGGCCAACTCGCCAGTAATGTTGTCATATATTACCGCCGAGATGTTCCGTTGGGTTAGGTTATGTTAAATTACGTTATTGATGTATATAAAAGTCCCACGGAGACGTAGAGGCCAACATCGACAGGAATGTTCTCAAATATTTCCGCCGAGATGATAGGTTGGGTTAGGTTAGGTAATACTACGTTATTGATGTATATGAAGGTCCCACGGAGACGTAGAGGCCAACTCGCCAGGAATGTTGTCAAATATTACCGCCGATATGATTGGTTGGGTTAGGTTAGGTTATATTACGTTATTGATGTATATCAAGGTCCGACGGAGACGTAGAGGCCAACTCTCCAGGAATGTTGTCAAATATTACCGCCGAGATGTTACTTTGGGTTAGGTTAGGTTAAATTACGTTTTGATGTATATAAAAGTCCCACGGAGACGTAGAGGCCAACTCGCCAGGAATGATGTCAAATATTACCGCCGAGATGTTAGGTTGGGTTAGGTTAGGTTATATTACGTTATTGATGTATATCAAGGTCCGACGGAGACGTAGAGGCCAGCTCTCCACGAATGTTGTCAAATATTACCGCCGAGATGTTATTTTGGGTTAGGTTAGGTTAAATTACGTTTTGATGTATATAAAAGTCCCACGGAGACGTAGAGGCCAACTCGCCAGGAATGATGTCAAATATTAACGCCGAGATGTTAGGTTGGGTTAGGTTAGGTTATATTACGTTATTGATGTATATGAATGCCCCACGGAGACATAGAGGCCAACTCGCCAGGAATGTTGTCAAATATTACCGCCGAGATGTTATGTTGGGTTAGGTTAGGTTATTTTACGTTATTGATGTATATTAAGGTCCGACAGAGACGTAGCGGCCGACTCTCCAGGAATGTTGTCAAATATTACCGCCGAGATGTTACTTTGGGTTAGGTTAGGTTAAATTACGTTTTGATGTATATAAAAGTCCCACGGAGACGTAGAGGCCAACTCGCCAGGAATGATGTCAAATATTACCGCCGAGATGTTAGGTTGGGTTAGGTTAGGTTATATTACGTTATTGATGTATATCAAGGTCCGACGGAGACGTAGAGGCCAGCTCTCCAGGAATGTTGTCAAATATTACCGCCGAGATGTTATGTTGGGTTAGGTTAGGTTAAATTACGTTTTGATGTATATAAAAGTCCCACGGAGACGTAGAGGCCAACTCGCCAGGAATGATGTCAAATATTAACGCCGAGATGTTAGGTTGGGTTAGGTTAGGTTATATTACGTTATTGATATATATGAAGGTCCCATGGAGACGTAGAGGCCAACTAGCCAGGAATGTTCTCAAATATTACCGCCGAGATGTTAGGTTGGGTTAGGTTAGGTTATATTACGTTATTGATGTATATGAAGGTCATACGGAGACGTAGAGGCCAACTGGCCAGGAATGTTGTCAAATATTACCGCCGAGATGATAGGTTGGGTTAGGTTAGATTATATTACGTTATTGATGTATATGAAGGTCGCACGGAGAGGAAGAGGCCAACTCGCCAGTAATGTTGTCATATATTACCGCCGAGATGTTCCGTTGGGTTAGGTTATGTTAAATTACGTTATTGATGTATATAAAAGTCCCACGGAGACGTAGAGGCCAACATCGACAGGAATGTTCTCAAATATTTCCGCCGAGATGATAGGTTGGGTTAGGTTAGGTAATACTACGTTATTGATGTATATGAAGGTCCCACGGAGACGTAGAGGCCAACTCGCCAGGAATGTTGTCAAATATTACCGCCGATATGATTGGTTGGGTTAGGTTACGTTATATTACGTTATTGATGTATATGAAGGACGCACGGAGACGTAGAGGCCAACTCGCCAGGAATGTTGTCAAATATTAGTGCCGAGATGTTAGGTTGAGTTGGGTTAGGTTATATTACGTTATTGATGTATATGCAGGTCCCACGTAGGAGTAGAGGCCAACTCGCCAGGAATGCTGTTAAATATTGCCGCCGAGATGTTAGTTTGGTTTCGGTTAGGTTAGATTACGTTATTGATGTATATGAAGGCCCCACGGAGACGTAGAGGCCAAATCACCAGGAATGTTGTCAAATATTACCGCCGAGATGTTAGGTTGGGTTAGGTTAGGTTATATTACGTTATTGATGTATATCAAGGTCCGACGGAGACGTAGAGGCCAACTCTCCAGGAATGTTGTCAAATATTACCGCCGAGATGTTAGGTTGGGTTAGGTTAGGTTATATTACGTTATTGATGTATATGAAGGCCCCACGGAGACGTAGAGGCCAAATCGCCAGGAATGTTGTCAAATATTACCGCCGAGATGTTAGGTTGGGTTAGGTTAGGTTATATTACGTTATTGATGTATATCAAGGTCCGACGGCGACGTAGAGGCCAACTCTCCAGGAATGTTGTCAAATATTACCGCCGAGATGTTAGGTTGGGTTAGGTTAGGTTATATTACGTTATTGATGTATATGAAGGTCCCACGGAGACGTAGAGGCCAACAAGCCAGGAATGTTGTCAAATATTACCGCCGAGATGTTATGTTGGGTTAGGTTAGGTTATTTTACGTTATTGATGTATATTAAGGTCCGACAGAGACGTAGCGGCCGACTCTCCAGGAATGTTGTCAAATATTACCGCCGAGATGTTACTTTGGGTTAGGTTAGGTTAAATTACGTTTTGATGTATATAAAAGTCCCACGGAGACGTAGAGGCCAACTCGCCAGGAATGATGTCAAATATTACCGCCGAGATGTTAGGTTGGGTTAGGTTAGGTTATATTACGTTATTGATGTATATCAAGGTCCGACGGAGACGTAGAGGCCAGCTCTCCAGGAATGTTGTCAAATATTACCGCCGAGATGTTATTTTGGGTTTGGTTAGGTTAAATTACGTTTTGATGTATATAAAAGTCCCACGGAGACGTAGAGGCCAACTCGCCAGGAATGATGTCAAATAATAACGCCGAGATGTTAGGTTGGGTTAGGTTAGGTTATATTACGTTATTGATATATATGAAGGTCCCACGGAGACGTAGAGGCCAACTAGCCAGGAATGTTCTCAAATATTTCCGCCGAGATGATAGGTTGGGTTAGGTTAGGTAATATTACGTTATTGATGTATATGAAGGTCCCACGGAGACGTAGAGGCCAACTCGCCAGGAATGTTGTCAAATATTACCGCCGATATGATTGGTTGGGTTAGGTTACGTTATATTACGTTATTGATGTATATGAAGGACGCACGGAGACGTAGAGGCCAACTCGCCAGGAATGTTGTCAAATATTAGTGCCGAGATGTTAGGTTGAGTTGGGTTAGGTTATATTACGTTATTGATGTATATGCAGGTCCCACGTAGGAGTAGAGGCCAACTCGCCAGGAATGCTGTTAAATATTACCGCCGAGATGTTAGGTTGGTTTAGGTTAGGTTAGATTACGTTATTGATGTATATGAAGGCCCCACGGAGACGTAGAGGCCAAATCGCCAGGAATGTTGTCAAATATTACCGCCGAGATGTTAGGTTGGGTTAGGTTAGGTTATATTACGTTATTGATGTATATCAAGGTCCGACGGAGACGTAGAGGCCAGCTCTCCAGGAATGTTGTCAAATATTACCGCCGAGATGTTATTTTGGGTTAGGTTAGGTTAAATTACGTTTTGATGTATATAAAAGTCCCACGGAGACGTAGAGGCCAACTCGCCAGGAATGATGTCAAATATTAACGCCGAGATGTTAGGTTGGGTTAGGTTAGGTTATATTACGTTATTGATATATATGAAGGTCCCACGGAGACGTAGAGGCCAACTAGCCAGGAATGTTCTCAAATATTACCGCCGAGATGTTAGGTTGGGTTAGGTTAGGTTATATTACGTTATTGATGTATATGAAGGTCCCACGGAGACGTAGAGGCCAACAAGCCAGGAATGTTGCCAAATATTACCGCCGATATGTTACGTTGGGTTAGGTTAGGTTAGATTACGTTATTGCTGTATATGAAGGCCCCACGGACACGTAGAGGCCAACTCTCCAGGAATGTTTTCAAATATTACCGCCGAGATGTTACGTTGGGTTAGGTTAGGTTAGATTACGTTTTGATGTATATAAAAGTCCCACGGAGACGTAGAGGCCAACATCGACAGGAATGTTCTCAAATATTTCCGCCGAGATGATAGGTTGGGTTAGGTTAGGTAATATTACGTTATTGATGTATATGAAGGTCCCACGGAGACGTAGAGGCCAACTCGCCAGGAATGCTGTCAAATATTACCGCCGATATGATTGGTTGGGTTAGGTTACGTTATATTACGTTATTGATGTATATGAAGGACGCACGGAGACGTAGAGGCCAACTCGCCAGGAATGTTGTCAAATATTAGTGCCGAGATGTTAGGTTGAGTTGGGTTAGGTTATATTACGTTATTGATGTATATGCAGGTCCCACGTAGGAGTAGAGGCCAACTCGCCAGGAATGCTGTTAAATATTACCGCCGAGATGTTAGGTTGGTTTAGGTTAGGTTAGATTACGTTATTGATGTATATGAAGGCCCCACGGAGACGTAGAGGCCAAATCGCCAGGAATGTTGTCAAATATTACCGCCGAGATGTTAGGTTGGGTTAGGTTAGGTTATATTACGTTATTGATGTATATCAAGGTCCGACGGAGACGTAGAGGCCAACTCTCCAGGAATGTTGTCAAATATTACCGCCGAGATGTTAGGTTGGGTTAGGTTAGGTTAGATTACGTTATTGATGTATATGAAGGCCCCACGGAGACGTAGAGGCCAAATCGCCAGGAATGTTGTCAAATATTACCGCCGAGATGTTAGGTTGGGTTAGGTTAGGTTATATTACGTTATTGATGTATATGAATGCCCCACGGACACATAGTGGCCAACTCGCCAGGAATGTTGTCAAATATTACCGCCGAGATGTTATGTTGGGTTTGGTTAGGTTAAATTACGTTATTGATGTATATAAAAGACCCACGGAGACGTAGAGGCCAACTCGACAGGAATGTTGTCAAATATTACTGCCGAGATGATAGGTTGGGTTAGGTTTGGTTATATTACGTTATTGATGTATATGAAGGTCCGACGGACACGTAGAGGCCAACTCTCCAGGAATGTTGTCAAATATTACCGCCGAGACGTTACGTTGGGTTAGGTTAGGTTAGATTACGTTATTGATGTATATGAAGGCCCCACGGAGACGTAGAGGCCAAATCGCCAGGAATGTTGTCAAATATTACCGCCGAGATGTTATGTTGAGTTAGGTTAGGTTATTTTACGTTATTGATGTATATTAAGGTCCGACAGAGACGTAGAGGCCAACTCTCCAGGAATGTTGTCAAATATTACCGCCGAGATGTTACTTTGGGTTAGGTTAGGTTAAATTACGTTTTGATGTATATAAAAGTCCCACGGAGACGTAGAGGCCAACTCGCCAGGAATGATGTCAAATATTACCGCCGAGATGTTAGGTTGGGTTAGGTTAGGTTATATTACGTTATTGATGTATATCAAGGTCCGACGGAGACGTAGAGGCCAGCTCTCCAGGAATGTTGTCAAATATTACCGCCGAGATGTTATTTTGGGTTAGGTTAGTTTAAATTACGTTTTGATGTATATAAAAGTCCCACGGAGACGTAGAGGCCAACTCGCCAGGAATGATGTCAAATAATAACGCCGAGATGTTAGGTTGGGTTAGGTTAGGTTATATTACGTTATTGATATATATGAAGGTCCCACGGAGACGTAGAGGCCAACTAGCCAGGAATGTTCTCAAATATTTCCGCCGAGATGATAGGTTGGGTTAGGTTAGGTAATATTACGTTATTGATGTATATGAAGGTCCCACGGAGACGTAGAGGCCAACTCGCCAGGCATGTTGTCAAATATTACCGCCGATATGATTGGTTGGGTTAGGTTACGTTATATTACGTTATTGATGTATATGAAGGACGCACGGAGACGTAGAGGCCAACTCGCCAGGAATGTTGTCAAATATTAGTGCCGAGATGTTAGGTTGAGTTGGGTTAGGTTATATTACGTTATTGATGTATATGCAGGTCCCACGTAGGAGTAGAGGCCAACTCGCCAGGAATGCTGTTAAATATTACCGCCGAGATGTTAGGTTGGTTTAGGTTAGGTTAGATTACGTTATTGATGTATATGAAGGCCCCACGGAGACGTAGAGGCCAAATCGCCAGGAATGTTGTCAAATATTACCGCCGAGATGTTAGGTTGGGTTAGGTTAGGTTATATTACGTTATTGATGTATATCAAGGTCCGACGGAGACGTAGAGGCCAGCTCTCCAGGAATGTTGTCAAATATTACCGCCGAGATGTTATTTTGGGTTAGGTTAGGTTAAATTACGTTTTGATGTATATAAAAGTCCCACGGAGACGTAGAGGCCAACTCGCCAGGAATGATGTCAAATATTAACGCCGAGATGTTAGGTTGGGTTAGGTTAGGTTATATTACGTTATTGATATATATGAAGGTCCCACGGAGACGTAGAGGCCAACTAGCCAGGAATGTTCTCAAATATTACCGCCGAGATGTTAGGTTGGGTTAGGTTAGGTTATATTACGTTATTGATGTATATGAAGGTCCCACGGAGACGTAGAGGCCAACAAGCCAGGAATGTTGCCAAATATTACCGCCGATATGTTACGTTGGGTTAGGTTAGGTTAGATTACGTTATTGCTGTATATGAAGGCCCCACGGACACGTAGAGGCCAACTCTCCAGGAATGTTTTCAAATATTACCGCCGAGATGTTACGTTGGGTTAGGTTAGGTTAGATTACGTTTTGATGTATATAAAAGTCCCACGGAGACGTAGAGGCCAACATCGACAGGAATGTTCTCAAATATTTCCGCCGAGATGATAGGTTGGGTTAGGTTAGGTAATATTACGTTATTGATGTATATGAAGGTCCCACGGAGACGTAGAGGCCAACTCGCCAGGAATGCTGTCAAATATTACCGCCGATATGATTGGTTGGGTTAGGTTACGTTATATTACGTTATTGATGTATATGAAGGACGCACGGAGACGTAGAGGCCAACTCGCCAGGAATGTTGTCAAATATTAGTGCCGAGATGTTAGGTTGAGTTGGGTTAGGTTATATTACGTTATTGATGTATATGCAGGTCCCACGTAGGAGTAGAGGCCAACTCGCCAGGAATGCTGTTAAATATTACCGCCGAGATGTTAGGTTGGTTTAGGTTAGGTTAGATTACGTTATTGATGTATATGAAGGCCCCACGGAGACGTAGAGGCCAAATCGCCAGGAATGTTGTCAAATATTACCGCCGAGATGTTAGGTTGGGTTAGGTTAGGTTATATTACGTTATTGATGTATATCAAGGTCCGACGGAGACGTAGAGGCCAACTCTCCAGGAATGTTGTCAAATATTACCGCCGAGATGTTAGGTTGGGTTAGGTTAGGTTAGATTACGTTATTGATGTATATGAAGGCCCCACGGAGACGTAGAGGCCAAATCGCCAGGAATGTTGTCAAATATTACCGCCGAGATGTTAGGTTGGGTTAGGTTAGGTTATATTACGTTATTGATGTATATGAATGCCCCACGGACACATAGTGGCCAACTCGCCAGGAATGTTGTCAAATATTACCGCCGAGATGTTATGTTGGGTTTGGTTAGGTTAAATTACGTTATTGATGTATATAAAAGACCCACGGAGACGTAGAGGCCAACTCGACAGGAATGTTGTCAAATATTACTGCCGAGATGATAGGTTGGGTTAGGTTTGGTTATATTACGTTATTGATGTATATGAAGGTCCGACGGACACGTAGAGGCCAACTCTCCAGGAATGTTGTCAAATATTACCGCCGAGACGTTACGTTGGGTTAGGTTAGGTTAGATTACGTTATTGATGTATATGAAGGCCCCACGGAGACGTAGAGGCCAAATCGCCAGGAATGTTGTCAAATATTACCGCCGAGATGTTATGTTGGGTTAGGTTAGGTTATTTTACGTTATTGATGTATATTAAGGTCCGACAGAGACGTAGAGGCCAACTCTCCAGGAATGTTGTCAAATATTACCGCCGAGATGTTACTTTGGGTTAGGTTAGGTTAAATTACGTTTTGATGTATATAAAAGTCCCACGGAGACGTAGAGGCCAACTCGCCAGGAATGATGTCAAATATTACCGCCGAGATGTTAGGTTGGGTTAGGTTAGGTTATATTACGTTATTGATGTATATCAAGGTCCGACGGAGACGTAGAGGCCAGCTCTCCAGGAATGTTGTCAAATATTACCGCCGAGATGTTATTTTGGGTTAGGTTAGTTTAAATTACGTTTTGATGTATATAAAAGTCCCACGGAGACGTAGAGGCCAACTCGCCCGGAATGATGTCAAATATTAACGCCGAGATGTTAGGTTGGGTTAGGTTAGGTTATATTACGTTATTGATATATATGAAGGTCCCACGGAGACGTAGAGGCCAACTAGCCAGGAATGTTCTCAAATATTACCGCCGAGATGTTAGGTTGGGTTAGGTTCGGTTATATTACGTTATTGATGTATATGAAGGTCCCACGGAGACGTAGAGGCCAACAAGCCATAAATGTTGCCAAATATTACCGCCGAGATGTTACGTTGGGTTAGGTTAGGTTAGATTACGTTATTGATGTATATGAAGGCCCCACGGACACGTAGAGGCCAACTCTCCAGGAATGTTGTCAAATATTACCGCCGAGATGTTACGTTGGGTTAGGTTAGGTTAGATTACGTTTTGATGTATATAAAAGTCCCACGGAGACGTAGAGGCCAACTCGACAGGAATGTTGTCAAATATTACTGCCGAGATGATAGGTTAGGTTAGGTTTGGTTATATTACGTTATTGATGTATATCAAGGTCCGACGGAGACGGAGAGGCCAACTCTCCAGGAATGTTGTCAAATATTACCGCCGAGATGTTACTTTGGGTTAGGTTAGGTTAAATTATGTTTTGATGTATATAAAAGTCCCACGGAGACGTAGAGGCCAACTCGCCAGGAATGATGTCAAATACTACCGCCGAGATGTTAGGTTGGGTTAGGTTAGGTTATATTACGTTATTGATGTATATGAAGGTCCCACGGAGACGTAGATGCCAACAAGCCAGGAATGTTCTCAAATATTACCGCCGAGATGTTAGGTTGGGTTAGGTTAGGTTATATTACGTTATTGATGTATATGAAGGTCCCACGGAGACGTAAAGGCCAACAAGCCAGGAATGTTGCCAAATATTACCGGCGAGATGTTACGTTGGGTTAGGTTAGGTTAAATTACGTTATTGATGTATATAAAAGTCCCACGGAGACGTAGAGGCCAACATCGACAGGAATGTTCTCAAATATTTCCACCGAGATGATAGGTTGGGTTAGGTTAGGTAATATTACGTTATTGATGTATATGAAGGTCCCACGGAGACGTAGAGGCCAACATCGACAGGAATGTTTTCAAATATTACCCCCGATATGATAGGTTGGTTTAGGTTACGTTATATTACGGTACTGATGTATATGAAGATCCCACGGAGACGTAGAGGCCAACTGGCCAGGAATGTTGTCAAATATTACCGCCGAGATGATAGGTTGGTTTAGGTTAGATTATATTACGTTATTGATGTATATGAAGGTCCCATGGAGACGTAGAGGCCAACTCGCCAGGAATGTTGTCAAATATTACCGCCGATATGATTGGTTGGGTTAGGTTACGTTATATTACGTTATTGATGTATATGAAGGACGCACGGAGACGTAGAGGCCAACTCGCCAAGAATGTTGTCAAATATTAGTGCCGAGATGTTAGGTTGAGTTGGGTTAGGTTATATTACGTTATTGATGTATATGCAGGTCCCACGTAGGAGTAGAGGCCAACTCGCCAGGAATGCTGTTAAATATTACCGCCGAGATGTTAGGTTGGTTTAGGTTAGGTTAGATTACGTTATTGATGTATATGAAGGCCCCACGGACACGTAGAGGCCAACTCTCCAGGAATGTTGTCAAATATTACCGCCGAGATGTTACGTTGGGTTAGGTTAGGTTAGATTACGTTTTGATGTATATAAAAGTCCCACGGAGACGTAGAGGCCAACATCGACAGGAATGTTTTCAAATATTACCGCCGATATGATAGGTTGGTTTAGGTTACGTTATATTACGTTATTGATGTATATGAAGGTCATACGGAGACGTAGAGGCCAACTGGCCAGGAATGTTGTCAAATATTACCGCCGAGATGATAGGTTGGGTTAGGTTAGATTATATTACGTTATTGATGTATATGAAGGTCGCACGGAGAGGAAGAGGCCAACTCGCCAGTAATGTTGTCATATATTACCGCCGAGATGTTACGTTGGGTTAGGTTATGTTAAATTACGTTATTGATGTATATAAAAGTCCCACGGAGACGTAGAGGCCAACATCGACAGGAATGTTCTCAAATATTTCCGCCGAGATGATAGGTTGGGTTAGGTTAGGTAATATTACGTTATTGATGTATATGAAGGTCCCACGGAGACGTAGAGGCCAACTCGCCAGGAATGTTGTCAAATATTACCGCCGATATGATTGGTTGGGTTAGGTTACGTTATATTACGTTATTGATGTATATGAAGGACGCACGGAGACGTAGAGGCCAAATCACCAGGAATGTTGTCAAATATTACCGCCGAGATGTTAGGTTGGGTTAGGTTAGGTTATATTACGTTATTGATGTATATCAAGGTCCGACGGAGACGTAGAGGCCAACTCTCCAGGAATGTTGTCAAATATTACCGCCGAGATGTTAGGTTGGGTTAGGTTAGGTTATATTACGTTATTGATGTATATGAAGGTCCCACGGAGACGTAGAGGCCAACAAGCCAGGAATGTTGTCAAATATTACCGCCGAGATGTTATGTTGGGTTAGGTTAGGTTATTTTACGTTATTGATGTATATTAAGGTCCGACAGAGACGTAGCGGCCGACTCTCCAGGAATGTTGTCAAATATTACCGCCGAGATGTTACTTTGGGTTAGGTTAGGTTAAATTACGTTTTGATGTATATAAAAGTCCCACGGAGACGTAGAGGCCAACTCGCCAGGAATGATGTCAAATATTACCGCCGAGATGTTAGGTTGGGTTAGGTTAGGTTATATTACGTTATTGATGTATATCAAGGTCCGACGGAGACGTAGAGGCCAGCTCTCCAGGAATGTTGTCAAATATTACCGCCGAGATGTTATTTTGGGTTTGGTTAGGTTAAATTACGTTTTGATGTATATAAAAGTCCCACGGAGACGTAGAGGCCAACTCGCCAGGAATGATGTCAAATAATAACGCCGAGATGTTAGGTTGGGTTAGGTTAGGTTATATTACGTTATTGATATATATGAAGGTCCCACGGAGACGTAGAGGCCAACTAGCCAGGAATGTTCTCAAATATTTCCGCCGAGATGATAGGTTGGGTTAGGTTAGGTAATATTACGTTATTGATGTATATGAAGGTCCCACGGAGACGTAGAGGCCAACTCGCCAGGAATGTTGTCAAATATTACCGCCGATATGATTGGTTGGGTTAGGTTACGTTATATTACGTTATTGATGTATATGAAGGACGCACGGAGACGTAGAGGCCAACTCGCCAGGAATGTTGTCAAATATTAGTGCCGAGATGTTAGGTTGAGTTGGGTTAGGTTATATTACGTTATTGATGTATATGCAGGTCCCACGTAGGAGTAGAGGCCAACTCGCCAGGAATGCTGTTAAATATTACCGCCGAGATGTTAGGTTGGTTTAGGTTAGGTTAGATTACGTTATTGATGTATATGAAGGCCCCACGGAGACGTAGAGGCCAAATCGCCAGGAATGTTGTCAAATATTACCGCCGAGATGTTAGGTTGGGTTAGGTTAGGTTATATTACGTTATTGATGTATATCAAGGTCCGACGGAGACGTAGAGGCCAGCTCTCCAGGAATGTTGTCAAATATTACCGCCGAGATGTTATTTTGGGTTAGGTTAGGTTAAATTACGTTTTGATGTATATAAAAGTCCCACGGAGACGTAGAGGCCAACTCGCCAGGAATGATGTCAAATATTAACGCCGAGATGTTAGGTTGGGTTAGGTTAGGTTATATTACGTTATTGATATATATGAAGGTCCCACGGAGACGTAGAGGCCAACTAGCCAGGAATGTTCTCAAATATTACCGCCGAGATGTTAGGTTGGGTTAGGTTAGGTTATATTACGTTATTGATGTATATGAAGGTCCCACGGAGACGTAGAGGCCAACAAGCCAGGAATGTTGCCAAATATTACCGCCGATATGTTACGTTGGGTTAGGTTAGGTTAGATTACGTTATTGCTGTATATGAAGGCCCCACGGACACGTAGAGGCCAACTCTCCAGGAATGTTTTCAAATATTACCGCCGAGATGTTACGTTGGGTTAGGTTAGGTTAGATTACGTTTTGATGTATATAAAAGTCCCACGGAGACGTAGAGGCCAACATCGACAGGAATGTTCTCAAATATTTCCGCCGAGATGATAGGTTGGGTTAGGTTAGGTAATATTACGTTATTGATGTATATGAAGGTCCCACGGAGACGTAGAGGCCAACTCGCCAGGAATGCTGTCAAATATTACCGCCGATATGATTGGTTGGGTTAGGTTACGTTATATTACGTTATTGATGTATATGAAGGACGCACGGAGACGTAGAGGCCAACTCGCCAGGAATGTTGTCAAATATTAGTGCCGAGATGTTAGGTTGAGTTTGGTTAGGTTATATTACGTTATTGATGTATATGCAGGTCCCACGTAGGAGTAGAGGCCAACTCGCCAGGAATGCTGTTAAATATTACCGCCGAGATGTTAGGTTGGTTTAGGTTAGGTTAGATTACGTTATTGATGTATATGAAGGCCCCACGGAGACGTAGAGGCCAAATCGCCAGGAATGTTGTCAAATATTACCGCCGAGATGTTAGGTTGGGTTAGGTTAGGTTATATTACGTTATTGATGTATATCAAGGTCCGACGGAGACGTAGAGGCCAACTCTCCAGGAATGTTGTCAAATATTACCGCCGAGATGTTAGGTTGGGTTAGGTTAGGTTAGATTACGTTATTGATGTATATGAAGGCCCCACGGAGACGTAGAGGCCAAATCGCCAGGAATGTTGTCAAATATTACCGCCGAGATGTTAGGTTGGGTTAGGTTAGGTTATATTACGTTATTGATGTATATGAATGCCCCACGGACACATAGTGGCCAACTCGCCAGGAATGTTGTCAAATATTACCGCCGAGATGTTATGTTGGGTTTGGTTAGGTTAAATTACGTTATTGATGTATATAAAAGACCCACGGAGACGTAGAGGCCAACTCGACAGGAATGTTGTCAAATATTACTGCCGAGATGATAGGTTGGGTTAGGTTTGGTTATATTACGTTATTGATGTATATGAAGGTCCGACGGACACGTAGAGGCCAACTCTCCAGGAATGTTGTCAAATATTACCGCCGAGACGTTACGTTGGGTTAGGTTAGGTTAGATTACGTTATTGATGTATATGAAGGCCCCACGGAGACGTAGAGGCCAAATCGCCAGGAATGTTGTCAAATATTACCGCCGAGATGTTATGTTGGGTTAGGTTAGGTTATTTTACGTTATTGATGTATATTAAGGTCCGACAGAGACGTAGAGGCCAACTCTCCAGGAATGTTGTCAAATATTACCGCCGAGATGTTACTTTGGGTTAGGTTAGGTTAAATTACGTTTTGATGTATATAAAAGTCCCACGGAGACGTAGAGGCCAACTCGCCAGGAATGATGTCAAATATTACCGCCGAGATGTTAGGTTGGGTTAGGTTAGGTTATATTACGTTATTGATGTATATCAAGGTCCGACGGAGACGTAGAGGCCAGCTCTCCAGGAATGTTGTCAAATATTACCGCCGAGATGTTATTTTGGGTTAGGTTAGTTTAAATTACGTTTTGATGTATATAAAAGTCCCACGGAGACGTAGAGGCCAACTCGCCCGGAATGATGTCAAATATTAACGCCGAGATGTTAGGTTGGGTTAGGTTACGTTATATTACGTTATTGATATATATGAAGGTCCCACGGAGACGTAGAGGCCAACTAGCCAGGAATGTTCTCAAATATTGCCGCCGAGATGTTAGGTTGGGTTAGGTTCGGTTATATTACGTTATTGATGTATATGAAGGTCCCACGGAGACGTAGAGGCCAACAAGCCATAAATGTTGCCAAATATTACCGCCGAGATGTTACGTTGGGTTAGGTTAGGTTAGATTACGTTATTGATGTATATGAAGGCCCCACGGACACGTAGAGGCCAACTCTCCAGGAATGTTGTCAAATATTACCGCCGAGATGTTACGTTGGGTTAGGTTAGGTTAGATTACGTTTTGATGTATATAAAAGTCCCACGGAGACGTAGAGGCCAACTCGACAGGAATGTTGTCAAATATTACTGCCGAGATGATAGGTTAGGTTAGGTTTGGTTATATTACGTTATTGATGTATATCAAGGTCCGACGGAGACGGAGAGGCCAACTCTCCAGGAATGTTGTCAAATATTACCGCCGAGATGTTACTTTGGGTTAGGTTAGGTTAAATTATGTTTTGATGTATATAAAAGTCCCACGGAGACGTAGAGGCCAACTCGCCAGGAATGATGTCAAATACTACCGCCGAGATGTTAGGTTGGGTTAGGTTAGGTTATATTACGTTATTGATGTATATGAAGGTCCCACGGAGACGTAGATGCCAACAAGCCAGGAATGTTCTCAAATATTACCGCCGAGATGTTAGGTTGGGTTAGGTTAGGTTATATTACGTTATTGATGTATATGAAGGTCCCACGGAGACGTAAAGGCCAACAAGCCAGGAATGTTGCCAAATATTACCGGCGAGATGTTACGTTGGGTTAGGTTAGGTTAAATTACGTTATTGATGTATATAAAAGTCCCACGGAGACGTAGAGGCCAACATCGACAGGAATGTTCTCAAATATTTCCACCGAGATGATAGGTTGGGTTAGGTTAGGTAATATTACGTTATTGATGTATATGAAGGTCCCACGGAGACGTAGAGGCCAACATCGACAGGAATGTTTTCAAATATTACCCCCGATATGATAGGTTGGTTTAGGTTACGTTATATTACGGTACTGATGTATATGAAGATCCCACGGAGACGTAGAGGCCAACTGGCCAGGAATGTTGTCAAATATTACCGCCGAGATGATAGGTTGGTTTAGGTTAGATTATATTACGTTATTGATGTATATGAAGGTCCCACGGAGACGTAGAGGCCAACTCGCCAGGAATGTTGTCAAATATTACCGCCGATATGATTGGTTGGGTTAGGTTACGTTATATTACGTTATTGATGTATATGAAGGACGCACGGAGACGTAGAGGCCAACTCGCCAAGAATGTTGTCAAATATTAGTGCCGAGATGTTAGGTTGAGTTGGGTTAGGTTATATTACGTTATTGATGTATATGCAGGTCCCACGTAGGAGTAGAGGCCAACTCGCCAGGAATGCTGTTAAATATTACCGCCGAGATGTTAGGTTGGTTTAGGTTAGGTTAGATTACGTTATTGATGTATATGAAGGCCCCACGGACACGTAGAGGCCAACTCTCCAGGAATGTTGTCAAATATTACCGCCGAGATGTTACGTTGGGTTAGGTTAGGTTAGATTACGTTTTGATGTATATAAAAGTCCCACGGAGACGTAGAGGCCAACATCGACAGGAATGTTTTCAAATATTACCGCCGATATGATAGGTTGGTTTAGGTTACGTTATATTACGTTATTGATGTATATGAAGGTCATACGGAGACGTAGAGGCCAACTGGCCAGGAATGTTGTCAAATATTACCGCCGAGATGATAGGTTGGGTTAGGTTAGATTATATTACGTTATTGATGTATATGAAGGTCGCACGGAGAGGAAGAGGCCAACTCGCCAGTAATGTTGTCATATATTACCGCCGAGATGTTACGTTGGGTTAGGTTATGTTAAATTACGTTATTGATGTATATAAAAGTCCCACGGAGACGTAGAGGCCAACATCGACAGGAATGTTCTCAAATATTTCCGCCGAGATGATAGGTTGGGTTAGGTTAGGTAATATTACGTTATTGATGTATATGAAGGTCCCACGGAGACGTAGAGGCCAACTCGCCAGGAATGTTGTCAAATATTACCGCCGATATGATTGGTTGGGTTAGGTTACGTTATATTACGTTATTGATGTATATGAAGGACGCACGGAGACGTAGAGGCCAACTCGCCAGGAATGTTGTCAAATATTAGTGCCGAGATGTTAGGTTGAGTTGGGTTAGGTTATATTACGTTATTGATGTATATGAATGCCCCACGGACACATAGAGGCCAACTCGCCAGGAATGTTGTCAAATATTACCGCCGAGATGTTATGTTGGGTTTGGTTAGGTTAAATTACGTTATTGATGTATATAAAAGACCCACGGAGACGTAGAGGCCAACTCGACAGGAATGTTGTCAAATATTACTGCCGAGATGATAGGTTGGGTTAGGTTTGGTTATATTACGTTATTGATGTATATGAAGGTCCGACGGACACGTAGAGGCCAACTCTCCAGGAATGTTGTCAAATATTACCGCCGAGACGTTACGTTGGGTTAGGTTAGGTTAGATTACGTTATTGATGTATATGAAGGCCCCACGGAAACGTAGAGGCCAAATCGCCAGGAATGTTGTCAAATATTACCGCCGAGATGTTATGTTGGGTTAGGTTAGGTTATTTTACGTTATTGATGTATATTAAGGTCCGACAGAGACGTAGAGGCCAACCGTCCAGGAATGTTGTCAAATATTACCGCCGAGATGTTACTTTGGGTTAGGTTAGGTTAAATTACGTTTTGATGTATATAAAAGTCCCACGGAGACGTAGAGGCCAACTCGCCAGGAATGATGTCAAATATTACCGCCGAGATGTTAGGTTGGGTTAGGTTAGGTTATATTACGTTATTGATGTATATCAAGGTCCGACGGAGACGTAGAGGCCAGCTCTCCAGGAATGTTGTCAAATATTACCGCCGAGATGTTATTTTGGGTTAGGTTAGGTTAAATTATGTTTTGATGTATATAAAAGTCCCACGGAGACGTAGAGGCCAACTCGCCAGGAATGATGTCAAATACTACCGCCGAGATGTTAGGTTGGGTTAGGTTAGGTTATATTACGTTATTGATGTATATGAAGGTCCCACGGAGACGTAGAGGCCAACAAGCCAGGAATGTTGCCAAATATTACCGCCGAGATGTTACGTTGGGTTAGGTTAGGTTAGATTACGTTATTGCTGTATATGAAGGCCCCACGGACACGTAGAGGCCAACTCTCCAGGAATGTTGTCAAATATTACCGCCGAGATGTTACGTTGGGTTAGGTTAGGTTAGATTACGTTTTGATGTATATAAAAGTCCCACGGAGACGTAGAGGCCAACATCGACAGGAATGTTCTCAAATATTTCCGCCGAGATGATAGGTTGGGTTAGGTTAGGTAATATTACGTTATTGATGTATATGAAGGTCCCACGGAGACGTAGAGGCCAACTCGCCAGGAATGTTGTCAAATATTACCGCCGATATGATTGGTTGGGTTAGGTTACGTTATATTACGTTATTGATGTATATGAAGGACGCACGGAGACGTAGAGGCCAACTCGCCAGGAATGTTGTCAAATATTAGTGCCGAGATGTTAGGTTGGGTTGGGTTAGGTTATATTACGTTATTGATGTATATGAAGGACGCACGGAGACGTAGAGGCCAACTCGCCAGGAATGTTGTCAAATATTAGTGCCGAGATGTTAGGTTGGGTTGGGTTAGGTTATATTAAGTTATTGATGTATATGCAGGTCCCACGGAGGCGGAGAGGCCAACTCGCCAGGAATGTTGTTAAATATTACCGCCGAGATGTTAGGTTGGGTTAGGTTAGGTTAGATTACGTTATTGATGTATATGAAGGCCCCACGGAGACGTAGAGGCCAAATCGCCAGGAATGTTGTCAAATATTACCGCCGAGATGTTAGGTTGGGTTAGGTTAGGTTATATTACGTTATTGATGTATATGAATGCCCCACGGACACATAGAGGCCAACTCGCCAGGAATGTTGTCAAATATTACCGCCGAGATGTTATGTTGGGTTTGGTTAGGTTAAATTACGTTATTGATGTATATAAAAGACCCACGGAGACGTAGAGGCCAACTCGACAGGAATGTTGTCAAATATTACTGCCGAGATGATAGGTTGGGTTAGGTTTGGTTATATTACGTTATTGATGTATATGAAGGTCCGACGGACACGTAGAGGCCAACTCTCCAGGAATGTTGTCAAATATTACCGCCGAGACGTTACGTTGGGTTAGGTTAGGTTAGATTACGTTATTGATGTATATGAAGGCCCCACGGAGACGTAGAGGCCAAATCGCCAGGAATGTTGTCAAATATTACCGCCGAGATGTTATGTTGGGTTAGGTTAGGTTATTTTACGTTATTGATGTATATTAAGGTCCGACAGAGACGTAGAGGCCAACTCTCCAGGAATGTTGTCAAATATTACCGCCGAGATGTTACTTTGGGTTAGGTTAGGTTAAATTACGTTTTGATGTATATAAAAGTCCCACGGAGACGTAGAGGCCAACTCGCCAGGAATGATGTCAAATATTACCGCCGAGATGTTAGGTTGGGTTAGGTTAGGTTATATTACGTTATTGATGTATATCAAGGTCCGACGGAGACGTAGAGGCCAGCTCTCCAGGAATGTTGTCAAATATTACCGCCGAGATGTTATTTTGGGTTAGGTTAGGTTAAATTACGTTTTGATGTATATAAAAGTCCCACGGAGACGTAGAGGCCAACTCGCCCGGAATGATGTCAAATATTAACGCCGAGATGTTAGGTTGGGTTAGGTTAGGTTATATTACGTTATTGATGTATATGAAGGTCCCACGGAGACGTAGATGCCAACAAGCCAGGAATGTTCTCAAATATTACCGCCGAGATGTTAGGTTGGGTTATGTTAGGTTATATTACGTTATTGATGTATATGAAGGTCCCACGGAGACGTAAAGGCCAACAAGCCAGGAATGTTGCCAAATATTACCGCCGAGATGTTACGTTGGGTTAGGTTAGGTTAAATTACGTTATTGATGTATATAAAAGTCCCACGGAGACGTAGAGGCCAACATCGACAGGAATGTTCTCAAATATTTCCACCGAGATGATAGGTTGGGTTAGGTTAGGTAATATTACGTTATTGATGTATATGAAGGTCCCACGGAGACGTAGAGGCCAAGATCGACAGGAATGTTTTCAAATATTACCCCCGATATGATAGGTTGGTTTAGGTTACGTTATATTACGGTACTGATGTATATGAAGATCCCACGGAGACGTAGAGGCCAACTGGCCAGGAATGTTGTCAAATATTACCGCCGAGATGATAGGTTGGTTTAGGTTAGATTATATTACGTTATTGATGTATATGAAGGACGCACGGAGAGGTAGAGGCCAACTAGCCAGGAATGTTGTCAAATATAACCGCCGATATGATAGGTTGGGTTAGGTTACGTTATATTACGTTATTGATGTATATGAAGGTCGCACAGAGAGGTAGAGGCCAACTCGCCAGGAATGTTGTCAAATATTAGTGCCGAGATGTTAGGTTGAGTTGGGTTAGGTTATATTACGTTATTGATGTATATGCAGGTCCCACGTAGGAGTAGAGGCCAACTCGCCAGGAATGCTGTTAAATATTACCGCCGAGATGTTAGGTTGGTTTAGGTTAGGTTAGATTACGTTATTGATGTATATGAAGGACCCACGGAGACGTAGAGGCCAAATCGCCAGGAATGTTGTCAAATATTACCGCCGAGATGTTAGGTTGGGTTAGGTTAGGTTATATTACGTTATTGATGTATATCAAGGTCCGACGGAGACGTAGAGGCCAACTCTCCAGGAATGTTGTCAAATATTACCGCCGAGATGTTAGGTTGGGTTAGGTTAGGTTATATTACGTTATTGATGTATATGAAGGTCCCACGGAGACGTAGAGGCCAACAAGCCAGGAATGTTGCCAGATATTACCGCCGAGATGTTACGTTGGGTTAGGTTAGGTTAGATTACGTTATTGATGTATATGAAGGCCCCACGGACACGTAGAGGCCAACTCTCCAGGAATGTTGTCAAATATTACCGCCGAGATGTTACGTTGGGTTAGGTTAGGTTAGATTACGTTTTGATGTATATAAAAGTCCCACGGAGACGTAGAGGCCAACATCGACAGGAATGTTCTCAAATATTTCCGCCGAGATGATAGGTTGGGTTAGGTTAGGTAATATTACGTTATTGATGTATATGAAGGTCCCACGGAGACGTAGAGGCCAACTCGCCAGGAATGTTGTCAAATATTACCGCCGATATGATTGGTTGGGTTAGGTTACGTTATATTACGCTATTGATGTATATGAAGGACGCACGGAGACGTAGAGGCCAACTGGCCAGGAATGTTGTCAAATATTACCGCCGAGATGATAGGTTGGTTTAGGTTAGATTATATTACGTTATTGATGTATATGAAGGACGCACGGAGAGGTAGAGGCCAACTAGCCAGGAATGTTGTCAAATATAACCGCCGATATGATAGGTTGGGTTAGGTTACGTTATATTACGTTATTGATGTATATGAAGGTCGCACAGAGAGGTAGAGGCCAACTCGCCAGGAATGTTGTCAAATGTTAGTGCCGAGATGTTAGGTTGAGTTGGGTTAGGTTATATTACGTTATTGATGTATATGCAGGTCCCACGTAGGAGTAGAGGCCAACTCGCCAGGAATGCTGTTAAATATTACCGCCGAGATGTTAGGTTGGTTTAGGTTAGGTTAGATTACGTTATTGATGTATATGAAGGCCCCACGGAGACGTAGAGGCCAAATCGCCAGGAATGTTGTCAAATATTACCGCCGAGATGTTAGGTTGGGTTAGGTTAGGTTATATTACGTTATTGATGTATATCAAGGTCCGACGGAGACGTAGAGGCCAACTCTCCAGGAATGTTGTCAAATATTACCGCCGAGATGTTAGGTTGGGTTAGGTTAGGTTATATTACGTTATTGATGTATATGAAGGTCCCACGGAGACGTAGAGGCCAACAAGCCAGGAATGTTGCCAGATATTACCGCCGAGATGTTACGTTGGGTTAGGTTAGGTTAGATTACGTTATTGATGTATATGAAGGCCCCACGGACACGTAGAGGCCAACTCTCCAGGAATGTTGTCAAATATTACCGCCGAGATGTTACGTTGGGTTAGGTTAGGTTAGATTACGTTTTGATGTATATAAAAGTCCCACGGAGACGTAGAGGCCAACATCGACAGGAATGTTCTCAAATATTTCCGCCGAGATGATAGGTTGGGTTAGGTTAGGTAATATTACGTTATTGATGTATATGAAGGTCCCACGGAGACGTAGAGGCCAACTCGCCAGGAATGTTGTCAAATATTACCGCCGATATGATTGGTTGGGTTAGGTTACGTTATATTACGTTATTGATGTATATGAAGGACGCACGGAGACGTAGAGGCCAACTCGCCAGGAATGTTGTCAAATATTAGTTCCGAGATGTTAGGTTGGGTTGGGTTAGGTTATATTACGTTATTGATGTATATGAAGGACGCACGGAGACGTAGAGGCCAACTCGCCAGGAATGTTGTCAAATATTAGTGCCGAGATGTTAGGTTGGGTTGGGTTAGGTTATATTAAGTTATTGATGTATATGCAGGTCCCACGGAGGCGGAGAGGCCAACTCGCCAGGAATGTTGTTAAATATTACCGCCGAGATGTTAGGTTGGGTTAGGTTAGGTTAGATTACGTTATTGATGTATATGAAGGCCCCACGGAGACGTAGAGGCCAACTCGCCAGGAATGTTGTCAAATATTACCGCCGAGATGTTAGGTTGGGTTAGGTTAGGTTAAATTACGTTTTGATGTATATAAAAGTCCCACGGAGACGTAGAGGCCAACTCGCCAGGAATGATGTCAAATATTACCGCCGAGATGTTAGGTTGGGTTAGGTTAGGTTATATTACGTTGTTGATGTATATCAAGGTCCGACGGAGACGTAGAGGCCAGCTCTCCAGGAATGTTGTCAAATATTACCGCCGAGATGTTATTTTGGGTTAGGTTAGGTTAAATTACGTTTTGATGTATATAAAAGTCCCACGGAGACGTAGAGGCCAGCTCGCCAGGAATGATGTCAAATATTAACGCCGCGATGTTAGGTTGGGTTAGGTTAGGTTATATTACGTTATTGATATATATGAAGGTCCCACGGAGACGTAGAGGCCAACTAGCCAGGAATGTTCTCAAATATTACCGCCGAGATGTTAGGTTGGGTTAGGTTAGGTTATATTACGTTATTGATGTATATGAAGGTCCCACGGAGACGTAGAGGCCAACAAGCCAGGAATGTTGCCAAATATTACCGCTGAGATGTTACGTTGGATTAGGTTAGGTTAGATTACGTTATTGATGTATATGAAGGCCCCACGGACACGTAGAGGCCAACTCTCCAGGAATGTTGTCAAATATTACCGCCGAGATGTTACGTTGGGTTAGGTTAGGTTAGATTACGTTTTGATGTATATAAAAGTCCCACGGAGACGTAGAGGCCAACATCGACAGGAATGTTTTCAAATATTACCCCCGATATGATAGGTTGGTTTAGGTTACGTTATATTACGGTACTGATGTATATGAAGGACGCACGGAGACGTAGAGGCCAACTCGCCAGGAATGTTGTTAAATATTACCGCCGAGATGTTAGGTTGGGTTAGGTTAGGTTAGATTACGTTATTGATGTATATGAAGGCCCCACGGAGACGTAGAGGCCAAATCGCCAGGAATGCTGTTAAATATTACCGCCGAGATGTTAGGTTGGTTTAGGTTAGGTTAGACTACGTTATTGATGTATATGAAGGCCCCACGGAGACGTAGAGGCCAAATCGCCAGGAATGTTGTCAAATATTACCGCCGAGATGTTAGGTTGGGTTAAGTTAGGTTATATTACGTTATTGATGTATATCAAGGTCCGACGGAGACGTAGAGGCCAGCTCTCCAGGAATGTTGTCAAATATTACCGCCGAGATGTTATTTTGGGTTAGGTTAGGTTAAATAACGTTTTGATGTATATAAAAGTCCCACGGAGACGTAGAGGCCAACTCGCCAGGAATGATGTCAAATATTAACGCCGAGATGTTAGGTTGGGTTAGGTTAGGTTATATTACGTTATTGATATATATGAAGGTCCCACGGAGACGTAGAGGCCAACTCGCCAGGAATGTTCTCAAATATTACCGCCGAGATGATAGGTTGGGTTAGGTTAGGTTATATTACGTTATTCATGTATATGAAGATCCCACGGAGACGTAGAGGCCAACTGGCCAGGAATGTTGTCAAATATTACCGCCGAGATGATAGGTTGGTTTAGGTTTGGTTAAATTACGTTATTGATGTATATAAAAGTCCCACGGAGACGTAGAGGCCAACATCGACAGGAATCTTCTCAAATATTTCCACCGAGATGATAGGTTGGGTTAGGTTAGGTAATATTACGTTATTGATGTATATGAAGGTCCCGCGGAGACGTAGAGGCCAACATCGTCAGGAATGTTTTCAAATATTACCCCCGATATGATAGGTTGGTTTAGGTTACGTTATATTACGGTACTGATGTATATGAAGATCCCACGGAGACGTAGAGGCCAACTGGCCAGGAATGTTGTCAAATATTACCGCCGAGATGATAGGTTGGTTTAGGTTAGATTATATTACGTTATTGATGTATATGAAGGACGCACGGAGAGGTAGAGGCCAACTAGCCAGGAATGTTGTCAAATATAACCGCCGATATGATAGGTTGGGTTAGGTTACGTTATATTACGTTATTGATGTATATGAAGGTCGCACAGAGAGGTAGAGGCCAACTCGCCAGGAATGTTGTCAAATATTAGTGCCGAGATGTTAGGTTGAGTTGGGTTAGGTTATATTACGTTATTGATGAATATGCAGGTCCCACGTAGGAGTAGAGGCCAACTCGCCAGGAATGCTGTTAAATATTACCGCCGAGATGTTAGGTTGGTTTAGGTTAGGTTAGATTACGTTATTGATGTATATGAAGGCCCCACGGAGACGTAGAGGCCAAATCGCCAGGAATGTTGTCAAATATTACCGCCGAGATGTTAGGTTGGGTTAGGTTAGGTTATATTACGTTATTGATGTATATCAAGGTCCGACGGAGACGTAGAGGCCAACTCTACAGGAATGTTGTCAAATATTACCGCCGAGATGTTAGGTTGGGTTAGGTTAGGTTATATTACGTTATTGATGTATATGAAGGTCCCACGGAGACGTAGAGGCCAACAAGCCAGGAATGTTGCCAGATATTACCGCCGAGATGTTAGGTTGGGTTAGGTTAGGTTATATTACGTTATTGATGTATATCAAGGTCCGACGGAGACGTAGAGGCCAACTCTCCAGGAATGTTGTCAAATATTACCGCCGAGATGTTAGGTTGGGTTAGGTTAGGTTATATTACGTTATTGATGTATATGAAGGTCCCACGGAGACGTAGAGGCCAACAAGCCAGGAATGTTGCCAGATATTACCGCCGAGATGTTACGTTGGGTTAGGTTAGGTTAGATTACGTTATTGATGTATATGAAGGACGCACGGAGACGTAGAGGCCAACTCGCCAGGAATGTTGTCAAATATTAGTGCCGAGATGTTAGGTTGGGTTGGGTTAGGTTATATTACGTTATTGATGTATATGAAGGACGCACGGAGACGTAGAGGCCAACTCGCCAGGAATGTTGTTAAATATTAGTGCCGAGATGTTAGGTTGGGTTGGGTTAGGTTATATTAAGTTATTGATGTATATGCAGGTCCGACGGACAGGTAGAGGCCAACTCTCCAGGAATGTTGTCAAATATTACCGCCGAGACGTTACGTTGGGTTAGGTTAGGTTAGATTACGTTATTGATGTATATGAAGGCCCCACGGAGACGTAGAGGCCAAATCGCCAGGAATGTTGTCAAATATTACCGCCGAGATGTTAGGTTGGGTTAGGTTAGGTTATATTACGTTATTGATGTATATGAATGCCCCACGGAGACATAGAGGCCAACTCGCCAGGAATGTTGTCAAATATTACCGCCGAGATGTTATTTTGGGTTAGGTTAGGTTAAATTACGTTTTGATGTATATAAAAGTCCCACGGAGACGTAGAGGCCAACTCGCCAGGAATGTTCTCAAATATTACCGCCGAGATGTTATGTTGGGTTAGGTTAGGTTATTTTACGTTATTGATGTATATCAAGGTCCGACGGAGGCGTAGAGGCCAACTCGCCAGGAATGTTGTTAAATATTACCGCCGAGATGTTAGGTTGGGTTAGGTTAGGTTAGATTACGTTAGTGATGTATATGAAGGCCCCACGGAGACGTAGAGGCCAAATCGTCAGGAATGTTGTCAAATATTACCGCCGAGATGTTAGGTTGGGTTAGGTTAGGTTATATTACGTTATTGATGTATATGAATGCCCCACGGACACATAGAGGCCAACTCGCCAGGAATGTTGTCAAATATTACCGCCGAGATGTTATGTTGGGTTAGGTTAGGTTAAATTACGTTATTGATGTATATGAAGTCCCCACGGAGACGTAGAGGCCAAATCGCCAGGAATGTTGTCAAATATTACCGCCGAGATGTTAGGTTGGGTTAGGTTAGGTTATATTACGTTATTGATGTATATGAATGCCCCACGGACACATAGAGGCCAACTCGCCAGGAATGTTGTCAAATATTACCGGCGAGATGTTATGTTGGGTTGGGTTAGGTTAGATTACGTTATTGATGTATATGAAGGCCCCACGGAGACGTAGAGGCCAAATCGCCAGAAATGTTGTCAAATATTACCGCCGAGATGTTATGTTGGGTTAAGTTAGGTTATATTACGTTATTGATGTATATGAATGCCCCACGGAGTCATAGAGGCCAACTCGCCAGGAATGTTGTCAAATATTACCGCCGAGATGTTAAGTTGGGTTAGGTTAGGTTATTTTACGTTATTGATGTATATCAAGGTCCGACGGAGACGTAGAGGCCAACTCTCCAGGAATGTTGTCAAATATTACCGCCGAGATGTTACTTTGGGTTAGGTTAGGTTAAATTACGTTTTGATGTATATAAAAGTCCCACGGAGGCGTAGAGGCCAACTCGCCAGGAATCATGTCAAATATTACCGCCGAGATGTTAGGTTGGGTTAGGTTAGGTTATATTACGTTATTGATGTATATGAAGGTCCCACGGAGACGTAGATGCCAACAAGCCAGGAATGATGTCAAATATTACCGCCGAGATGTTAGGTTGGGTTAGGTTAGGTTATATTACGTTATTGATGTATATGAAGGTCCCACGGAGACGTACATGCCAACAAGCCAGGAATGTTCTCAAATATTACCGCCGAGATGTTAGGTTGGGTTAGGTTAGGTTATATTACGTTATTGATGTATATGAAGGACCCACGGAGACGTAGAGGCCAACTCGCCAGGAATGATGTCAAATATTGCCGCCGAGATGTTAGGTTGGGTTAGGTTAGGTTATATTACGTTATTGATGTATATGAAGGTCCCACGGAGACGTAGATGCCCACAAGCCAGGAATGTTCTCAAATATTACCGCCGAGATGTTAGGTTGGGTTAGGTTAGGTTATATTACGTTATTGATGTATATGAAGGTCCCACGGAGACGTAGAGGCCAACAAGCCCGGAATGTTGCCAAATATTACCGCCGAGATTTTACGTTGGGTTAGGTTAGGTTAAATTACGTTATTGATGTATATAAAAGTCCCACGGAGACGTGGAGGCCAACATCGTCAGGAATGTTCTCAAATATTTCCGCCGAGATGATAGGTTGGGTTAGGTTAGGTTATATTACGTTATTCATGTATATGAAGATCCCACGGAGACGTAGAGGCCAACTGGCCAGGAATGTTGTCAAATATTACCGCCGAGATGATAGGTTGGTTTAGGTTAGATTATATTACGTTATTGATGTATATGAAGGACGCACGGAGAGGTAGAGGCCAACTAGCCAGGAATGTTGTCAAATATAACCGCCGATATGATAGGTTGGGTTAGGTTACGTTATATTACGTTATTGATGTATATGAAGGTCGTACGGAGAGGTAGAGGCCAACTCGCCAGGAATGTTGTCAAATATTACCGCCGAGATGTTACTTTGGGTTAGGTTAGGTTAAATTACGTTTTGATGTATATAAAAGTCCCACGGAGGCGTAGAGGCCAACTCGCCAGGAATGATGTCAAATATTACCGCCGAGATGTTAGGTTGGGTTAGGTTAGGTTATATTACGTTATTGATGTATATGAAGGTCCCACGGAGACGTAGATGCCAACAAGCCAGGAATGTTCTCAAATATTACCGCCGAGATGTTAGGTTGGGTTAGGTTAGGTTATATTACGTTATTGATGTATATGAAGGACCCACGGAGACGTAGAGGCCAACTCGCCAGGAATGATGTCAAATATTGCCGCCGAGATGTTAGGTTGGGTTAAGTTAGGTTATATTACGTTATTGATGTATATGAATGCCCCACGGAGACATAGAGGCCAACTCGCCAGGAATGTTGTCAAATGTTACCGCCGAGATGTTATGTTGGGTTAGGTTAGGTTATTTTACGTTATTGATGTATATCAAGGTCCGACGGAGACGTAGAGGCCAACTCTCCAGGAATGTTGTTAAATATTACCGCCGAGATGTTAGGTTGGGTTAGGTTAGGTTAGATTACGTTATTGATGTATATGAAGGCCCCACGGAGACGTAGAGGCCAAATCGCCAGGAATGTTGTCAAATATTACCGCCGAGATGTTAGGTTGGGTTAGGTTAGGTTATATTACGTTATTGATGTATATGAATGCCCCACGGACACATAGAGGCCAACTCGCCAGGAATGTTGTCAAATATTACCGCCGAGATGTTATGTTGGGTTAGGTTAGGTTAAATTACGTTATTGATGTATATGAAGTCCCCACGGAGACGTAGAGGCCAAATCGCCAGGAATGTTGTCAAATATTACCGCCGAGTTGTTAGGTTGGGTTAGGTTAGGTTATATTACGTTATTGATGTATATGAATGCCCCACGGACACATAGAGGCCAACTCGAGAGGAATGTTGTCAAATATTACCGCCGAGATGTTATGTTGGGTTAGGTTAGGTTAGATTACGTTATTGATGTATATGAAGGCCCCACGGAGACGTAGAGGCCAAATCGCCAGAAATGTTGTCAAATATTACCGCCGAGATGTTATGTTGGGTTAAGTTAGGTTATATTACGTTATTGATGTATATGAATGCCCCACGGAGTCATAGAGGCCAACTCGCCAGGAATGTTGTCAAATATTACCGCCGAGATGTTAAGTTGGGTTAGGTTAGGTTATTTTACGTTATTGATGTATATCAAGGTCCGACGGAGACGTAGAGGCCAACTCTCCAGGAATGTTGTCAAATATTACCGCCGAGATGTTACTTTGGGTTAGGTTAGGTTAAATTACGTTTTGATGTATATAAAAGTCCCACGGAGGCGTAGAGGCCAACTCGCCAGGAATCATGTCAAATATTACCGCCGAGATGTTAGGTTGGGTTAGGTTAGGTTATATTACGTTATTGATGTATATGAAGGTCCCACGGAGACGTAGATGCCAACAAGCCAGGAATGATGTCAAATATTACCGCCGAGATGTTAGGTTGGGTTAGGTTAGGTTATATTACGTTATTGATGTATATGAAGGTCCCACGGAGACGTACATGCCAACAAGCCAGGAATGTTCTCAAATATTACCGCCGAGGTGTTAGGTTGGGTTAGGTTAGGTTATATTACGTTATTGATGTATATGAAGGACCCACGGAGACGTAGAGGCCAACTCGCCAGGAATGATGTCAAATATTGCCGCCGAGATGTTAGGTTGGGTTAGGTTAGGTTATATTACGTTATTGATGTATATGAAGGTCCCACGGAGACGTAGATGCCCACAAGCCAGGAATGTTCTCAAATATTACCGCCGAGATGTTAGGTTGGGTTAGGTTAGGTTATATTACGTTATTGATGTATATGAAGGTCCCACGGAGACGTAGAGGCCAACAAGCCCGGAATGTTGCCAAATATTACCGCCGAGATTTTACGTTGGGTTAGGTTAGGTTAAATTACGTTATTGATGTATATAAAAGTCCCACGGAGACGTGGAGGCCAACATCGTCAGGAATGTTCTCAAATATTTCCGCCGAGATGATAGGTTGGGTTAGGTTAGGTTATATTACGTTATTCATGTATATGAAGATCCCACGGAGACGTAGAGGCCAACTGGCCAGGAATGTTGTCAAATATTACCGCCGAGATGATAGGTTGGTTTAGGTTAGATTATATTACGTTATTGATGTATATGAAGGACGCACGGAGAGGTAGAGGCCAACTAGCCAGGAATGTTGTCAAATATAACCGCCGATATGATAGGTTGGGTTAGGTTACGTTATATTACGTTATTGATGTATATGAAGGTCGTACGGAGAGGTAGAGGCCAACTCGCCAGGAATGTTGTCAAATATTACCGCCGAGATGTTACTTTGGGTTAGGTTAGGTTAAATTACGTTTTGATGTATATAAAAGTCCCACGGAGGCGTAGAGGCCAACTCGCCAGGAATGATGTCAAATATTACCGCCGAGGTGTTAGGTTGGGTTAGGTTAGGTTATATTACGTTATTGATGTATATGAAGGTCCCACGGAGACGTAGATGCCAACAAGCCAGGAATGTTCTCAAATATTACCGCCGAGATGTTAGGTTGGGTTAGGTTAGGTTATATTACGTTATTGATGTATATGAAGGACCCACGGAGACGTAGAGGCCAACTCGCCAGGAATGATGTCAAATATTGCCGCCGAGATGTTAGGTTGGGTTAGGTTAGGTTATATTACGTTATTGATGTATATGAAGGTCCCACGGAGACGTAGATGCCCACAAGCCAGGAATGTTCTCAAATATTACCGCCGAGATGTTAGGTTGGGTTAGGTTAGGTTATAATACGTTATTGATGTATATGAAGGTCCCACGGAGACGTAGAGGCCAACAAGCCCGGAATGTTGCCAAATATTACCGCCGAGATTTTACGTTGGGTTAGGTTAGGTTATATTACGTTATTGATGTATATAAAAGTCCCACGGAGACGTGGAGGCCAACATCGTCAGGAATGTTCTCAAATATTTCCGCCGAGATGATAGGTTGGGTTAGGTTAGGTAATATTACGTTATTGATGTATATGAAGGTCCCACGGAGACGTAGAGGCCAACATCGACAGGAATGTTTTCAAATATTACCGCCGATATGATAGGTTGGTTTAGGTTACGTTATATTACGTTATTGATGTATATGAAGGTCCCACGGAGACGTGGAGGCCAACATCGTCAGGAATGTTCTCAAATATTTCCGCCGAGATGATAGGTTGGGTTAGGTTAGGTTATATTACGTTATTCATGTATATGAAGATCCCACGGAGACGTAGAGGCCAACTGGCCAGGAATGTTGTCAAATATTACCGCCGAGATGATAGGTAGGTTTAGGTTAGATTATATTACGTTATTGATGTATATGAAGGACGCACGGAGAGGTAGAGGCCAACTAGCCAGGAATGTTGTCAAATATAACCGCCGATATGATAGGTTGGGTTAGGTTACGTTATATTACGTTATTGATGTATATGAAGGTCGCACGGAGAGGTAGAGGCCAGCTCTCCAGGAATGTTGTCAAATATTACCGCCGAGATGTTATTTTGGGTTAGGTTAGGTTAGATTACGTTATTGATGTATATGAAGGCCCCACGGAGACGTAAGGGCCAAATCGCCAGAAATGTTGTCAAATATTACCGCCGAGATGTTATGTTGGGTTAAGTTAGGTTATATTACGTTATTGATGTATATGAATGCCCCACGGAGACATAGAGGCCAACTCGCCAGGAATGTTGTCAAATGTTACCGCCGAGATGTTATGTTGGGTTAGGTTAGGTTATTTTACGTTATTGATGTATATCAAGGTCCGACGGAGACGTAGAGGCCAACTCTCCAGGAATGTTGTTAAATATTACCGCCGAGATGTTAGGTTGGGTTAGGTTAGGTTAGATTACGTTATTGATGTATATGAAGGCCCCACGGAGACGTAGAGGCCAAATCGCCAGGAATGTTGTCAAATATTACCGCCGAGATGTTAAGTTGGGTTAGGTTAGGTTATTTTACGTTATTGATGTATATCAAGGTCCGACGGAGACGTAGAGGCCAGCTCTCCAGGAATGTAGTCAAATATTACCGCCGAGATGTTATTTTGGGTTAGGTTAGGTTAAATTACGTTTTGATGTATATAAAAGTCCCACGGAGACGTAGAGGCCAACTCGCCAGGAATGATGTCAAATATTAACGCCGAGATGTTAGGTTGGGTTAGGTTAGGTTATATTACGTTATTGATATATATGAAGGTCCCACGGAGACGTAGAGGCCAACTCGCCAGGAATGTTCTCAAATATTACCGCCGAGATGTTATGTTGGGATAGGTTAGGTTAGATTACGTTATTGATGTATATGAAGGCCCCACGGAGACGTAGAGGCCAAATCGCCAGAAATGTTGTCAAATATTACCGCCGAGATGTTATGTTGGGTTAAGTTAGGTTATATTACGTTATTGATGTATATGAATGCCCCACGGAGACATAGAGGCCAACTCGCCAGGAATGTTGTCAAATGTTACCGCCGAGATGTTATGTTGGGTTAGGTTAGGTTATTTTACGTTATTGATGTATATCAAGGTCCGACGGAGACGTAGAGGCCAACTCTCCAGGAATGTTATCAAATATTACCGCCGAGATGTTACTTTGGGTTAGGTTAGGTTAAATTACGTTTTGATGTATATAAAAGACCCACGGAGACGTAGAGGCCAACTCGCCAGGAATGATGTCAAATATTACCGCCGAGATGTTAGGTTGGGTTAGGTTAGGTTCTATTACGTTATTGATATATATGAAGGTCCCACGGAGACGTAGATGCCAACAAGCCAGGAATGTTCTCAAATATTACCGCCGAGATGTTAGGTGGGGTTAGGTTAGGTTATATTACGTTATTGATGTATATGAAGGACCCACGGAGACGTAGAGGCCAACTCGCCAGGAATGATGTCAAATATTACCGCCGAGATGTTAGGTTGGGTTAGGTTAGGTTATATTACGTTATTGATGTATATGAAGGTCCCACGGAGACGTAGATGCCCACAAGCCCGGAATGTTGCCAAATATTACCGCCGAGATGTTACGTTGGGTTAGGTTAGGTTAAATTACGTTATTGATGTATATAAAAGTCCCACGGAGACTTGGAGGCCAACATCGTCAGGAATGTTCTCAAATATTTCCGCCGAGATGATAGGTTGGGTTAGGTTAGGTAATATTACGTTATTGATGTATATGAAGGTCCCACGGAGACGTAGAGGCCAACATCGACAGGAATGTTTTCAAATATTACCGCCGATATGATAGGTTGGTTTAGGTTACGTTATATTACGTTATTGATGTATATGAAGGTCCCACGAAGACGTGGAGGCCAACATCGTCAGGAATGTTCTCAAATATTTCCGCCGAGATGATAGGTTGGGTTAGGTTAGGTTATATTACGTTATTCATGTATATGAAGATCCCACGGAGACGTAGAGGCCAACTGGCCAGGAATGTTGTCAAATATTACCGCCGAGATGATAGGTTGGTTTAGGTTAGATTATATTACGTTATTGATGTATATGAAGGACGCACGGAGAGGTAGAGGCCAACTAGCCAGGAATGTTGTCAAATATAACCGCCGATATGATAGGTTGGGTTAGGTTACGTTATATTACGTTATTGATGTATATGAAGGTCGTACGGACAGGTAGAGGCCAACTCGCCAGGAATGTTGTCAAATATTAGTGCCGAGATGTTAGGTTGAGTTGGGTTAGGTTATATTACGTTATTGATGTATATGCAGGTCCCACGTAGGAGTAGAGGCCAACTCGCCAGGAATGCTGTTAAATATTACCGCCGAGATGTTAGGTTGGTTTAGGTTAGGTTAGATTACGTTATTGATGTATATGAAGGCCCCACGGAGACGTAGAGGCCAAATCGCCAGGAATGTTGTCAAATATTACCGCCGAGATGTTATGTTGGGCTAGGTTAGGTTAAATTAGGTTATTGATGTATATAAAAGACCCACGGAGACGTAGAGGCCAACTCGACAGGAATGTTGTCAAATATTACTGCCGAGATGATAGGTTAGGTTAGGTTTGGTTATATTACGTTATTGATGTATATCAAGGTCCGACGGAGACGGAGAGGCCAACTCTCCAGGAATGTTGTCAAATATTACCGCCGAGTTGTTAGGTTGGGTTAGGTTAGGTTATATTACGTTATTGATGTATATGAATGCCCCACGGACACATAGAGGCCAACTCGAGAGGAATGTTGTCAAATATTACCGCCGAGATGTTATGTTGGGTTAGGTTAGGTTAGATTACGTTATTGATGTATATGAAGGCCCCACGGAGACGTAGAGGCCAAATCGCCAGAAATGTTGTCAAATATTACCGCCGAGATGTTATGTTGGGTTAAGTTAGGTTATATTACGTTATTGATGTATATGAATGCCCCACGGAGTCATAGAGGCCAACTCGCCAGGAATGTTGTCAAATATTACCGCCGAGATGTTAAGTTGGGTTAGGTTAGGTTATTTTACGTTATTGATGTATATCAAGGTCCGACGGAGACGTAGAGGCCAGCTCTCCAGGAATGTAGTCAAATATTACCGCCGAGATGTTATTTTGGGTTAGGTTAGGTTAAATTACGTTTTGATGTATATAAAAGTCCCACGGAGACGTAGAGGCCAACTCGCCAGGAATGATGTCAAATATTAACGCCGAGATGTTAGGTTGGGTTAGGTTAGGTTATATTACGTTATTGATATATATGAAGGTCCCACGGAGACGTAGAGGCCAACTCGCCAGGAATGTTCTCAAATATTACCGCCGAGATGTTATGTTGGGATAGGTTAGGTTAGATTACGTTATTGATGTATATGAAGGCCCCACGGAGACGTAGAGGCCAAATCGCCAGAAATGTTGTCAAATATTACCGCCGAGATGTTATGTTGGGTTAAGTTAGGTTATATTACGTTATTGATGTATATGAATGCCCCACGGAGACATAGAGGCCAACTCGCCAGGAATGTTGTCAAATGTTACCGCCGAGATGTTATGTTGGGTTAGGTTAGGTTATTTTACGTTATTGATGTATATCAAGGTCCGACGGAGACGTAGAGGCCAACTCGCCAGGAATGATGTCAAATATTACCGCCGAGATGTTAGGTTGGGTTAGGTTAGGTTATATTACGTTATTGATGTATATGAAGGTCCCACGGAGACGTAGATGCCCACAAGCCCGGAATGTTGCCAAATATTACCGCCGAGATGTTACGTTGGGTTAGGTTAGGTTAAATTACGTTATTGATGTATATAAAAGTCCCACGGAGACTTGGAGGCCAACATCGTCAGGAATGTTCTCAAATATTTCCGCCGAGATGATAGGTTGGGTTAGGTTAGGTAATATTACGTTATTGATGTATATGAAGGTCCCACGGAGACGTAGAGACCAACATCGACAGGAATGTTTTCAAATATTACCGCCGATATGATAGGTTGGTTTAGGTTACGTTATATTACGTTATTGATGTATATGAAGGTCCCACGGAGACGTGGAGGCCAACATCGTCAGGAATGTTCTCAAATATTTCCGCCGAGATGATAGGTTGGGTTAGGTTAGGTTATATTACGTTATTCATGTATATGAAGATCCCACGGAGACGTAGAGGCCAACTGGCCAGGAATGTTGTCAAATATTACCGCCGAGATGATAGGTAGGTTTAGGTTAGATTATATTACGTTATTGATGTATATGAAGGACGCACGGAGAGGTAGAGGCCAACTAGCCAGGAATGTTGTCAAATATAACCGCCGATATGATAGGTTGGGTTAGGTTACGTTATATTACGTTATTGATGTATATGAAGGTCGCACGGAGAGGTAGAGGCCAGCTCTCCAGGAATGTTGTCAAATATTACCGCCGAGATGTTATTTTGGGTTAGGTTAGGTTAGATTACGTTATTGATGTATATGAAGGCCCCACGGAGACGTAAGGGCCAAATCGCCAGAAATGTTGTCAAATATTACCGCCGAGATGTTATGTTGGGTTAAGTTAGGTTATATTACGTTATTGATGTATATGAATGCCCCACGGAGACATAGAGGCCAACTCGCCAGGAATGTTGTCAAATGTTACCGCCGAGATGTTATGTTGGGTTAGGTTAGGTTATTTTACGTTATTGATGTATATCAAGGTCCGACGGAGACGTAGAGGCCAACTCTCCAGGAATGTTGTTAAATATTACCGCCGAGATGTTAGGTTGGGTTAGGTTAGGTTAGATTACGTTATTGATGTATATGAAGGCCCCACGGAGACGTAGAGGCCAAATCGCCAGGAATGTTGTCAAATATTACCGCCGAGATGTTAGGTTGGGTTAGGTTAGGTTATATTACGTTATTGATGTATATGAATGCCCCACGGACACATAGAGGCCAACTCGCCAGGAATGTTGTCAAATATTACCGCCGAGATGTTATGTTGGGTTAGGTTAGGTTAAATTACGTTATTGATGTATATGAAGTCCCCACTGAGACGTAGAGGCCAAATCGCCAGGAATGTTGTCAAATATTACCGCCGAGTTGTTAGGTTGGGTTAGGTTAGGTTATATTACGTTATTGATGTATATGAATGCCCCACGGACACATAGAGGCCAACTCGAGAGGAATGTTGTCAAATATTACCGCCGAGATGTTATGTTGGGTTAGGTTAGGTTAGATTACGTTATTGATGTATATGAAGGCCCCACGGAGACGTAGAGGCCAAATCGCCAGAAATGTTGTCAAATATTACCGCCGAGATGTTATGTTGGGTTAAGTTAGGTTATATTACGTTATTGATGTATATGAATGCCCCACGGAGTCATAGAGGCCAACTCGCCAGGAATGTTGTCAAATATTACCGCCGAGATGTTAAGTTGGGTTAGGTTAGGTTATTTTACGTTATTGATGTATATCAAGGTCCGACGGAGACGTAGAGGCCAGCTCTCCAGGAATGTAGTCAAATATTACCGCCGAGATGTTATTTTGGGTTAGGTTAGGTTAAATTACGTTTTGATGTATATAAAAGTCCCACGGAGACGTAGAGGCCAACTCGCCAGGAATGATGTCAAATATTAACGCCGAGATGTTAGGTTGGGTTAGGTTAGGTTATATTACGTTATTGATATATATGAAGGTCCCACGGAGACGTAGAGGCCAACTCGCCAGGAATGTTCTCAAATATTACCGCCGAGATGTTATGTTGGGATAGGTTAGGTTAGATTACGTTATTGATGTATATGAAGGCCCCACGGAGACGTAGAGGCCAAATCGCCAGAAATGTTGTCAAATATTACCGCCGAGATGTTATGTTGGGTTAAGTTAGGTTATATTACGTTATTGATGTATATGAATGCCCCACGGAGACATAGAGGCCAACTCGCCAGGAATGTTGTCAAATGTTACCGCCGAGATGTTATGTTGGGTTAGGTTAGGTTATTTTACGTTATTGATGTATATCAAGGTCCGACGGAGACGTAGAGGCCAACTCTCCAGGAATGTTATCAAATATTACCGCCGAGATGTTACTTTGGGTTAGGTTAGGTTAAATTACGTTTTGATGTATATAAAAGACCCACGGAGACGTAGAGGCCAACTCGCCAGGAATGATGTCAAATATTACCGCCGAGATGTTAGGTTGGGTTAGGTTAGGTTCTATTACGTTATTGATATATATGAAGGTCCCACGGAGACGTAGATGCCAACAAGCCAGGAATGTTCTCAAATATTACCGCCGAGATGTTAGGTGGGGTTAGGTTAGGTTATATTACGTTATTGATGTATATGAAGGACCCACGGAGACGTAGAGGCCAACTCGCCAGGAATGATGTCAAATATTACCGCCGAGATGTTAGGTTGGGTTAGGTTAGGTTATATTACGTTATTGATGTATATGAAGGTCCCACGGAGACGTAGATGCCCACAAGCCCGGAATGTTGCCAAATATTACCGCCGAGATGTTACGTTGGGTTAGGTTAGGTTAAATTACGTTATTGATGTATATAAAAGTCCCACGGAGACTTGGAGGCCAACATCGTCAGGAATGTTCTCAAATATTTCCGCCGAGATGATAGGTTGGGTTAGGTTAGGTAATATTACGTTATTGATGTATATGAAGGTCCCACGGAGACGTAGAGGCCACCATCGACAGGAATGTTTTCAAATATTACCGCCGATATGATAGGTTGGTTTAGGTTACGTTATATTACGTTATTGATGTATATGAAGGTCCCACGGAGACGTGGAGGCCAACATCGTCAGGAATGTTCTCAAATATTTCCGCCGAGATGATAGGTTGGGTTAGGTTAGGTTATATTACGTTATTCATGTATATGAAGATCCCACGGAGACGTAGAGGCCAACTGGCCAGGAATGTTGTCAAATATTACCGCCGAGATGATAGGTTGGTTTAGGTTAGATTATATTACGTTATTGATGTATATGAAGGACGCACGGAGAGGTAGAGGCCAACTAGCCAGGAATGTTGTCAAATATAACCGCCGATATGATAGGTTGGGTTAGGTTACGTTATATTACGTTATTGATGTATATGAAGGTCGTACGGACAGGTAGAGGCCAACTCGCCAGGAATGTTGTCAAATATTAGTGCCGAGATGTTAGGTTGAGTTGGGTTAGGTTATATTACGTTATTGATGTATATGCAGGTCCCACGTAGGAGTAGAGGCCAACTCGCCAGGAATGCTGTTAAATATTACCGCCGAGATGTTAGATTGGGTTAGGTTAGTTTATATTACGTGATTGATGTATATGAAGGCCCCACGGAGACGTAGAGGCCAAATCGCCAGGAATGTTGTCAAATATTACCGCCGAGATGTTATGTTGGGCTAGGTTAGGTTAAATTAGGTTATTGATGTATATAAAAGACCCACGGAGACGTAGAGGCCAACTCGACAGGAATGTTGTCAAATATTACTGCCGAGATGATAGGTTAGGTTAGGTTTGGTTATATTACGTTATTGATGTATATCAAGGTCCGACGGAGACGGAGAGGCCAACTCTCCAGGAATGTTGTCAAATATTACCGCCGAGATGTTACTTTGGGTTAGGTTAGGTTAAATTATGTTTTGATGTATATAAAAGTCCCACGGAGACGTAGAGGCCAACTCGCCAGGAATGATGTCAAATACTACCGCGGAGATGTTAGGTTGGGTTAGGTTAGGTTATATTACGTTATTGATGTATATGAAGGTCCCACGGAGACGTAGAGCTCAACTCGCCAGGAATGTTGTCAAATATTAACGCCGCGATGATAGGTTGGTTCAGGTTAGGTTATATTACGTTATTGATGTATATGAAGGTCGCACGGAGGCGTAGAGGCCAACTCGCCAGGAATGTTGTCAAATATTACCGCCGAGATGTTATGTTGGGTTAGGTTAGGTTAAATTAGGTTATTGATGTATATAAAAGTCCCACGGAGACGTAGAGGCCAACTCGCCAGGAATGTTGTCAAATGTTACCGCCGAGATGTTATGTTGGGTTAGGTTAGGTTATTTTACGTTATTGATGTATATCAAGGTCCGACGGAGACGTAGAGGCCAACTCTCCAGGAATGTTATCAAATATTACCGCCGAGATGTTACTTTGGGTTAGGTTAGGTTAAATTACGTTTTGATGTATATAAAAGACCCACGGAGACGTAGAGGCCAACTCGCCAGGAATGATGTCAAATATTACCGCCGAGATGTTAGGTTGGGTTAGGTTAGGTTCTATTACGTTATTGATATATATGAAGGTCCCACGGAGACGTAGATGCCAACAAGCCAGGAATGTTCTCAAATATTACCGCCGAGATGTTAGGTGGGGTTAGGTTAGGTTATATTACGTTATTGATGTATATGAAGGACCCACGGAGGCGTAGAGGCCAACTCGCCAGGAATGATGTCAAATATTACCGCCGAGATGTTAGGTTGGGTTAGGTTAGGTTATATTACGTTATTGATGTATATGAAGGTCCCACGGAGACGTAGATGCCCACAAGCCCGGAATGTTGCCAAATATTACCGCCGAGATGTTACGTTGGGTTAGGTTAGGTTAAATTACGTTATTGATGTATATAAAAGTCCCACGGAGACTTGGAGGCCAACATCGTCAGGAATGTTCTCAAATATTTCCGCCGAGATGATAGGTTGGGTTAGGTTAGGTAATATTACGTTATTGATGTATATGAAGGTCCCACGGAGACGTAGAGGCCAACATCGACAGGAATGTTTTCAAATATTACCGCCGATATGATAGGTTGGTTTAGGTTACGTTATATTACGTTATTGATGTATATGAAGGTCCCACGGAGACGTGGAGGCCAACATCGTCAGGAATGTTCTCAAATATTTCCGCCGAGATGATAGGTTGGGTTAGGTTAGGTTATATTACGTTATTCATGTATATGAAGATCCCACGGAGACGTAGAGGCCAACTGGCATGGAATGTTGTCAAATATTACCGCCGAGATGATAGGTTGGTTTAGGTTAGATTATATTACGTTATTGATGTATATGAAGGACGCACGGAGAGGTAGAGGCCAACTAGCCAGGAATGTTGTCAAATATAACCGCCGATATGATAGGTTGGGTTAGGTTACGTTATATTACGTTATTGATGTATATGAAGGTCGTACGGACAGGTAGAGGCCAACTCGCCAGGAATGTTGTCAAATATTAGTGCCGAGATGTTAGGTTGAGTTGGGTTAGGTTATATTACGTTATTGATGTATATGCAGGTCCCACGTAGGAGTAGAGGCCAACTCGCCAGGAATGCTGTTAAATATTACCGCCGAGATGTTAGGTTGGTTTAGGTTAGGTTAGATTACGTTATTGATGTATATGAAGGCCCCACGGAGACGTAGAGGCCAAATCGCCAGGAATGTTGTCAAATATTACCGCCGAGATGTTATGTTGGGCTAGGTTAGGTTAAATTAGGTTATTGATGTATATAAAAGACCCACGGAGACGTAGAGGCCAACTCGACAGGAATGTTGTCAAATATTACTGCCGAGATGATAGGTTAGGTTAGGTTTGGTTATATTACGTTATTGATGTATATCAAGGTCCGACGGAGACGGAGAGGCCAACTCTCCAGGAATGTTGTCAAATATTACCGCCGAGATGTTACTTTGGGTTAGGTTAGGTTAAATTATGTTTTGATGTATATAAAAGTCCCACGGAGACGTAGAGGCCAACTCGCCAGGAATGATGTCAAATACTACCGCGGAGATGTTAGGTTGGGTTAGGTTAGGTTATATTACGTTATTGATGTATATGAAGGTCCCACGGAGACGTAGAGCTCAACTCGCCAGGAATGTTGTCAAATATTAACGCCGCGATGATAGGTTGGTTCAGATTAGGTTATATTACGTTATTGATGTATATGAAGGTCGCACGGAGGCGTAGAGGCCAACTCGCCAGGAATGATGTCAAATACTACCGCGGAGATGTTAGGTTGGGTTAGGTTAGGTTATATTACGTTATTGATGTATATGAAGGTCCCACGGAGACGTAGAGCTCAACTCGCCAGGAATGTTGTCAAATATTAACGCCGCGATGATAGGTTGGTTCAGGTTAGGTTATATTACGTTATTGATGTATATGAAGGTCGCACGGAGGCGTAGAGGCCAACTCGCCAGGAATGTTGTCAAATATTACCGCCGAGATGTTATGTTGGGTTAGGTTAGGTTAAATTAGGTTATTGATGTATATAAAAGTCCCACGGAGACGTAGAGGCCAACTCGCCAGGAATGTTGTCAAATGTTACCGCCGAGATATTATGTTGGGTTAGGTTAGGTTATTTTACGTTATTGATGTATATCAAGGTCCGACGGAGACGTAGAGGCCAACTCTCCAGGAATGTTATCAAATATTACCGCCGAGATGTTACTTTGGGTTAGGTTAGGTTAAATTACGTTTTGATGTATATAAAAGACCCACGGAGACGTAGAGGCCAACTCGCCAGGAATGATGTCAAATATTACCGCCGAGATGTTAGGTTGGGTTAGGTTAGGTTCTATTACGTTATTGATATATATGAAGGTCCCACGGAGACGTAGATGCCAACAAGCCAGGAATGTTCTCAAATATTACCGCCGAGATGTTAGGTGGGGTTAGGTTAGGTTATATTACGTTATTGATGTATATGAAGGACCCACGGAGACGTAGAGGCCAACTCGCCAGGAATGATGTCAAATATTACCGCCGAGATGTTAGGTTGGGTTAGGTTAGGTTATATTACGTTATTGATGTATATGAAGGTCCCACGGAGACGTAGATGCCCACAAGCCCGGAATGTTGCCAAATATTACCGCCGAGATGTTACGTTGGGTTAGGTTAGGTTAAATTACGTTATTGATGTATATAAAAGTCCCACGGAGACTTGGAGGCCAACATCGTCAGGAATGTTCTCAAATATTTCCGCCGAGATGATAGGTTGGGTTAGGTTAGGTAATATTACGTTATTCATGTATATGAAGATCCCACGGAGACGTAGAGGCCAACTGGCCAGGAATGTTGTCAAATATTACCGCCGAGATGATAGGTTGGTTTAGGTTAGATTATATTACGTTATTGATGTATATGAAGGACGCACGGAGAGGTAGAGGCCAACTAGCCAGGAATGTTGTCAAATATAACCGCCGATATGATAGGTTGGGTTAGGTTACGTTATATTACGTTATTGATGTATATGAAGGTCGTACGGACAGGTAGAGGCCAACTCGCCAGGAATGTTGTCAAATATTAGTGCCGAGATGTTAGGTTGAGTTGGGTTAGGTTATATTACGTTATTGATGTATATGCAGGTCCCACGTAGGAGTAGAGGCCAACTCGCCAGGAATGCTGTTAAATATTACCGCCGAGATGTTAGGTTGGTTTAGGTTAGGTTAGATTACGTTATTGATGTATATGAAGGCCCCACGGAGACGTAGAGGCCAAATCGCCAGGAATGTTGTCAAATATTACCGCCGAGATGTTATGTTGGGCTAGGTTAGGTTAAATTAGGTTATTGATGTATATAAAAGACCCACGGAGACGTAGAGGCCAACTCGACAGGAATGTTGTCAAATATTACTGCCGAGATGATAGGTTAGGTTAGGTTTGGTTATATTACGTTATTGATGTATATCAAGGTCCGACGGAGACGGAGAGGCCAACTCTCCAGGAATGTTGTCAAATATTACCGCCGAGATGTTACTTTGGGTTAGGTTAGGTTAAATTATGTTTTGATGTATATAAAAGTCCCACGGAGACGTAGAGGCCAACTCGCCAGGAATGATGTCAAATACTACCGCGGAGATGTTAGGTTGGGTTAGGTTAGGTTATATTACGTTATTGATGTATATGAAGGTCCCACGGAGACGTAGAGCTCAACTCGCCAGGAATGTTGTCAAATATTAACGCCGCGATGATAGGTTGGTTCAGGTTAGGTTATATTACGTTATTGATGTATATGAAGGTCGCACGGAGGCGTAGAGGCCAACTCGCCAGGAATGTTGTCAAATATTACCGCCGAGATGTTATGTTGGGTTAGGTTAGGTTAAATTAGGTTATTGATGTATATAAAAGTCCCACGGAGACGTAGAGGCCAACTCGCCAGGAATGTTGTCAAATGTTACCGCCGAGATGTTAGGTGGGGTTAGGTTAGGTTATATTACGTTATTGATGTATATGAAGGACCCACGGAGACGTAGAGGCCAACTCGCCAGGAATGATGTCAAATATTACCGCCGAGATGTTAGGTTGGGTTAGGTTAGGTTATATTACGTTATTGATGTATATGAAGGTCCCACGGAGACGTAGATGCCCACAAGCCCGGAATGTTGCCAAATATTACCGCCGAGATGTTACGTTGGGTTAGGTTAGGTTAAATTACGTTATTGATGTATATAAAAGTCCCACGGAGACTTGGAGGCCAACATCGTCAGGAATGTTCTCAAATATTTCCGCCGAGATGATAGGTTGGGTTAGGTTAGGTAATATTACGTTATTGATGTATATGAAGGTCCCACGGAGACGTAGAGGCCAACATCGACAGGAATGTTTTCAAATATTACCGCCGATATGATAGGTTGGTTTAGGTTACGTTATATTACGTTATTGATGTATATGAAGGTCCCACGGAGACGTGGAGGCCAACATCGTCAGGAATGTTCTCAAATATTTCCGCCGAGATGATAGGTTGGGTTAGGTTAGGTTATATTACGTTATTCATGTATATGAAGATCCCACGGAGACGTAGAGGCCAACTGGCCAGGAATGTTGTCAAATATTACCGCCGAGATGATAGGTTGGTTTAGGTTAGATTATATTACGTTATTGATGTATATGAAGGACGCACGGAGAGGTAGAGGCCAACTAGCCAGGAATGTTGTCAAATATAACCGCCGATATGATAGGTTGGGTTAGGTTACGTTATATTACGTTATTGATGTATATGAAGGTCGTACGGACAGGTAGAGGCCAACTCGCCAGGAATGTTGGCAAATATTAGTGCCGAGATGTTAGGTTGAGTTGGGTTAGGTTATATTACGTTATTGATGTATATGCAGGTCCCACGTAGGAGTAGAGGCCAACTCGCCAGGAATGCTGTTAAATATTACCGCCGAGATGTTAGGTTGGTTTAGGTTAGGTTAGATTACGTTATTGATGTATATGAAGGCCCCACGGAGACGTAGAGGCCAAATCGCCAGGAATGTTGTCAAATATTACCGCCGAGATGTTATGTTGGGCTAGGTTAGGTTAAATTAGGTTATTGATGTATATAAAAGACCCACGGAGACGTAGAGGCCAACTCGACAGGAATGTTGTCAAATATTACTGCCGAGATGATAGGTTAGGTTAGGTTTGGTTATATTACGTTATTGATGTATATCAAGGTCCGACGGAGACGGAGAGGCCAACTCTCCAGGAATGTTGTCAAATATTACCGCCGAGATGTTACTTTGGGTTAGGTTAGGTTAAATTATGTTTTGATGTATATAAAAGTCCCACGGAGACGTAGAGGCCAACTCGCCAGGAATGATGTCAAATACTACCGCGGAGATGTTAGGTTGGGTTAGGTTAGGTTATATTACGTTATTGATGTATATGAAGGTCCCACGGAGACGTAGAGCTCAACTCGCCAGGAATGTTGTCAAATATTAACGCCGCGATGATAGGTTGGTTCAGATTAGGTTATATTACGTTATTGATGTATATGAAGGTCGCACGGAGGCGTAGAGGCCAACTCGCCAGGAATGTTGTCAAATATTACCGCCGAGATGTTATGTTATGTTAGGTTAGGTTAAATTAGGTTATTGATGTATATAAAAGACCCACGGAGACGTAGAGGCCAACTCGACAGGAATGTTGTCAAATATTACTGCCGAGATGATAGGTTAGGTTAGGTTTGGTTATATTACGTTATTGATGTATATCAAGGTCCGACGGAGACGGAGAGGCCAACTCTCCAGGAATGTTGTCAAATATTACCGCCGAGATGTTACTTTGGGTTAGGTTAGGTTAAATTATGTTTTGATGTATATAAAAGTCCCACGGAGACGTAGAGGCCAACTCGCCAGGAATGATGTCAAATACTACCGCCGAGATGTTAGGTTGGGTTAGGTTAGGTTATATTACGTAATTGATGTATATGAAGGTCCCACGGAGACGTAGAGCTCAACTCGCCAGGAATGTTGTCAAATATTAACGCCGCGATGATAGGTTGGTTCAGGTTAGGTTATATTACGTTATTGATGTATATGAAGGTCGCACGGAGGCGTCGAGGCCAACTCGCCAGGAATGATGTCAAATATTAACGCCGAGAAGTTAGGTTGGGTTAGGTTAGGTTATATTACGTTATTGATATATATGAAGGTCCCACGGAGACGTAGAGGCCAACTCGCCAGGAATGTTCTCAAATATTACCGCCGAGATGTTAGGTTGGGTTAGGTTAGGTTATATTACGTTATTGATGTATATGAAGGTCCCACGGAGACGTAAAGGCCAACAAGCCAGGAATGTTGCCAAATATTACCGCCGAGATGTTACGTTGGGTTAGGTTAGGTTAAATTACGTTATTGATGTATATAAAAGTCCCACGGAGACGTAGAGGCCAACATCGACAGGAATGTTCTCAAATGTTTCCGCCGAGATGATAGGTTGGGTTAGGTTAGGTAATATTACGTTATTGATGTATATGAAGGTCCCACGGAGACGTAGAGACCAACATCGACAGGAATGTTTTCAAATATTACCGCCGATATGGTAGGTTGGTTTAGGTTACGTTATATTACGTTATTGATGTATATGAAGGACGCACGGAGACGTAGAGGCCAACTCGCCAGGAATGTTGTCAAATATTACTGCCGAGATGTTAGGTTGGGTTGGGTTAGGTTATATTACGTTATTGATGTATATGCAGGTCCCACGGAGGCGTAGAGGCCAACTCGCCAGCAATGTTGTTAAATATTACCGCCGAGATGTTAGGTTGGGTTAGGTTAGGTTAGATTACGTTATAGATGTATATGAAGGCCCCAGGGAGACGTAGAGGCCAAAGCGCCAGGAATGTTGTCAAATATTACCGCCGAGATGTTAGGTTGGGTTAGGTTAGGTTATATTACGTTATTGATGTATATGAAGGTCCCACGGAGACGTAGAGCTCAACTCGCCAGGAATGTTGTCAAATATTAACGCCGCGATGATAGGTTGGTTCAGGTTAGGTTATATTACGTTATTGATGTATATGAAGGTCGCACGGAGGCGTAGAGGCCAACTCGCCAGGAATGTTGTCAAATATTACCGCCGAGATGTTATGTTGGGTTAGGTTAGGTTAAATTAGGTTATTGATGTATATAAAAGACCCACGGAGACGTAGAGGCCAACTCGACAGGAATGTTGTCAAATATTACTGCCGAGATGATAGGTTAGGTTAGGTTTGGTTATATTACGTTATTGATGTATATCAAGGTCCGACGGAGACGGAGAGGCCAACTCTCCAGGAATGTTGTCAAATATTACCACCGAGATGTTACTTTGGGTTAGGTTAGGTTAAATTATGTTTTGATGTATATAAAAGTCCCACGGAGACGTAGAGGCCAACTCGCCAGGAATGATGTCAAATACTACCGTCGAGATGTTAGGTTGGGTTAGGTTAGGTTATATTACGTTATTGATGTATATGAAGGTCCCACGGAGACGTAGATGCCAACAAGCCAGGAATGTTCTCAAATATTACCGCCGAGATGTTAGGTTGGGTTAGGTTAGGTTATATTACGTTATTGATGTATATGAAGGTCCCACGGAGACGTAAAGGCCAACAAGCCAGGAATGTTGCCAAATATTACCGCCGAGATGTTACGTTGGGTTAGGTTAGGTTAAATTACGTTATTGATGTAAATAAAAGTCCCACGGAGACGTAGAGGCCAACATCGACAGGAATGTTCTCAAATATTTCCGCCGAGATGATAGGTGGGGTTAGGTTAGGTAATATTACGTTATTGATGTATATGAAGGTCCCACGGAGACGTAGAGACCAACATCGACAGGAATGTTTTCAAATATTACCGCCGATATGATAGGTTGGTTTAGGTTACGTTATATTACGGTACTGATGTATATGAAGGACGCACGGAGACGTAGAGGCCAACTCGCCAGGAATGTTCTCAAATATTTCCGCCGAGATGATAGGTTGGGTTAGGTTAGGTTATATTACGTTATTCATGTATATGAAGATCCCACGGAGACGTAGAGGCCAACTGGCCAGGAATGTTGTCAAATATTACCGCCGAGATGATAGGTTGGTTTAGGTTAGATTATATTACGTTATTGATGTATATGAAGGACGCACGGAGAGGTAGAGGCCAACTAGCCAGGAATGTTGTCAAATATAACCGCCGATATGATAGGTTGGGTTAGGTTACGTTATATTACGTTATTGATGTATATGAAGGTCGTACGGACAGGTAGAGGCCAACTCGCCAGGAATGTTGTCAAATATTAGTGCCGAGATGTTAGGTTGAGTTGGGTTAGGTTATATTACGTTGTTGATGTATATGCAGGTCCCACGTAGGAGTAGAGGCCAACTCGCCAGGAATGCTGTTAAATATTACCGCCGAGATGTTAGGTTGGTTTAGGTTAGGTTAGATTACGTTATTGATGTATATGAAGGCCCCACGGAGACGTAGAGGCCAAATCGCCAGGAATGTTGTCAAATATTACCGCCGAGATGTTATGTTGGGCTAGGTTAGGTTAAATTAGGTTATTGATGTATATAAAAGACCCACGGAGACGTAGAGGCCAACTCGACAGGAATGTTGTCAAATATTACTGCCGAGATGATAGGTTAGGTTAGGTTTGGTTATATTACGTTATTGATGTATATCAAGGTCCGACGGAGACGGAGAGGCCAACTCTCCAGGAATGTTGTCAAATATTACCGCCGAGATGTTACTTTGGGTTAGGTTAGGTTAAATTATGTTTTGATGTATATAAAAGTCCCACGGAGACGTAGAGGCCAACTCGCCAGGAATGATGTCAAATACTACCGCGGAGATGTTAGGTTGGGTTAGGTTAGGTTATATTACGTTATTGATGTATATGAAGGTCCCACGGAGACGTAGAGCTCAACTCGCCAGGAATGTTGTCAAATATTAACGCCGCGATGATAGGTTGGTTCAGGTTAGGTTATATTACGTTATTGATGTATATGAAGGTCGCACGGAGGCGTAGAGGCCAACTCGCCAGGAATGTTGTCAAATATTACCGCCGAGATGTTATGTTGGGTTAGGTTAGGTTAAATTAGGTTATTGATGTATATAAAAGTCCCACGGAGACGTAGAGGCCAACTCGCCAGGAATGTTGTCAAATGTTACCGCCGAGATGTTATGTTGGGTTAGGTTAGGTTATTTTACGTTATTGATGTATATCAAGGTCCGACGGAGACGTAGAGGCCAACTCTCCAGGAATGTTATCAAATATTACCGCCGAGATGTTACTTTGGGTTAGGTTAGGTTAAATTACGTTTTGATGTATATAAAAGACCCACGGAGACGTAGAGGCCAACTCGCCAGGAATGATGTCAAATATTACCGCCGAGATGTTAGGTTGGGTTAGGTTAGGTTCTATTACGTTATTGATATATATGAAGGTCCCACGGAGACGTAGATGCCAACAAGCCAGGAATGTTCTCAAATATTACCGCCGAGATGTTAGGTGGGGTTAGGTTAGGTTATATTACGTTATTGATGTATATGAAGGACCCACGGAGACGTAGAGGCCAACTCGCCAGGAATGATGTCAAATATTACCGCCGAGATGTTAGGTTGGGTTAGGTTAGGTTATATTACGTTATTGATGTATATGAAGGTCCCACGGAGACGTAGATGCCCACAAGCCCGGAATGTTGCCAAATATTACCGCCGAGATGTTACGTTGGGTTAGGTTAGGTTAAATTACGTTATTGATGTATATAAAAGTCCCACGGAGACTTGGAGGCCAACATCGTCAGGAATGTTCTCAAATATTTCCGCCGAGATGATAGGTTGGGTTAGGTTAGGTAATATTACGTTATTGATGTATATGAAGGTCCCACGGAGACGTAGAGGCCAACATCGACAGGAATGTTTTCAAATATTACCGCCGATATGATAGGTTGGTTTAGGTTACGTTATATTACGTTATTGATGTATATGAAGGTCCCACGGAGACGTGGAGGCCAACATCGTCAGGAATGTTCTCAAATATTTCCGCCGAGATGATAGGTTGGGTTAGGTTAGGTTATATTACGTTATTCATGTATATGAAGATCCCACGGAGACGTAGAGGCCAACTGGCCAGGAATGTTGTCAAATATTACCGCCGAGATGATAGGTTGGTTTAGGTTAGATTATATTACGTTATTGATGTATATGAAGGACGCACGGAGAGGTAGAGGCCAACTAGCCAGGAATGTTGTCAAATATAACCGCCGATATGATAGGTTGGGTTAGGTTACGTTATATTACGTTATTGATGTATATGAAGGTCGTACGGACAGGTAGAGGCCAACTCGCCAGGAATGTTGGCAAATATTAGTGCCGAGATGTTAGGTTGAGTTGGGTTAGGTTATATTACGTTATTGATGTATATGCAGGTCCCACGTAGGAGTAGAGGCCAACTCGCCAGGAATGCTGTTAAATATTACCGCCGAGATGTTAGGTTGGTTTAGGTTAGGTTAGATTACGTTATTGATGTATATGAAGGCCCCACGGAGACGTAGAGGCCAAATCGCCAGGAATGTTGTCAAATATTACCGCCGAGATGTTATGTTGGGCTAGGTTAGGTTAAATTAGGTTATTGATGTATATAAAAGACCCACGGAGACGTAGAGGCCAACTCGACAGGAATGTTGTCAAATATTACTGCCGAGATGATAGGTTAGGTTAGGTTTGGTTATATTACGTTATTGATGTATATCAAGGTCCGACGGAGACGGAGAGGCCAACTCTCCAGGAATGTTGTCAAATATTACCGCCGAGATGTTACTTTGGGTTAGGTTAGGTTAAATTATGTTTTGATGTATATAAAAGTCCCACGGAGACGTAGAGGCCAACTCGCCAGGAATGATGTCAAATACTACCGCGGAGATGTTAGGTTGGGTTAGGTTAGGTTATATTACGTTATTGATGTATATGAAGGTCCCACGGAGACGTAGAGCTCAACTCGCCAGGAATGTTGTCAAATATTAACGCCGCGATGATAGGTTGGTTCAGATTAGGTTATATTACGTTATTGATGTATATGAAGGTCGCACGGAGGCGTAGAGGCCAACTCGCCAGGAATGTTGTCAAATATTACCGCCGAGATGTTATGTTATGTTAGGTTAGGTTAAATTAGGTTATTGATGTATATAAAAGACCCACGGAGACGTAGAGGCCAACTCGACAGGAATGTTGTCAAATATTACTGCCGAGATGATAGGTTAGGTTAGGTTTGGTTATATTACGTTATTGATGTATATCAAGGTCCGACGGAGACGGAGAGGCCAACTCTCCAGGAATGTTGTCAAATATTACCGCCGAGATGTTACTTTGGGTTAGGTTAGGTTAAATTATGTTTTGATGTATATAAAAGTCCCACGGAGACGTAGAGGCCAACTCGCCAGGAATGATGTCAAATACTACCGCCGAGATGTTAGGTTGGGTTAGGTTAGGTTATATTACGTAATTGATGTATATGAAGGTCCCACGGAGACGTAGAGCTCAACTCGCCAGGAATGTTGTCAAATATTAACGCCGCGATGATAGGTTGGTTCAGGTTAGGTTATATTACGTTATTGATGTATATGAAGGTCGCACGGAGGCGTCGAGGCCAACTCGCCAGGAATGATGTCAAATATTAACGCCGAGAAGTTAGGTTGGGTTAGGTTAGGTTATATTACGTTATTGATATATATGAAGGTCCCACGGAGACGTAGAGGCCAACTCGCCAGGAATGTTCTCAAATATTACCGCCGAGATGTTAGGTTGGGTTAGGTTAGGTTATATTACGTTATTGATGTATATGAAGGTCCCACGGAGACGTAAAGGCCAACAAGCCAGGAATGTTGCCAAATATTACCGCCGAGATGTTACGTTGGGTTAGGTTAGGTTAAATTACGTTATTGATGTATATAAAAGTCCCACGGAGACGTAGAGGCCAACATCGACAGGAATGTTCTCAAATGTTTCCGCCGAGATGATAGGTTGGGTTAGGTTAGGTAATATTACGTTATTGATGTATATGAAGGTCCCACGGAGACGTAGAGACCAACATCGACAGGAATGTTTTCAAATATTACCGCCGATATGGTAGGTTGGTTTAGGTTACGTTATATTACGTTATTGATGTATATGAAGGACGCACGGAGACGTAGAGGCCAACTCGCCAGGAATGTTGTCAAATATTACTGCCGAGATGTTAGGTTGGGTTGGGTTAGGTTATATTACGTTATTGATGTATATGCAGGTCCCACGGAGGCGTAGAGGCCAACTCGCCAGCAATGTTGTTAAATATTACCGCCGAGATGTTAGGTTGGGTTAGGTTAGGTTAGATTACGTTATAGATGTATATGAAGGCCCCAGGGAGACGTAGAGGCCAAAGCGCCAGGAATGTTGTCAAATATTACCGCCGAGATGTTAGGTTGGGTTAGGTTAGGTTATATTACGTTATTGATGTATATGAAGGTCCCACGGAGACGTAGAGCTCAACTCGCCAGGAATGTTGTCAAATATTAACGCCGCGATGATAGGTTGGTTCAGGTTAGGTTATATTACGTTATTGATGTATATGAAGGTCGCACGGAGGCGTAGAGGCCAACTCGCCAGGAATGTTGTCAAATATTACCGCCGAGATGTTATGTTGGGTTAGGTTAGGTTAAATTAGGTTATTGATGTATATAAAAGACCCACGGAGACGTAGAGGCCAACTCGACAGGAATGTTGTCAAATATTACTGCCGAGATGATAGGTTAGGTTAGGTTTGGTTATATTACGTTATTGATGTATATCAAGGTCCGACGGAGACGGAGAGGCCAACTCTCCAGGAATGTTGTCAAATATTACCACCGAGATGTTACTTTGGGTTAGGTTAGGTTAAATTATGTTTTGATGTATATAAAAGTCCCACGGAGACGTAGAGGCCAACTCGCCAGGAATGATGTCAAATACTACCGTCGAGATGTTAGGTTGGGTTAGGTTAGGTTATATTACGTTATTGATGTATATGAAGGTCCCACGGAGACGTAGATGCCAACAAGCCAGGAATGTTCTCAAATATTACCGCCGAGATGTTAGGTTGGGTTAGGTTAGGTTATATTACGTTATTGATGTATATGAAGGTCCCACGGAGACGTAAAGGCCAACAAGCCAGGAATGTTGCCAAATATTACCGCCGAGATGTTACGTTGGGTTAGGTTAGGTTAAATTACGTTATTGATGTAAATAAAAGTCCCACGGAGACGTAGAGGCCAACATCGACAGGAATGTTCTCAAATATTTCCGCCGAGATGATAGGTGGGGTTAGGTTAGGTAATATTACGTTATTGATGTATATGAAGGTCCCACGGAGACGTAGAGACCAACATCGACAGGAATGTTTTCAAATATTACCGCCGATATGATAGGTTGGTTTAGGTTACGTTATATTACGGTACTGATGTATATGAAGGACGCACGGAGACGTAGAGGCCAACTCGCCAGGAATGTTCTCAAATATTTCCGCCGAGATGATAGGTTGGGTTAGGTTAGGTTATATTACGTTATTCATGTATATGAAGATCCCACGGAGACGTAGAGGCCAACTGGCCAGGAATGTTGTCAAATATTACCGCCGAGATGATAGGTTGGTTTAGGTTAGATTATATTACGTTATTGATGTATATGAAGGACGCACGGAGAGGTAGAGGCCAACTAGCCAGGAATGTTGTCAAATATAACCGCCGATATGATAGGTTGGGTTAGGTTACGTTATATTACGTTATTGATGTATATGAAGGTCGTACGGACAGGTAGAGGCCAACTCGCCAGGAATGTTGTCAAATATTAGTGCCGAGATGTTAGGTTGAGTTGGGTTAGGTTATATTACGTTATTGATGTATATGCAGGTCCCACGTAGGAGTAGAGGCCAACTCGCCAGGAATGCTGTTAAATATTACCGCCGAGATGTTAGGTTGGTTTAGGTTAGGTTAGATTACGTTATTGATGTATATGAAGGCCCCACGGAGACGTAGAGGCCAAATCGCCAGGAATGTTGTCAAATATTACCGCCGAGATGTTATGTTGGGCTAGGTTAGGTTAAATTAGGTTATTGATGTATATAAAAGACCCACGGAGACGTAGAGGCCAACTCGACAGGAATGTTGTCAAATATTACTGCCGAGATGATAGGTTAGGTTAGGTTTGGTTATATTACGTTATTGATGTATATCAAGGTCCGACGGAGACGGAGAGGCCAACTCTCCAGGAATGTTGTCAAATATTACCGCCGAGATGTTACTTTGGGTTAGGTTAGGTTAAATTATGTTTTGATGTATATAAAAGTCCCACGGAGACGTAGAGGCCAACTCGCCAGGAATGATGTCAAATACTACCGCGGAGATGTTAGGTTGGGTTAGGTTAGGTTATATTACGTTATTGATGTATATGAAGGTCCCACGGAGACGTAGAGCTCAACTCGCCAGGAATGTTGTCAAATATTAACGCCGCGATGATAGGTTGGTTCAGATTAGGTTATATTACGTTATTGATGTATATGAAGGTCGCACGGAGGCGTAGAGGCCAACTCGCCAGGAATGTTGTCAAATATTACCGCCGAGATGTTATGTTATGTTAGGTTAGGTTAAATTAGGTTATTGATGTATATAAAAGACCCACGGAGACGTAGAGGCCAACTCGACAGGAATGTTGTCAAATATTACTGCCGAGATGATAGGTTAGGTTAGGTTTGGTTATATTACGTTATTGATGTATATCAAGGTCCGACGGAGACGGAGAGGCCAACTCTCCAGGAATGTTGTCAAATATTACCGCCGAGATGTTACTTTGGGTTAGGTTAGGTTAAATTATGTTTTGATGTATATAAAAGTCCCACGGAGACGTAGAGGCCAACTCGCCAGGAATGATGTCAAATACTACCGCCGAGATGTTAGGTTGGGTTAGGTTAGGTTATATTACGTAATTGATGTATATGAAGGTCCCACGGAGACGTAGAGCTCAACTCGCCAGGAATGTTGTCAAATATTAACGCCGCGATGATAGGTTGGTTCAGGTTAGGTTATATTACGTTATTGATGTATATGAAGGTCGCACGGAGGCGTCGAGGCCAACTCGCCAGGAATGATGTCAAATATTAACGCCGAGAAGTTAGGTTGGGTTAGGTTAGGTTATATTACGTTATTGATATATATGAAGGTCCCACGGAGACGTAGAGGCCAACTCGCCAGGAATGTTCTCAAATATTACCGCCGAGATGTTAGGTTGGGTTAGGTTAGGTTATATTACGTTATTGATGTATATGAAGGTCCCACGGAGACGTAAAGGCCAACAAGCCAGGAATGTTGCCAAATATTACCGCCGAGATGTTACGTTGGGTTAGGTTAGGTTAAATTACGTTATTGATGTATATAAAAGTCCCACGGAGACGTAGAGGCCAACATCGACAGGAATGTTCTCAAATGTTTCCGCCGAGATGATAGGTTGGGTTAGGTTAGGTAATATTACGTTATTGATGTATATGAAGGTCCCACGGAGACGTAGAGACCAACATCGACAGGAATGTTTTCAAATATTACCGCCGATATGGTAGGTTGGTTTAGGTTACGTTATATTACGTTATTGATGTATATGAAGGACGCGCGGAGACGTAGAGGCCAACTCGCCAGGAATGTTGTCAAATATTACTGCCGAGATGTTAGGTTGGGTTGGGTTAGGTTATATTACGTTATTGATGTATATGCAGGTCCCACGGAGGCGTAGAGGCCAACTCGCCAGCAATGTTGTTAAATATTACCGCCGAGATGTTAGGTTGGGTTAGGTTAGGTTAGATTACGTTATAGATGTATATGAAGGCCCCAGGGAGACGTAGAGGCCAAAGCGCCAGGAATGTTGTCAAATATTACCGCCGAGATGTTAGGTTGGGTTAGGTTAGGTTATATTACGTTATTGATGTATATGAAGGTCCCACGGAGACGTAGAGCTCAACTCGCCAGGAATGTTGTCAAATATTAACGCCGCGATGATAGGTTGGTTCAGGTTAGGTTATATTACGTTATTGATGTATATGAAGGTCGCACGGAGGCGTAGAGGCCAACTCGCCAGGAATGTTGTCAAATATTACCGCCGAGATGTTATGTTGGGTTAGGTTAGGTTAAATTAGGTTATTGATGTATATAAAAGACCCACGGAGACGTAGAGGCCAACTCGACAGGAATGTTGTCAAATATTACTGCCGAGATGATAGGTTAGGTTAGGTTTGGTTATATTACGTTATTGATGTATATCAAGGTCCGACGGAGACGGAGAGGCCAACTCTCCAGGAATGTTGTCAAATATTACCACCGAGATGTTACTTTGGGTTAGGTTAGGTTAAATTATGTTTTGATGTATATAAAAGTCCCACGGAGACGTAGAGGCCAACTCGCCAGGAATGATGTCAAATACTACCGTCGAGATGTTAGGTTGGGTTAGGTTAGGTTATATTACGTTATTGATGTATATGAAGGTCCCACGGAGACGTAGATGCCAACAAGCCAGGAATGTTCTCAAATATTACCGCCGAGATGTTAGGTTGGGTTAGGTTAGGTTATATTACGTTATTGATGTATATGAAGGTCCCACGGAGACGTAAAGGCCAACAAGCCAGGAATGTTGCCAAATATTACCGCCGAGATGTTACGTTGGGTTAGGTTAGGTTAAATTACGTTATTGATGTAAATAAAAGTCCCACGGAGACGTAGAGGCCAACATCGACAGGAATGTTCTCAAATATTTCCGCCGAGATGATAGGTGGGGTTAGGTTAGGTAATATTACGTTATTGATGTATATGAAGGTCCCACGGAGACGTAGAGACCAACATCGACAGGAATGTTTTCAAATATTACCGCCGATATGATAGGTTGGTTTAGGTTACGTTATATTACGGTACTGATGTATATGAAGGACGCACGGAGACGTAGAGGCCAACTCGCCAGGAATGTTGTCAAATATTAGGGCCGAGATGTTAGGTTGGGTTGGGTTAGGTTATACAACGTTATTGATGTATATGCAGGTCCCACGGAGGCGTAGAGGCCAACTCGCCAGGAATGTTGTTAAATATTACCGCCGAGATGTTAGGTTGGGTTAGGTTAGGTTAGATTACGTTATTGATGTATATGAAGGCCCCACGGAGACGTAGAGGCCAAATCGCCAGGAATGTTGTCAAATATTACCGCCGAGATGTTAGGTTGGGTTAGGGTAGGTTATATTACGTTATTGATGTATATGAATGCCCCACGGACACATAGAGGCCAACTCGCCAGGAATGTTGTCAAATATTACCGACGAGATGTTATGTTGGGTTAGGTTAGGTTAAATTACGTTATTGATGTATATGAAGTCCCCACGGAGACGTAGAGGCCAAATCGCCAGGAATGTTGTCAAATATTACCGCCGAGATGTTATGTTGGGTTAGGTTAGGTTACTTTACGTTATTGATGTATATCAAGGTCCGACGGAGACGTAGAGGCCAACTCTCCAGTAATGTTGTCAAATATTACCGCCGAGATGTTACTTTGGTTTAGGTTAGGTTAAATTACGTTTTGATGTATATAAAAGTCCCACGGAGACGTAGAGGCCAACTCGCCAGGAATGATGTCAAATATTACCGCCGAGATGTTAGGTTGGGTCAGGTTAGGTTATATTACGTTATTGATGTATATGAAGGTCCCACGGAGACGTGGAGGCCAACATCGTCAGGAATGTTCTCAAATATTTCCGCCGAGATGATAGGTTGGGTTAGGTTAGGTAATATTACGTTATTGATGTATATGAAGGTCCCACGGAGACGTAAAGGCCAACAAGCCAGGAATGTTGCCAAATATTACCGCCGAGATGTTACGTTGGGTTAGGTTAGGTTAAATTACGTTATTGATGTATATAAAAGTCCCACGGAGACGTAGAGGCCAACATCGACAGGAATGTTCTCAAATATTTCCGCCGAGATGATAGGTTGGGTTAGGTTAGGTAATATTACGTTATTGATGTATATGAAGGTCCCACGGAGACGTAGAGACCAACATCGACAGGAATGTTTTCAAATATTACCGCCGATATGACAGGTTGGTTTAGGTTACGTCATATTACGTTATTGATGTATATGAAGGACGCACGGAGACGTAGAGGCCAACTCGCCAGGAATGTTGTCAAATATTACTGCCGAGATGTTAGGTTGGGTTGGGTTAGGTTATATTACGTTATTGATGTATATGCAGGTCCCACGGAGGCGTAGAGGCCAACTCGCCAGCAATGTTGTTAAATATTACCGCCGAGATGTTAGGTTGGGTTAGGTTAGGTTAGATTACGTTATAGATGTATATGAAGGCCCCAGGGAGACGTAGAGGCCAAAGCGCCAGGAATGTTGTCAAATATTACCGCCGAGATGTTAGGTTGGGTTAGGTTAGGTTATATTACGTTATTGATGTATATGAAGGTCCCACGGAGACGTAGAGCTCAACTCGCCAGGAATGTTGTCAAATATTAACGCCGCGATGATAGGTTGGTTCAGGTTAGGTTATATTACGTTATTGATGTATATGAAGGTCGCACGGAGGCGTAGAGGCCAACTCGCCAGGAATGTTGTCAAATATTACCGCCGAGATGTTATGTTGGGTTAGGTTAGGTTAAATTAGGTTATTGATGTATATAAAAGACCCACGGAGACGTAGAGGCCAACTCGACAGGAATGTTGTCAAATATTACTGCCGAGATGATAGGTTAGGTTAGGTTTGGTTATATTACGTTATTGATGTATATCAAGGTCCGACGGAGACGGAGAGGCCAACTCTCCAGGAATGTTGTCAAATATTACCGCCGAGATGTTACTTTGGGTTAGGTTAGGTTAAATTATGTTTTGATGTATATAAAAGTCCCACGGAGACGTAGAGGCCAACTCGCCAGGAATGATGTCAAATACTACCGCCGAGATGTTAGGTTGGGTTAGGTTGGGTTATATTACGTTATTGATGTATATGAAGGTCCCACGGAGACGTAGAGACCAACATCGACAGGAATGTTTTCAAATATTACCGCCGATATGATAGGTTGGGTTAGGTTAGGTTATATTACGTTATTGATGTATATGAAGGACCCACGGAGACGTAGAGGCCAACTCGCCAGGAATGATGTCAAATATTACCGCCGAGATGTTAGGTTGGGTTAGGTTAGGTTATATTACGTTATTGATGTATATGAAGGACCCACGGAGACGTAGAGGCCAACTCGCCAGGAATGATGTCAAATATTACCGCCGAGATGTTAGGTTGGGTTAGGTTAGGTTATATTACGTTATTGATGTATATGAAGGTCCCACGGAGACGTAGATGCCCACAAGCCAGGAATGTTCTCAAATATTACCGCCGAGATGTTAGGTTGGCTCAGGTTAGGTTATATTACGTTATTGATGTATATGATGGTCCCACGGAGACGTAGAGGCCAACAAGCCCGGAATGTTGCCAAATATTACCGCCGAGATGTTACGTTGGGTTAGGTTAGGTTAAATTACGTTATTGATGTATATAAAAGTCGCACGGAGACGTGGAGGCCAACATCGTCAGGAATGTTCTCAAATATTTCCGCCGAGATGATAGGTTGGGTTAGGTTAGGTAATATTACGTTATTGATGTATATGAAGGTCCCACGGAGACGTAGAGGCCAACATCGACAGGAATGTTTTCAAATATTACCGCCGATATGATAGGTTGGTTTAGGTTACGTTATATTACGTTATTGCTGTATATGAAGGTCCCACGGAGACGTGGAGGCCAACATCGTCAGGAATGTTCTCAAATATTTCCGCCGAGATGATAGGTTGGGTTAGGTTAGGTTATATTACGTTATTCATGTATATGAAGATCCCACGGAGACGTAGATGCCAACTGGCCAGGAATGTTGTCAAATATTACCGCCGAGATGATAGGTTGGTTTAGGTTAGATTATATTACGTTATTGATGTATATGAAGGACGCACGGAGAGGTAGAGGCCAACTAGCCAGGAATGTTGTCAAATATAACCGCCGATATGATAGGTTGGGTTAGGTTACGTTATATTACGTTATTGATGTATATGAAGGTCGTACGGAGAGGTAGAGGCCAACTCGCCAGGAATGTTGTCAAATATTACCGCCGAGATGTTATGTTGGGTTAGGTTAGGTTAAATTAGGTTATTGATGTATATAAAAGACCCACGGAGACGTAGAGGCCAACTCGACAGGAATGTTGTCAAATATTACTGCCGAGATGATAGGTTAGGTTAGGTTTGGTTATATTACGTTATTGATGTATATCAAGGTCCGACGGAGACGGAGAGGCCAACTCTCCAGGAATGTTGTCAAATATTACCGCCGAGATGTTACTTTGGGTTAGGTTAGGTTAAATTATGTTTTGATGTATATAAAAGTCCCACGGAGACGTAGAGGCCAACTCGCCAGGAATGATGTCAAATACTACCGCCGAGATGTTAGGTTGGGTTAGGTTGGGTTATATTACGTTATTGATGTATATGAAGGTCCCACGGAGACGTAGAGACCAACATCGACAGGAATGTTTTCAAATATTACCGCCGATATGATAGGTTGGTTTAGGTTACGTTATATTACGGTACTGATGTATATGAAGGACGCACGGAGACGTAGAGGCCAACTCGCCAGGAATGTTGTCAAATATTAGGGCCGAGATGTTAGGTTGGGTTGGGTTAGGTTATACAACGTTATTGATGTATATGCAGGTCCCACGGAGGCGTAGAGGCCAAATCGCCAGGAATGTTGTTAAATATTACCGCCGAGATGTTAGGTTGGGTTAGGTTAGGTTAGATTACGTTATTGATGTATATGAAGGCCCCACGGAGACGTAGAGGCCAAATCGCCAGGAATGTTGTCAAATATTACCGCCGAGATGTTAGGTTGGGTTAGGTTAGGTTATATTACGTTATTGATGTATATGAATGCCCCACGGACACATAGAGGCCAACTCGCCAGGAATGTTGTCAAATATTACCGCCGAGATGTTATGTTGGGTTAGGTTAGGTTAAATTACGTTATTGATGTATATGAAGTCCCCACGGAGACGTGGAGGCCAACATCGTCAGGAATGTTCTCAAATATTTCCGCCGAGATGATAGGTTGGGTTAGGTTAGGTAATATTACGTTATTCATGTATATGAAGATCCCACGGAGACGTAGATGCCAACTGGCCAGGAATGTTGTCAAATATTACCGCCGAGATGATAGGTTGGTTTAGGTTAAATTATATTACGTTATTGATGTATATGAAGGACGCACGGAGAGGTAGAGGCCAACTAGCCAGGAATGTTGTCAAATATAACCGCCGATATGATAGGTTGGGTTAGGTTACGTTATATTACGTTATTGATGTATATGAAGGTCGTACGGAGAGGTAGAGGCCAACTCGCCAGGAATGTTCTCAAATATTACCGCCGAGATGTTAGGTTACGTTAGGTTAGGTTATATTACGTTATTGATGTATATGCAGGTCCCACGGAGACGTAGATGCCAACAAGCCAGGAATGTTCTCAAATATTACCGCCGAGATGTTATGTTGGGTTAAGTTAGGTTATATTACGTTATTGATGTATATGAATGCCCCACGGAGTCATAGAGGCCAACTCGCCAGGAATGTTGTCAAATATTACCGCCGAGATGTTAAGTTGGTTTAGGTTAGGTTATTTTACGTTATTGATGTATATCAAGGTCCGACGGAGACGTAGAGGGCAACTCTCCAGGAATGTTGTCAAATATTACCGCCGAGATGTTACTTTGGGTTAGGTTAGGTTAAATTACGTTTTGATGTCTATAAAAGTCCCACGGAGGCGTAGAGGCCAACTCGCCAGGAATGATGTCAAATATTACCGCCGAGATGTTAGGTTGGGTTAGGTTAGGTTATATTACGTTATTGATGTATATGAAGGTCCCACGGAGACGTAGATGCCAACAAGCCAGGAATGTTGTCAAATATTACCGCCGAGACGTTATGTTGGGTTAAGTTAGGTTATACTACGTTATTGAGGTATATGAATGCCCCACGGAGACATAGAGGCCAACTCGCCAGGAATGTTGTCAAATATTAACGCCGAGATGTTAGGTTGGGTTAGGTTAGGTTATATTACGTTATTGATATATATGAAGGTCCCACGGACACATAGAGGCCAACTCGCCAGGAATGTTGTCAAATATTACCGCCGAGATGTTATGTTGGGTTAGGTTAGGTTAGATTACGTTATTGATGTATATGAATGCCCCACGGAGACATAGAGGCCAACTCGCCAGGAATGTTGTCAAATATTTCCGCCGAGATGATAGGTTGGGTTAGGTTAGGTCATATTACGTTATTGATGTATATGAAGGTCCCACGGAGACGTAGAGGCCAACATCGACCGGAATGTTTTCAAATATTACCGCCTATATGATAGGTTGGTTTAGGTTACTTTATATTACGTTATTGATGTATATGAAGGTCCCACGGAGACGAGGAGGCCAACTGGCCAGGAATGTTGTCAAATATTAGCGCCGAGATGATAGGTTGGGTTAGGTTAGGTTATATTACGTTATTCATGTATATGAAGATCCCACGGAGACGTAGAGGCCAACTGGCCAGGAATGTTGTCAAATATTACCGCCGAGATGATAGGTTGGTTTAGGTTAGATTATATTACGTTATTGATGTATATGAAGGTCCCACGGAGACGTAGAGACCAACATCGACAGGAATCTTTTCAAATATTACCGCCGATATGATAGGTTGGGTTAGGTTAGGTTATATTACGTTATTGATGTATATGAAGGACCCACGGAGACGTAGAGGCCAACTCGCCAGGAATGATGTCAAATATTACCGCCGAGATGTTAGGTTGGGTTAGGTTAGGTTATATTACGTTATTGATGTATATGAAGGACCCACGGAGACGTAGAGGCCAACTCGCCAGGAATGATGTCAAATATTACCGCCGAGATGTTAGGTTGGGTTAGGTTAGGTTATATTACGTTATTGATGTATATGAAGGTCCCACGGAGACGTAGATGCCCACAAGCCAGGAATGTTCTCAAATATTACCGCCGAGATGTTAGGTTGGCTCAGGTTAGGTTATATTACGTTATTGATGTATATGATGGTCCCACGGAGACGTAGAGGCCAACAAGCCCGGAATGTTGCCAAATATTACCGCCGAGATGTTACGTTGGGTTAGGTTAGGTTAAATTACGTTATTGATGTATATAAAAGTCGCACGGAGACGTGGAGGCCAACATCGTCAGGAATGTTCTCAAATATTTCCGCCGAGATGATAGGTTGGGTTAGGTTAGGTAATATTACGTTATTGATGTATATGAAGGTCCCACGGAGACGTAGAGGCCAACATCGACAGGAATGTTTTCAAATATTACCGCCGATATGATAGGTTGGTTTAGGTTACGTTATATTACGTTATTGCTGTATATGAAGGTCCCACGGAGACGTGGAGGCCAACATCGTCAGGAATGTTCTCAAATATTTCCGCCGAGATGATAGGTTGGGTTAGGTTAGGTTATATTACGTTATTCATGTATATGAAGATCCCACGGAGACGTAGATGCCAACTGGCAAGGAATGTTGTCAAATATTACCGCCGAGATGATAGGTTGGTTTAGGTTAGATTATATTACGTTATTGATGTATATGAAGGACGCACGGAGAGGTAGAGGCCAACTAGCCAGGAATGTTGTCAAATATAACCGCCGATATGATAGGTTGGGTTAGGTTACGTTATATTACGTTATTGATGTATATGAAGGTCGTACGGAGAGGTAGAGGCCAACTCGCCAGGAATGTTCTCAAATATTACCGCCGAGATGTTAGGTTACGTTAGGTTAGGTTATATTACGTTATTGATGTATATGCAGGTCCCACGGAGACGTAGATGCCAACAAGCCAGGAATGTTCTCAAATATTACCGCCGAGATGTTATGTTGGGTTAAGTTAGGTTATATTACGTTATTGATGTATATGAATGCCCCACGGAGTCATAGAGGCCAACTCGCCAGGAATGTTGTCAAATATTACCGCCGAGATGTTAAGTTGGTTTAGGTTAGGTTATTTTACGTTATTGATGTATATCAAGGTCCGACGGAGACGTAGAGGGCAACTCTCCAGGAATGTTGTCAAATATTACCGCCGAGATGTTACTTTGGGTTAGGTTAGGTTAAATTACGTTTTGATGTCTATAAAAGTCCCACGGAGGCGTAGAGGCCAACTCGCCAGGAATGATGTCAAATATTACCGCCGAGATGTTAGGTTGGGTTAGGTTAGGTTATATTACGTTATTGATGTATATGAAGGTCCCACGGAGACGTAGATGCCAACAAGCCAGGAATGTTGTCAAATATTACCGCCGAGACGTTATGTTGGGTTAAGTTAGGTTATACTACGTTATTGAGGTATATGAATGCCCCACGGAGACATAGAGGCCAACTCGCCAGGAATGTTGTCAAATATTAACGCCGAGATGTTAGGTTGGGTTAGGTTAGGTTATATTACGTTATTGATATATATGAAGGTCCCACGGACACATAGAGGCCAACTCGCCAGGAATGTTGTCAAATATTACCGACGAGATGTTATGTTGGGTTAGGTTAGGTTAGATTACGTTATTGATGTATATGAATGCCCCACGGAGACATAGAGGCCAACTCGCCAGGAATGTTGTCAAATATTACCGCCGAGATGTTATGTTGGGTTAGGTTAGGTTACTTTACGTTATTGATGTATATCAAGGTCCGACGGAGACGTAGAGGCCAACTCTCCAGTAATGTTGTCAAATATTACCGCCGATATGATAGGTTGGTTTAGGTTACGTTATATTACGTTATTGATGTATATGAAGGACGCACGGAGACGTAGAGGCCAACTCGCCAGGAATGATGTCAAATATTACCGCCGAGATGTTTGGTTGGGTTAGGTTAGGTTATATTACGTTATTGATGTATATGAAGGTCCCACGGAGACGTAGATGCCAACAAGCCAGGAATGTTCTCAAATATTACCGCCGAGATGATAGGTTGGTTTAGGTTAGATTATATTACGTTATTGATGTATATGAAGGACGCACGGAGAGGAAGAGGCCAACTAGCCAGGAATGTTGTCAAATATAACCGCCGATATGATAGGTTGGGTTAGGTTACGTTATATTACGTTATTGATGTATATGAAGGTCGTACGGAGAGGTAGAGGCCAACTCGCCAGGAATGTTCTCAAATATTACCGCCGAGATGTTAGGTTACGTTAGGTTAGGTTATATTACGTTATTGATGTATATGCAGGTCCCACGGAGACGTAGATGCCAACAAGCCAGGAATGTTCTCAAATATTACCGCCGAGATGTTATGTTGGGTTAAGTTAGGTTATATTACGTTATTGATGTATATGAATGCCCCACGGAGTCATAGAGGCCAACTCGCCAGGAATGTTGTCAAATATTACCGCCGAGATGTTAAGTTGGTTTAGGTTAGGTTATTTTACGTTATTGATGTATATCAAGGTCCGACGGAGACGTAGAGGGCAACTCTCCAGGAATGTTGTCAAATATTACCGCCGAGATGTTACTTTGGGTTAGGTTAGGTTAAATTACGTTTTGATGTCTATAAAAGTCCCACGGAGGCGTAGAGGCCAACTCGCCAGGAATGATGTCAAATATTACCGCCGAGATGTTAGGTTGGGTTAGGTTAGGTTATATTACGTTATTGATGTATATGAAGGTCCCACGGAGACGTAGATGCCAACAAGCCAGGAATGTTGTCAAATATTACCGCCGAGATGTTATGTTGGGTTAAGTTAGGTTATACTACGTTATTGATGTATATGAATGCCCCACGGAGACATAGAGGCCAACTCGCCAGGAATGTTGTCAAATATTAACGCCGAGATGTTAGGTTGGGTTAGGTTAGGTTATATTACGTTATTGATATATATGAAGGTCCCACGGACACATAGAGGCCAACTCGCCAGGAATGTTGTCAAATATTACCGCCGAGATGTTATGTTGGGTTAGGTTAGGTTAGATTACGTTATTGATGTATATGAATGCCCCACGGAGACATAGAGGCCAACTCGCCAGGAATGTTGTCAAATATTACCGCCGAGATGTTATGTTGGGTTAGGTTAGGTTACTTTACGTTATTGATGTATATCAAGGTCCGACGGAGACGTAGAGGCCAACTCTCCAGTAATGTTGTCAAATATTACCGCCGATATGATAGGTTGGTTTAGGTTACGTTATATTACGTTATTGATGTATATGAAGGACGCACGGAGACGTAGAGGCCAACTCGCCAGGAATGATGTCAAATATTACCGCCGAGATGTTTGGTTGGGTTAGGTTAGGTTATATTACGTTATTGATGTATATGAAGGTCCCACGGAGACGTAGATGCCAACAAGCCAGGAATGTTCTCAAATATTACCGCCGAGATGTTAGGTTGGGTTAGGTTAGGTTATATTACGTTATTGATGTATATGAAGGACCCACGGAGACGTAGAGGCCAACTCGCCAGGAATGATGTCAAATATTACCGCCGAGATGTTAGGTTGGGTTAGGTTAGGTTATATTACGTTATTGATGTATATGAAGGTCCCACGGAGACGTAGATGCCAACAAGCCAGGAATGTTCTCAGATATTACCGCCGAGATGTTAGGTTGGGTTAGGTTAGGTTATATTACGTTATTGATGTATATGAAGGACCCACGGAGACGTAGAGGCCAACTCGCCAGGAATGATGTCAAATATTACCTCCGAGATGTTAGGTTGGGTTAGGTTAGGTTATATTACGTTATTGATGTATATGAAGGTCCCACGGAGACGTAGATGCCCACAAGCCAGGAATATTCTCAAATATTACCGCCGAGATGTTAGGTTGGGTTAGGTTAGGTTATATTACGTTATTGATGTATATGAAGGTCCCACGGAGACGTAAAGGCCAACAAGCCCGGAATGTTGCCAAATATTACCGCCGAGATGTTACGTTGGGTTAGGTTAGGTTAAATTACGTTATTGATGTATATAAAAGTCCCACGGAGACGTGGAGGCCAACATCGTCAGGAATGTTCTCAAATATTTCCGCCGAGATGATAGGTTGGGTTAGGTTAGGTAATATTACGTTATTGATGTATATGAAGGTCCCACGGAGACGTAGAGGCCAACATCGACCGGAATGTTTTCAAATATTACCGCCGATATGATAGGTTGGTTTAGGTTACTTTATATTACGTTATTGATGTATATGAAGGTCCCACGGAGACGAGGAGGCCAACTGGCCAGGAATGTTGTCAAATATTAGCGCCGAGATGATAGGTTGGGTTAGGTTAGGTTATATTACGTTATTCATGTATATGAAGATCCCACGGAGACGTAGAGGCCAACTGGCCAGGAATGTTGTCAAATATTACCGCCGAGATGATAGGTTGGTTTAGGTTAGATTATATTACGTTATTGATGTATATGAAGGACGCACGGAGAGGTAGAGGCCAACTAGCCAGGAATGTTGTCAAATATAACCGCCGATATGATAGGTTGGGTTAGGTTACGTTATATTACGTTATTGATGTATATGAAGGTCGTACGGAGAGGTAGAGGCCAACTCGCCAGGAATGTTGTCAAATATTAGTGCCGAGATGTTAGGTTGAGTTGGGTTAGGTTATATTACGTTATTGATGTATATGCAGGTCCCACGTAGGAGTAGAGGCCAACTCGCCAGGAATGCTGTTAAATATTACCGCCGATATGTTAGGTTGGTTTAGGTTAGGTTAGATTACGTTATTGATGTATATGAAGGCCCCACGGAGACGTAGAGGCCAAATCGCCAGGAATGTTGTCAAATATTACCGCCGAGATGTTAGGTTGGGTTAGGTTAGGTTATATTACGTTATTGATGTATATCAAGGTCCGACGGAGACGTAGAGGCCAGCTCTCCAGGAATGTTGTCAAATATTACCGCCGAGATGTTATTTTGGGTTAGGTTAGGTTAAATTACGTTTTGATGTATATAAAAGTCCCACGGAGACGTAGAGGCCAACTCGCCAGGAATGATGTCAAATATTAACGCCGAGATGTTAGGTTGGATTAGGTTAGGTTATATTACGTTATTGATATATATGAAGGTCCCACGGAGACGTAGAGGCCAACTCGCCAGGAATGTTCTCAAATATTTCCGCCGAGGTGATAGGTTGGGTTAGGTTAGGTAATATTACGTTATTGATGTATATCAAGGTCCCACGGAGACGTAGAGGCCAACATCGACAGGAATGTTTTCAAATATTACCCCCGATATGATAGGTTGGTTTAGGTTACGCTATATTACGGTACTGATGTATATGAAGGACGCACGGAGACGTAGAGGCCAACTCGCCAGGAATGTTGTCAAATATTAGTGCCGAGATGTTAGGTTGGGTTGGGTTAGGTTATATTACGTTATTGATGTATATGCAGGTCCCACGGAGGCGTAGAGGCCAACTCGCCAGGAATGTTGTCAAATATTACCGCCGAGATGATAGGTTGGTTTAGGTTAGATTATATTACGTTATTGATGTATATGAAGGACGCACGGAGAGGTAGAGGCCAACTAGCCAGGAATGTTGTCAAATATAACCGCCGAGATGTTATGTTGGGGTAGGTTAGGTTAAATTACGTTATTGATGTATATGAAGTCCCCACGGAGACGTAGAGGCCAAATCGCCAGGAATGTTGTCAAATATTACCGCCGAGATGTTAGGTTGGGTTAGGTTAGGTTATATTACGTTATTGATGTATATGAATGCCCCACGGACACATAGAGGCCAACTCGCCAGGAATGTTGTCAAATATTACCGCCGAGATGTTATGTTGGGTTAGGTTAGGTTAGATTACGTTATTGATGTATATGAATGCCCCACGGAGACATAGAGGCCAACTCGCCAGGAATGTTGTCAAATATTACCGCCGATATGTTATGTTGGGTTAGGTTAGGTTACTTTACGTTATTGATGTATATCAAGGTCCGACGGAGACGTAGAGGCCAACTCTCCAGGAATGTTGTCAAATATTACCGCCGAGATGTTACTTTGGGTTAGGTTAGGTTAAATTACGTTTTGATGTATATAAAAGTCCCACGGAGATGTAGAGGCCAACTCGCCAGGAATGATGTCAAATATTACCGCCGAGATGTTAGGTTGGGTTAGGGTAGGTTATATTACGTTATTGATGTATATGAATGCCCCACGGACACATAGAGGCCAACTCGCCAGGAATGTTGTCAAATATTACCGACGAGATGTTATGTTGGGTTAGGTTAGGTTAAATTACGTTATTGATGTATATGAAGTCCCCACGGAGACGTAGAGGCCAAATCGCCAGGAATGTTGTCAAATATTACCGCCGAGATGTTAGGTTGGGTTAGGTTAGGTTATATTACGTTATTGATGTATATGAATGCCCCACGGACACATAGAGGCCAACTCGCCAGGAATGTTGTCAAATATTACCGCCGAGATGTTATGTTGGGTTAGGTTAGGTTAGATTACGTTATTGATGTATATGAATGCCCCACGGAGACATAGAGGCCAACTCGCCAGGAATGTTGTCAAATATTACCGCCGAGATGTTACTTTGGTTTAGGTTAGGTTATATTACGTTATTGATGTATATGAAGGTCCCACGGAGACGTAAAGGCCAACAAGCCCGGAATGTTGCCAAATATTACCGCCGAGATGTTACGTTGGGTTAGGTTAGGTTAAATTACGTTATTGATGTATATAAAAGTCCCACGGAGACGTGGAGGCCAACATCGTCAGGAATGTTCTCAAATATTTCCGCCGAGATGATAGGTTGGGTTAGGTTAGGTAATATTACGTTATTGATGTATATGAAGGTCCCACGGAGACGTAGAGGCCAACATCGACCGGAATGTTTTCAAATATTACCGCCGATATGATAGGTTGGTTTAGGTTACTTTATATTACGTTATTGATGTATATGAAGGTCCCACGGAGACGAGGAGGCCAACTGGCCAGGAATGTTGTCAAATATTAGCGCCGAGATGATAGGTTGGGTTAGGTTAGGTTATATTACGTTATTCATGTATATGAAGATCCCACGGAGACGTAGAGGCCAACTGGCCAGGAATGTTGTCAAATATTACCGCCGAGATGATAGGTTGGTTTAGGTTAGATTATATTACGTTATTGATGTACATGAAGGACGCACGGAGAGGTAGAGGCCAACTAGCCAGGAATGTTGTCAAATATAACCGCCGATATGATAGGTTGGGTTAGGTTACGTTATATTACGTTATTGATGTATATGAAGGTCGTACGGAGAGGTAGAGGCCAACTCGCCAGGAATGTTGTCAAATATTAGTGCCGAGATGTTAGGTTGAGTTGGGTTAGGTTATATTACGTTATTGATGTATATGCAGGTCCCACGTAGGAGTAGAGGCCAACTCGCCAGGAATGCTGTTAAATATTACCGCCGATATGTTAGGTTGGTTTAGGTTAGGTTAGATTACGTTATTGATGTATATGAAGGCCCCACGGAGACGTAGAGGCCAAATCGCCAGGAATGTTGTCAAATATTACCGCCGAGATGTTAGGTTGGGTTAGGTTAGGTTATATTACGTTATTGATGTATATCAAGGTCCGACGGAGACGTAGAGGCCAGCTCTCCAGGAATGTTGTCAAATATTACCGCCGAGATGTTATTTTGGGTTAGGTTAGGTTAAATTACGTTTTGATGTATATAAAAGTCCCACGGAGACGTAGAGGCCAACTCGCCAGGAATGATGTCAAATATTAACGCCGAGATGTTAGGTTGGATTAGGTTAGGTTATATTACGTTATTGATATATATGAAGGTCCCACGGAGACGTAGAGGCCAACTCGCCAGGAATGTTCTCAAATATTTCCGCCGAGGTGATAGGTTGGGTTAGGTTAGGTAATATTACGTTATTGATGTATATCAAGGTCCCACGGAGACGTAGAGGCCAACATCGACAGGAATGTTTTCAAATATTACCCCCGATATGATAGGTTGGTTTAGGTTACGCTATATTACGGTACTGATGTATATGAAGGACGCACGGAGACGTAGAGGCCAACTCGCCAGGAATGTTGTCAAATATTAGTGCCGAGATGTTAGGTTGGGTTGGGTTAGGTTATATTACGTTATTGATGTATATGCAGGTCCCACGGAGGCGTAGAGGCCAACTCGCCAGGAATGTTGTCAAATATTACCGCCGAGATGATAGGTTGGTTTAGGTTAGATTATATTACGTTATTGATGTATATGAAGGACGCACGGAGAGGTAGAGGCCAACTAGCCAGGAATGTTGTCAAATATATCCGCCGAGATGTTATGTTGGGGTAGGTTAGGTTAAATTACGTTATTGATGTATATGAAGTCCCCACGGAGACGTAGAGGCCAAATCGCCAGGAATGTTGTCAAATATTACCGCCGAGATGTTAGGTTGGGTTAGGTTAGGTTATATTACGTTATTGATGTATATGAATGCCCCACGGACACATAGAGGCCAACTCGCCAGGAATGTTGTCAAATATTACCGCCGAGATGTTATGTTGGGTTAGGTTAGGTTAGATTACGTTATTGATGTATATGAATGCCCCACGGAGACATAGAGGCCAACTCGCCAGGAATGTTGTCAAATATTACCGCCGATATGTTATGTTGGGTTAGGTTAGGTTACTTTACGTTATTGATGTATATCAAGGTCCGACGGAGACGTAGAGGCCAACTCTCCAGGAATGTTGTCAAATATTACCGCCGAGATGTTACTTTGGGTTAGGTTAGGTTAAATTACGTTTTGATGTATATAAAAGTCCCACGGAGATGTAGAGGCCAACTCGCCAGGAATGATGTCAAATATTACCGCCGAGATGTTAGGTTGGGTTAGGGTAGGTTATATTACGTTATTGATGTATATGAATGCCCCACGGACACATAGAGGCCAACTCGCCAGGAATGTTGTCAAATATTACCGACGAGATGTTATGTTGGGTTAGGTTAGGTTAAATTACGTTATTGATGTATATGAAGTCCCCACGGAGACGTAGAGGCCAAATCGCCAGGAATGTTGTCAAATATTACCGCCGAGATGTTAGGTTGGGTTAGGTTAGGTTATATTACGTTATTGATGTATATGAATGCCCCACGGACACATAGAGGCCAACTCGCCAGGAATGTTGTCAAATATTACCGCCGAGATGTTATGTTGGGTTAGGTTAGGTTAGATTACGTTATTGATGTATATGAATGCCCCACGGAGACATAGAGGCCAACTCGCCAGGAATGTTGTCAAATATTACCGCCGAGATGTTACTTTGGTTTAGGTTAGGTTAAATTACGTTTTGATGTATATAAAAGTCCCACGGAGACGTAGAGGCCAACTCGCCAGGAATGATGTCAAATATTACCGCCGAGATGTTAGGTTGGGTTAGGTTAGGTTATATTACGTTATTGATGTATATGAAGGTCCCACGGAGACGTGGAGGCCAACATCGTCAGGAATGTTCTCAAATATTTCCGCCGAGATGATAGGTTGGGTTAGGTTAGGTAATATTACGTTATTGATGTATATGAAGGTCCCACGGAGACGTAGATGCCAACAAGCCAGGAATGTTCTCAAATATTACCGCCGAGATGTTAGGTTGGGTTAGGTTAGGTTATAGTACGTTATTGATGTATATGAAGGACCCACGGAGACGTAGAGGCCAACTCGCCAGGAATGATGTCAAATATTACCGCCGAGATGTTAGGTTGGGTTAGGTTAGGTTATATTACGTTATTGATGTATATCAAGGTCCGACGGAGACGTAGAGGCCAACTCTCCAGGAATGTTGTCAAATATTACCGCCGAGATGTTACTTTGGGTTAGGTTAGGTTAAATTACGTTTTGATGTATATAAAAGTCCCACGGAGACGTAGAGGCCAACTCGCCAGGAATGATGTCAAATATTACCGCCGAGATGTTAGGTTGGGTTTGGTTAGGTTATATTACGTTATTGATGTATATGAAGGTCCCACGGAGACGTAGATGCCAACAAGCCAGGAATGTTCTCAAATATTACCGCCGAGATGTTAGGTTGGGTTATGTTAGGTTATATTACGTTATTGATGTATATGAAGGACCCACGGAGACGTAGAGGCCAACTCGCCAGGAATGATGTCAAATATTACCGCCGAGATGTTAGGTTGGGTTAGGTTATGTTATATTACGTTATTGATGTATATGAAGGTCCCACGGAGACGTAGATGCCCACAAGCCAGGAATGTTGTCAAATATTACCGCCGAGATGATAGGTTGGTTTAGGTTAGATTATATTACGTTATTGATGTATATGAAGGACGCACGGAGAGGTAGAGGCCAACTAGCCAGGAATGTTGTCAAATATAACCGCCGATATGATAGGTTGGGTTAGGTTACGTTATATTACGTTATTGATGTATATGAAGGTCGTACGGAGAGGTAGAGGCCAACTCGCCAGGAATGTTGTCAAATATTAGTGCCGAGATGTTAGGTTGAGTTGGGTTAGGTTATATTACGTTATTGATGTATATGCAGGTCCCACGTAGGAGTAGAGGCCAACTCGCCAGGAATGCTGTTAAATATTACCGCCGAGATGTTAGGTTGGTTTAGGTTAGGTTAGATTACGTTATTGATGTATATGAAGGCCCCACGGAGACGTAGAGGCCAAATCGCCAGGAATGTTGTCAAATATTACCGCCGAGGTGATAGGTTGGGTTAGGTTAGGTAATATTACGTTATTGATGTATATCAAGGTCCGACGGAGACGTAGAGGCCAGCTCTCCAGGAATGTTGTCAAATATTACCGCCGAGATGTTATTTTGGGTTAGGTTAGGTTAAATTACGTTTTGATGTATATAAAAGTCCCACGGAGACGTAGAGGCCAACTCGCCAGGAATGATGTCAAATATTAACGCCGAGATGTTAGGTTGGATTAGGTTAGGTTATATTACGTTATTGATATATATGAAGGTCCCACGGAGACGTAGAGGCCAACTCGCCAGGAATGTTCTCAAATATTTCCGCCGAGGTGATAGGTTGGGTTAGGTTAGGTAATATTACGTTATTGATGTATATCAAGGTCCCACGGAGACGTAGAGGCCAACATCGACAGGAATGTTTTCAAATATTACCCCCGATATGATAGGTTGGTTTAGGTTACGCTATATTACGGTACTGATGTATATGAAGGACGCACGGAGACGTAGAGGCCAACTCGCCAGGAATGTTGTCAAATATTAGTGCCGAGATGTTAGGTTGGGTTGGGTTAGGTTATATTACGTTATTGATGTATATGCAGGTCCCACGGAGGCGTAGAGGCCAACTCGCCAGGAATGTTGTCAAATATAACCGCCGATATGATAGGTTGGGTTAGGTTACGTTATATTACGTTATTGATGTATATGAAGGTCGTACGGAGAGGTAGAGGCCAACTCGCCAGGAATGTTGTCAAATATTAGTGCCGAGATGTTAGGTTGAGTTGGGTTAGGTTATATTACGTTATTGATGTATATGCAGGTCCCACGTAGGAGTAGAGGCCAACTCGCCAGGAATGCTGTCAAATATTACCAACGAGATGTTAGGTTGGGTTAGGTTAGGTTATATTACGTTATTGATGTATATGAATGCCCCACGGACACATAGAGGCCAACTCGCCAGGAATGTTGTCAAATATTACCGCCGAGATGTTATGTTGGGGTAGGTTAGGTTAAATTACGTTATTGATGTATATGAAGTCCCCACGGAGACGTAGAGGCCAAATCGCCAGGAATGTTGTCAAATATTACCGCCGAGATGTTAGGTTGGGTTAGGTTAGGTTATATTACGTTATTGATGTATATGAATGCCCCACGGACACATAGAGGCCAACTCGCCAGGAATGTTGTCAAATATTACCGCCGAGATGTTATGTTGGGTTAGGTTAGGTTAGATTACGTTATTGATGTATATGAATGCCCCACGGAGACATAGAGGCCAACTCGCCAGGAATGTTGTCAAATATTACCGCCGATATGTTATGTTGGGTTAGGTTAGGTTACTTTACGTTATTGATGTATATCAAGGTCCGACGGAGACGTAGAGGCCAACTCTCCAGGAATGTTGTCAAATATTACCGCCGAGATGTTACTTTGGGTTAGGTTAGGTTAAATTACGTTTTGATGTATATAAAAGTCCCACGGAGACGTAGAGGCCAACTCGCCAGGAATGATGTCAAATATTACCGCCGAGATGTTAGGTTGGGTTAGGGTAGGTTATATTACGTTATTGATGTATATGAATGCCCCACGGACACATAGAGGCCAACTCGCCAGGAATGTTGTCAAATATTACCGACGAGATGTTATGTTGGGTTAGGTTAGGTTAAATTACGTTATTGATGTATATGAAGTCCCCACGGAGACGTAGAGGCCAAATCGCCAGGAATGTTGTCAAATATTACCGCCGAGATGTTAGGTTGGGTTAGGTTAGGTTATATTACGTTATTGATGTATATGAATGCCCCACGGACACATAGAGGCCAACTCGCCAGGAATGTTGTCAAATATTAGTGCCGAGATGTTAGGTTGGGTTGGGTTAGGTTATATTACGTTATTGATGTATATGCAGGTCCCACGGAGGCGTAGAGGCCAACTCGCCAGGAATGTTGTCAAATATAACCGCCGATATGATAGGTTGGGTTAGGTTACGTTATATTACGTTATTGATGTATATGAAGGTCGTACGGAGAGGTAGAGGCCAACTCGCCAGGAATGTTGTCAAATATTAGTGCCGAGATGTTAGGTTGAGTTGGGTTAGGTTATATTACGTTATTGATGTATATGCAGGTCCCACGTAGGAGTAGAGGCCAACTCGCCAGGAATGCTGTCAAATATTACCAACGAGATGTTAGGTTGGGTTAGGTTAGGTTATATTACGTTATTGATGTATATGAATGCCCCACGGACACATAGAGGCCAACTCGCCAGGAATGTTGTCAAATATTACCGCCGAGATGTTATGTTGGGGTAGGTTAGGTTAAATTACGTTATTGATGTATATGAAGTCCCCACGGAGACGTAGAGTCCAAATCGCCAGGAATGTTGTCAAATATTACCGCCGAGATGATAGGTTGGTTTAGGTTAGGTTATATTACGTTATTGATGTATATGAATGCCCCACGGACACATAGAGGCCAACTCGCCAGGAATGTTGTCAAATATTACCGCCGAGATGTTATGTTGGGTTAGGTTAGGTTAGATTACGTTATTGATGTATATGAATGCCCCACGGAGACATAGAGGCCAACTCGCCAGGAATGTTGTCAAATATTACCGCCGATATGTTATGTTGGGTTAGGTTAGGTTACTTTACGTTATTGATGTATATCAAGGTCCGACGGAGACGTAGAGGCCAACTCTCCAGGAATGTTGTCAAATATTACCGCCGAGATGTTACTTTGGGTTAGGTTAGGTTAAATTACGTTTTGATGTATATAAAAGTCCCACGGAGACGTAGAGGCCAACTCGCCAGGAATGATGTCAAATATTACCGCCGAGATGTTAGGTTGGGTTACGGTAGGTTATATTACGTTATTGATGTATATGAATGCCCCACGGACACATAGAGGCCAACTCGCCAGGAATGTTGTCAAATATTACCGACGAGATGTTATGTTGGGTTAGGTTAGGTTAAATTACGTTATTGATGTATATGAAGTCCCCACGGAGACGTAGAGGCCAAATCGCCAGGAATGTTGTCAAATATTACCGCCGAGATGTTAGGTTGGGTTAGGTTAGGTTATATTACGTTATTGATGTATATGAATGCCCCACGGACACATAGAGGCCAACTCGCCAGGAATGTTGTCAAATATTACCGCCGAGATGTTATGTTGGGTTAGGTTAGGTTAGATTACGTTATTGATGTATATGAATGCCCCACGGAGACATAGAGGCCAACTCGCCAGGAATGTTGTCAAATATTACCGCCGATATGTTATGTTGGGTTAGGTTAGGTTACTTTACGTTATTGATGTATATCAAGGTCCGACGGAGACGTAGAGGCCAACTCTCCAGGAATGTTGTCAAATATTACCGCCGAGATGTTACTTTGGGTTAGGTTAGGTTAAATTACGTTTTGATGTATATAAAAGTCCCACGGAGACGTAGAGGCCAACTCGCCAGGAATGATGTCAAATATTACCGCCGAGATGTTAGGTTGGGTTTGGTTAGGTTATATTACGTTATTGATGTATATGAAGGTCCCACGGAGACGTAGATGCCAACAAGCCAGGAATGTTCTCAAATATTACCGCCGAGATGTTAGGTTGGGTTAGGTTAGGTTATATTACGTTATTGATGTATATGAAGGACCCACGGAGACGTAGAGGCCAACTCGCCAGGAATGATGTCAAATATTACCGCCGAGATGTTAGGTTGGGTTAGGTTATGTTATATTACGTTATTGATGTATATGAAGGTCCCACGGAGACGTAGATGCCCACAAGCCAGGAATGTTCTCAAATATTACCGCCGAGATGTTAGGTTGGGTTAGGTTAGGTTATATTACGTTATTGATGTATATGAAGGTCCCACGGAGACGTAGAGGCCAACATCGACCGGAATGTTTTCAAATATTACCGCCGATATGATAGGTTGGTTTAGGTTACGTTATATTACGTTATTGATGTATATGAAGGTCCCACGGAGACGAGGAGGCCAACTGGCCAGGAATGTTGTCAAATATTAGCGCCGAGATGATAGGTTGGGTTAGGTTAGGTTATATTACGTTATTCATGTATATGAAGATCCCACGGAGACGTAGAGGCCAACTGGCCAGGAATGTTGTCAAATATTACCGCCGAGATGATAGGTTGGTTTAGGTTAGATTATATTACGTTATTGATGTATATGAAGGACGCACGGAGAGGTAGAGGCCAACTAGCCAGGAATGTTGTCAAATATAACCGCCGATATGATAGGTTGGGTTAGGTTACGTTATATTACGTTATTGATGTATATGAAGGTCGTACGGAGAGGTAGAGGCCAACTCGCCAGGAATGTTGTCAAATATTAGTGCCGAGATGTTAGGTTGAGTTGGGTTAGGTTATATTACGTTATTGATGTATATGCAGGTCCCACGTAGGAGTAGAGGCCAACTCGCCAGGAATGTTGTCAAATATTACCGCCGAGATGTTAGGTTGGGTTAGGTTAGGTTATATTACGTTATTGATGTATATCAAGGTCCGACGGAGACGTAGAGGCCAGCTCTCCAGGAATGTTGTCAAATATTACCGCCGAGATGTTATTTTGGGTTAGGTTAGGTTAAATTACGTTTTGATGTATATAAAAGTCCCACGGAGACGTAGAGGCCAACTCGCCAGGAATGATGTCAAATATTAACGCCGAGATGTTAGGTTGGATTAGGTTAGGTTATATTACGTTATTGATATATATGAAGGTCCCACGGAGACGTAGAGGCCAACTCGCCAGGAATGTTCTCAAATATTTCCGCCGAGGTGATAGGTTGGGTTATGTTAGGTAATATTACGTTATTGATGTATATCAAGGTCCCACGGAGACGTAGAGGCCAACATCGACAGGAATGTTTTCAAATATTACCCCCGATATGATAGGTTGGTTTAGGTTACGCTATATTACGGTACTGATGTATATGAAGGACGCACGGAGACGTAGAGGCCAACTCGCCAGGAATGTTGTCAAATATTAGTGCCGAGATGTTAGGTTGGGTTGGGTTAGGTTATATTACGTTATTGATGTATATGCAGGTCCCACGGAGGCGTAGAGGCCAACTCGCCAGGAATGTTGTCAAATATTACCGCCGAGATGTTATGTTGGGGTAGGTTAGGTTAAATTACGTTATTGATGTATATGAAGGACGCACGGAGGCGTAGAGGCCAAATCGCCAGGAATGTTGTCAAATATTACCGCCGAGATGTTAGGTTGGGTTAGGTTAGGTTATATTACGTTATTGATGTATATGAATGCCCCACGGACACATAGAGGCCAACTCGCCAGGAATGTTGTCAAATATTACCGCCGAGATGTTATGTTGGGTTAGGTTAGGTTAGATTACGTTATTGATGTATATGAATGCCCCACGGAGACATAGAGGCCAACTCGCCAGGAATGTTGTCAAATATTACCGCCGATATGTTATGTTGGGTTAGGTTAGGTTACTTTACGTTATTGATGTATATCAAGGTCCGACGGAGACGTAGAGGCCAACTCTCCAGGAATGTTGTCAAATATTACCGCCGAGATGTTACTTTGGGTTAGGTTAGGTTAAATTACGTTTTGATGTATATAAAAGTCCCACGGAGACGTAGAGGCCAACTCGCCAGGAATGATGTCAAATATTACCGCCGAGATGTTAGGTTGGGTTAGGGTAGGTTATATTACGTTATTGATGTATATGAATGCCCCACGGACACATAGAGGCCAACTCGCCAGGAATGTTGTCAAATATTACCGACGAGATGTTATGTTGGGTTAGGTTAGGTTAAATTACGTTATTGATGTATATGAAGTCCCCACGGAGACGTAGAGGCCAAATCGCCAGGAATGTTGTCAAATATTACCGCCGAGATGTTAGGTTGGGTTAGGTTAGGTTATATTACGTTATTGATGTATATGAATGCCCCACGGACACATAGAGGCCAACTCGCCAGGAATGTTGTCAAATATTACCGCCGAGATGTTATGTTGGGTTAGGTTAGGTTAGATTACGTTATTGATGTATATGAATGCCCCACGGAGACATAGAGGCCAACTCGCCAGGAATGTTGTCAAATATTACCGCCGAGATGTTATGTTGGGTTAGGTTAGGTTACTTTACGTTATTGATGTATATCAAGGTCCGACGGAGACGTAGAGGCCAACTCTCCAGTAATGTTGTCAAATATTACCGCCGAGATGTTACTTTGGTTTAGGTTAGGTTAAATTACGTTTTGATGTATATAAAAGTCCCACGGAGACGTAGAGGCCAACTCGCCAGGAATGATGTCAAATATTACCGCCGAGATGTTAGGTTGGGTTAGGTTAGGTTATATTACGTTATTGATGTATATGAAGGTCCCACGGAGACGTGGAGGCCAACATTGTCAGGAATGTTCTCAAATATTTCCGCCGAGATGATAGGTTGGGTTAGGTTAGGTAATATTACGTTATTGATGTATATGAAGGTCCCACGGAGACGTAAAGGCCAACAAGCCAGGAATGTTGCCAAATATTACCGCCGAGATGTTACGTTGGGTTAGGTTAGGTTAAATTACGTTATTGATGTATATAAAAGTCCCACGGAGACGTAGAGGCCAACATCGACAGGAATGTTCTCAAATATTTCCGCCGAGATGATAGGTTGGGTTAGGTTAGGTAATATTACGTTATTGATGTATATGAAGGTCCCACGGAGACGTAGAGACCAACATCGACAGGAATGTTTTCAAATATTACCGCCGATATGACAGGTTGGTTTAGGTTACGTTATATTACGTTATTGATGTATATGAAGGACGCACGGAGACGTAGAGGCCAACTCGCCAGGAATGTTGTCAAATAGTACTGCCGAGATGTTAGGTTGGGTTGGGTTAGGTTATATTACGTTATTGATGTATATGCAGGTCCCACGGAGGCGTAGAGGCCAACTCGCCAGCAATGTTGTTAAATATTACCGCCGAGATGTTAGGTTGGGTTAGGTTAGGTTAGATTACGCTATAGATGTATATGAAGGCCCCAGGGAGACGTAGAGGCCAAAGCGCCAGGAATGTTGTCAAATATTACCGCCGAGATGTTAGGTTGGGTTAGGTTAGGTTATATTACGTTATTGATGTATATGAAGGTCCCACGGAGACGTAGAGCTCAACTCGCCAGGAATGTTGTCAAATATTAACGCCGCGATGATAGGTTGGTTCAGGTTAGGTTATATTACGTTATTGATGTATATGAAGTCCCCACGGAGACGTAGAGGCCAACTCTCCAGTAATGTTGTCAAATATTACCGCCGAGATGTTACTTTGGGTTAGGTTAGGTTAAATTACGTTTTGATGTATATAAAAGACCCACGGAGACGTAGAGGCCAACTCGCCAGGAATGTTGTCAAATATTACCGCCGAGATGTTATGTTGGGTTAGGTTAGGTTAGATTACGTTATTGATGTATATGAATGCCCCACGGAGACATAGAGGCCAACTCGCCAGGAATGTTGTCAAATATTACCGCCGAGATGTTATGTTGGGTTAGGTTAGGTTACTTTACGTTATTGATGTATATCAAGGTCCGACGGAGACGTACAGGCCAACTCTCCAGTAATGTTGTCAAATATTACCGCCGAGATGTTACTTTGGGTTAGGTTAGGGTAAATTACGTTTTGATGTATATAAAAGTCCCACGGAGACGTACAGGCCAACTCGCCAGGAATGATGTCAAATATTACCGCCGAGATGTTAGGTTGGGTTAGGTTAGGTTATATTACGTTATTGATGTATATGAAGGTCCCACGGAGACGTAGATGCCAACAAGCCAGGAATGTTCTCAAATATTACCGCCGAGATGTTAGGTTGGGTTAGGTTAGGTTATATTACGTTATTGATGTATATGAAGGTCCCACGGAGACGTAGATGCCCAGAAGCCAGGAATGTTCTCAAATATTACCGCCGAGATGTTAGGTTGGGTTAGGTTAGGTTATATTACGTTATTGATGTATATGAAGGTCCCACGGAGACGTAGAGGCCAACAAGCCCGGAATGTTGCCAAATATTACCGCCGAGATGTTACGTTGGGTTAGGTTAGGTTAAATTACGTTATTGATGTATATAAAAGTCCCACGGAGACGTGGAGGCCAACATCGTCAGGAATGTTCTCAAATATTTCCGCCGAGATGATAGGTTGGGTTAGGTTAGGTAATATTACGTTATTGATGTATATGAAGGTCCCACGGAGACGTAGAGGCCAACATCGACCGGAATGTTTTCAAATATTACCGCCTATATGATAGGTTGGTTTAGGTTACTTTATATTACGTTATTGATGTATATGAAGGTTCCACGGAGACGAGGAGGCCAACTGGCCAGGAATGTTGTCAAATATTAGCGCCGAGATGATAGGTTGGATTAAGTTAGGTTATATTACGTTATTCATGTATATGAAGATCCCACGGAGACGTAGAGGCCAACTGGCCAGGAATGTTGTCAAATATTACCGCCGAGATGATAGGTTGGTTTAGGTTAGATTATATTACGTTATTGATGTATATGAAGGTCCCACGGAGACGGAGAGGCCAACTCTCCAGGAATGTTGTCAAATATTACCGCCGAGATGTTACTTTGGGTTAGGTTAGGTTAAATTATGTTTTGATGTATATAAAAGTCCCACGGAGACGTAGAGGCCAACTCGCCAGGAATGATGTCAAATACTACCGCCGAGATGTTAGATTGGGTTAGGTTGGGTTATATTACGTTATTGATGTATATGAAGGTCCCACGGAGACGTAGAGACCAACATCGACAGGAATGTTTTCAAATATTACCGCCGATATGATAGGTTGGTTTAGGTTACGTTATATTACGGTACTGATGTATATGAAGGACGCACGGAGACGTAGAGGCCACCTCGCCAGGAATGTTGTCAAATATTAGGGCCGAGATGTTAGGTTGGGTTGGGTTAGGTTATACAACGTTATTGATGTATATGCAGGTCCCACGGAGGCGTAGAGGCCAAATCGCCAGGAATGTTGTTAAATATTACCGCCGAGATGTTAGGTTGGGTTAGGTTAGGTTAGATTACGTTATTGATGTATATGAAGGCCCCACGGATACGTAGAGGCCAAATCGCCAGGAATGTTGTCAAATATTACCGCCGAGATGTTAGGTTGGGTTAGGTTAGGTTATATTACGTTATTGATGTATATGAATGCCCCACGGACACATAGAGGCCAACTCGCCAGGAATGTTGTCAAATATTACCGCCGAGATGTTATGTTGGGTTAGGTTAGGTTAAATTACGTTATTGATGTATATGAAGTCCCCACGGAGACGTAGAGGCCAACTCTCCAGTAATGTTGTCAAATATTACCGCCGAGATGTTACTTTGGGTTAGGTTAGGTTAAATTACGTTTTGATGTATATAAAAGTCCCACGGAGACGTAGAGGCCAACTCGCCAGGAATGTTGTCAAATATTACCGCCGAGATGTTATGTTGGGTTAGGTTAGGTTAGATTACGTTATTGATGTATATGAATGCCCCACGGAGACATAGAGGCCAACTCGCCAGGAATGTTGTCAAATATTACCGCCGAGATGTTATGTTGGGTTAGGTTAGGTTACTTTACGTTATTGATGTATATCAAGGTCCGACGGAGACGTAGAGGCCAACTCTCCAGTAATGTTGTCAAATATTACCGCCGAGATGTTACTTTGGGTTAGGTTAGGGTAAATTACGTTTTGATGTATATAAAAGTCCCACGGAGACGTACAGGCCAACTCGCCAGGAATGATGTCAAATATTACCGCCGAGATGTTAGGTTGGGTTAGGTTAGGTTATATTACGTTATTGATGTATATGAAGGTCCCACGGAGACGTAGATGCCAACAAGCCAGGAATGTTCTCAAATATTACCGCCGAGATGTTAGGTTGGGTTAGGTTAGGTTATATTACGTTATTGATGTATATGAAGGACCCACGGAGACGTAGAGGCCAACTCGCCAGGAATGATGTCAAATATTACCGCCGAGATGTTAGGTTGGGTTAGGTTAGGTTATATTACGTTATTGATGTATATGAAGGTCCCACGGAGACGTAGATGCCCAGAAGCCAGGAATGTTCTCAAATATTACCGCCGAGATGTTAGGTTGGGTTAGGTTAGGTTATATTACGTTATTGATGTATATGAAGGTCCCACGGAGACGTAGAGGCCAACAAGCCCGGAATGTTGCCAAATATTACCGCCGAGATGTTACGTTGGGTTAGGTTAGGTTAAATTACGTTATTGATGTATATAAAAGTCCCACGGAGACGTGGAGGCCAACATCGTCAGGAATGTTCTCAAATATTTCCGCCGAGATGATAGGTTGGGTTAGGTTAGGTAATATTACGTTATTGATGTATATGAAGGTCCCACGGAGACGTAGAGGCCAACATCGACCGGAATGTTTTCAAATATTACCGCCTATATGATAGGTTGGTTTAGGTTACTTTATATTACGTTATTGATGTATATGAAGGTCCCACGGAGACGAGGAGGCCAACTGGCCAGGAATGTTGTCAAATATTAGCGCCGAGATGATAGGTTGGATTAGGTTAGGTTATATTACGTTATTCATGTATATGAAGATCCCACGGAGACGTAGAGGCCAACTGGCCAGGAATGTTGTCAAATATTACCGCCGAGATGATAGGTTGGTTTAGGTTAGATTATATTACGTTATTGATGTATATGAAGGTCCCACGGAGACGTAGAGACCAACATCGACAGGAATGTTTTCAAATATTACCGCCGATATGATAGGTTGGGTTAGGTTAGGTTATATTACGTTATTGATGTATATGAAGGACCCACGGAGACGTAGAGGCCAACTCGCCAGGAATGATGTCAAATATTACCGCCGAGATGTTAGGTTGGGTTAGGTTAGGTTATATTACGTTACTGATGTATATGAAGGTCCCACGGAGACGTAGATGCCCACAAGCCAGGAATATTCTCAAATATTACCGCCGAGATGTTAGGTTGGGTTAGGTTAGGTTATATTACGTTATTGATGTATATGAAGGTCCCACGGAGACGTAGAGGCCAACAAGCCCGGAATGTTGCCAAATATTACCGCCGAGATGTTACGTTGGGTTAGGTTAGGTTAAATTACGTTATTGATGTATATAAAAGTCCCACGGAGACGTGGAGGCCAACATCGTCAGGAATGTTCTCAAATATTTCCGCCGAGATGATAGGTTGGGTTAGGTTAGGTAATATTACGTTATTGATGTATATGAAGGTCCCACGGAGACGTAGAGGCCAACATCGACCGGAATGTTTTCAAATATTACCGCCGATATGTTAGGTTGGGTTAGGTTAGGTTATATTACGTTATTGATGTATATGAAGGACCCACGGAGACGTAGAGGCCAACTCGCCAGGAATGATGTCAAATATTACCGCCGAGATGTTAGGTTGGGTTAGGTTAGGTTATATTACGTTATTGATGTATATGAAGGTCCCACGGAGACGTAGATGCCCACAAGCCAGGAATGTTCTCAAATATTACCGCCGAGATGTTAGGTTGGCTCAGGTTAGGTTATATTACGTTATTGATGTATATGATGGTCCCACGGAGACGTAGAGGCCAACAAGCCCGGAATGTTGCCAAATATTACCGCCGAGATGTTACGTTGGGTTAGGTTAGGTTAAATTACGTTATTGATGTATATAAAAGTCGCACGGAGACGTGGAGGCCAACATCGTCAGGAATGTTCTCAAATATTTCCGCCGAGATGATAGGTTGGGTTAGGTTAGGTAATATTACGTTATTGATGTATATGAAGGTCCCACGGAGACGTAGAGGCCAACATCGACAGGAATGTTTTCAAATATTACCGCCGATATGATAGGTTGGTTTAGGTTACGTTATATTACGTTATTGCTGTATATGAAGGTCCCACGGAGACGTGGAGGCCAACATCGTCAGGAATGTTCTCAAATATTTCCGCCGAGATGATAGGTTGGGTTAGGTTAGGTTATATTACGTTATTCATGTATATGAAGATCCCACGGAGACGTAGATGCCAACTGGCCAGGAATGTTGTCAAATATTACCGCCGAGATGATAGGTTGGTTTAGGTTAGATTATATTACGTTATTGATGTATATGAAGGACGCACGGAGAGGTAGAGGCCAACTAGCCAGGAATGTTGTCAAATATAACCGCCGATATGATAGGTTGGGTTAGGTTACGTTATATTACGTTATTGATGTATATGAAGGTCGTACGGAGAGGTAGAGGCCAACTCGCCAGGAATGTTCTCAAATATTACCGCCGAGATGTTAGGTTACGTTAGGTTAGGTTATATTACGTTATTGATGTATATGCAGGTCCCACGGAGACGTAGATGCCAACAAGCCAGGAATGTTCTCAAATATTACCGCCGAGATGTTATGTTGGGTTAAGTTAGGTTATATTACGTTATTGATGTATATGAATGCCCCACGGAGTCATAGAGGCCAACTCGCCAGGAATGTTGTCAAATATTACCGCCGAGATGTTAAGTTGGTTTAGGTTAGGTTATTTTACGTTATTGATGTATATCAAGGTCCGACGGAGACGTAGAGGGCAACTCTCCAGGAATGTTGTCAAATATTACCGCCGAGATGTTACTTTGGGTTAGGTTAGGTTAAATTACGTTTTGATGTCTATAAAAGTCCCACGGAGGCGTAGAGGCCAACTCGCCAGGAATGATGTCAAATATTACCGCCGAGATGTTAGGTTGGGTTAGGTTAGGTTATATTACGTTATTGATGTATATGAAGGTCCCACGGAGACGTAGATGCCAACAAGCCAGGAATGTTGTCAAATATTACCGCCGAGATGTTATGTTGGGTTAAGTTAGGTTATACTACGTTATTGATGTATATGAATGCCCCACGGAGACATAGAGGCCAACTCGCCAGGAATGTTGTCAAATATTAACGCCGAGATGTTAGGTTGGGTTAGGTTAGGTTATATTACGTTATTGATATATATGAAGGTCCCACGGACACATAGAGGCCAACTCGCCAGGAATGTTGTCAAATATTACCGCCGAGATGTTATGTTGGGTTAAGTTAGGTTAGATTACGTTATTGATGTATATGAAGGCCCCACGGATACGTAGAGGCCAAATCGCCAGGAATGTTGTCAAATATTACCGCCGAGATGTTAGGTTGGGTTAGGTTAGGTTATATTACGTTATTGATGTATATGAATGCCCCACGGACACATAGAGGCCAACTCGCCAGGAATGTTGTCAAATATTACCGCCGAGATGTTATGTTGGGTTAGGTTAGGTTAAATTACGTTATTGATGTATATGAAGTCCCCACGGAGACGTAGAGGCCAACTCTCCAGTAATGTTGTCAAATATTACCGCCGAGATGTTACTTTGGGTTAGGTTAGGTTAAATTACGTTTTGATGTATATAAAAGTCCCACGGAGACGTAGAGGCCAACTCGCCAGGAATGTTGTCAAATATTACCGCCGAGATGTTATGTTGGGTTAGGTTAGGTTAGATTACGTTATTGATGTATATGAATGCCCCACGGAGACATAGAGGCCAACTCGCCAGGAATGTTGTCAAATATTACCGCCGAGATGTTATGTTGGGTTAGGTTAGGTTACTTTACGTTATTGATGTATATCAAGGTCCGACGGAGACGTAGAGGCCAACTCTCCAGTAATGTTGTCAAATATTACCGCCGAGATGTTACTTTGGGTTAGGTTAGGGTAAATTACGTTTTGATGTATATAAAAGTCCCACGGAGACGTACAGGCCAACTCGCCAGGAATGATGTCAAATATTACCGCCGAGATGTTAGGTTGGGTTAGGTTAGGTTATATTACGTTATTGATGTATATGAAGGTCCCACGGAGACGTAGATGCCAACAAGCCAGGAATGTTCTCAAATATTACCGCCGAGATGTTAGGTTGGGTTAGGTTAGGTTATATTACGTTATTGATGTATATGAAGGACCCACGGAGACGTAGAGGCCAACTCGCCAGGAATGATGTCAAATATTACCGCCGAGATGTTAGGTTGGGTTAGGTTAGGTTATATTACGTTATTGATGTATATGAAGGTCCCACGGAGACGTAGATGCCCAGAAGCCAGGAATGTTCTCAAATATTACCGCCGAGATGTTAGGTTGGGTTAGGTTAGGTTATATTACGTTATTGATGTATATGAAGGTCCCACGGAGACGTAGAGGCCAACAAGCCCGGAATGTTGCCAAATATTACCGCCGAGATGTTACGTTGGGTTAGGTTAGGTTAAATTACGTTATTGATGTATATAAAAGTCCCACGGAGACGTGGAGGCCAACATCGTCAGGAATGTTCTCAAATATTTCCGCCGAGATGATAGGTTGGGTTAGGTTAGGTAATATTACGTTATTGATGTATATGAAGGTCCCACGGAGACGTAGAGGCCAACATCGACCGGAATGTTTTCAAATATTACCGCCTATATGATAGGTTGGTTTAGGTTACTTTATATTACGTTATTGATGTATATGAAGGTCCCACGGAGACGAGGAGGCCAACTGGCCAGGAATGTTGTCAAATATTAGCGCCGAGATGATAGGTTGGATTAGGTTAGGTTATATTACGTTATTCATGTATATGAAGATCCCACGGAGACGTAGAGGCCAACTGGCCAGGAATGTTGTCAAATATTACCGCCGAGATGATAGGTTGGTTTAGGTTAGATTATATTACGTTATTGATGTATATGAAGGTCCCACGGAGACGTAGAGACCAACATCGACAGGAATGTTTTCAAATATTACCGCCGATATGATAGGTTGGGTTAGGTTAGGTTATATTACGTTATTGATGTATATGAAGGACCCACGGAGACGTAGAGGCCAACTCGCCAGGAATGATGTCAAATATTACCGCCGAGATGTTAGGTTGGGTTAGGTTAGGTTATATTACGTTACTGATGTATATGAAGGTCCCACGGAGACGTAGATGCCCACAAGCCAGGAATATTCTCAAATATTACCGCCGAGATGTTAGGTTGGGTTAGGTTAGGTTATATTACGTTATTGATGTATATGAAGGTCCCACGGAGACGTAGAGGCCAACAAGCCCGGAATGTTGCCAAATATTACCGCCGAGATGTTACGTTGGGTTAGGTTAGGTTAAATTACGTTATTGATGTATATAAAAGTCCCACGGAGACGTGGAGGCCAACATCGTCAGGAATGTTCTCAAATATTTCCGCCGAGATGATAGGTTGGGTTAGGTTAGGTAATATTACGTTATTGATGTATATGAAGGTCCCACGGAGACGTAGAGGCCAACATCGACCGGAATGTTTTCAAATATTACCGCCGATATGTTAGGTTGGGTTAGGTTAGGTTATATTACGTTATTGATGTATATGAAGGACCCACGGAGACGTAGAGGCCAACTCGCCAGGAATGATGTCAAATATTACCGCCGAGATGTTAGGTTGGGTTAGGTTAGGTTATATTACGTTATTGATGTATATGAAGGTCCCACGGAGACGTAGATGCCCACAAGCCAGGAATGTTCTCAAATATTACCGCCGAGATGTTAGGTTGGCTCAGGTTAGGTTATATTACGTTATTGATGTATATGATGGTCCCACGGAGACGTAGAGGCCAACAAGCCCGGAATGTTGCCAAATATTACCGCCGAGATGTTACGTTGGGTTAGGTTAGGTTAAATTACGTTATTGATGTATATAAAAGTCGCACGGAGACGTGGAGGCCAACATCGTCAGGAATGTTCTCAAATATTTCCGCCGAGATGATAGGTTGGGTTAGGTTAGGTAATATTACGTTATTGATGTATATGAAGGTCCCACGGAGACGTAGAGGCCAACATCGACAGGAATGTTTTCAAATATTACCGCCGATATGATAGGTTGGTTTAGGTTACGTTATATTACGTTATTGCTGTATATGAAGGTCCCACGGAGACGTGGAGGCCAACATCGTCAGGAATGTTCTCAAATATTTCCGCCGAGATGATAGGTTGGGTTAGGTTAGGTTATATTACGTTATTCATGTATATGAAGATCCCACGGAGACGTAGATGCCAACTGGCCAGGAATGTTGTCAAATATTACCGCCGAGATGATAGGTTGGTTTAGGTTAGATTATATTACGTTATTGATGTATATGAAGGACGCACGGAGAGGTAGAGGCCAACTAGCCAGGAATGTTGTCAAATATAACCGCCGATATGATAGGTTGGGTTAGGTTACGTTATATTACGTTATTGATGTATATGAAGGTCGTACGGAGAGGTAGAGGCCAACTCGCCAGGAATGTTCTCAAATATTACCGCCGAGATGTTAGGTTACGTTAGGTTAGGTTATATTACGTTATTGATGTATATGCAGGTCCCACGGAGACGTAGATGCCAACAAGCCAGGAATGTTCTCAAATATTACCGCCGAGATGTTATGTTGGGTTAAGTTAGGTTATATTACGTTATTGATGTATATGAATGCCCCACGGAGTCATAGAGGCCAACTCGCCAGGAATGTTGTCAAATATTACCGCCGAGATGTTAAGTTGGTTTAGGTTAGGTTATTTTACGTTATTGATGTATATCAAGGTCCGACGGAGACGTAGAGGGCAACTCTCCAGGAATGTTGTCAAATATTACCGCCGAGATGTTACTTTGGGTTAGGTTAGGTTAAATTACGTTTTGATGTCTATAAAAGTCCCACGGAGGCGTAGAGGCCAACTCGCCAGGAATGATGTCAAATATTACCGCCGAGATGTTAGGTTGGGTTAGGTTAGGTTATATTACGTTATTGATGTATATGAAGGTCCCACGGAGACGTAGATGCCAACAAGCCAGGAATGTTGTCAAATATTACCGCCGAGATGTTATGTTGGGTTAAGTTAGGTTATACTACGTTATTGATGTATATGAATGCCCCACGGAGACATAGAGGCCAACTCGCCAGGAATGTTGTCAAATATTAACGCCGAGATGTTAGGTTGGGTTAGGTTAGGTTATATTACGTTATTGATATATATGAAGGTCCCACGGACACATAGAGGCCAACTCGCCAGGAATGTTGTCAAATATTACCGCCGAGATGTTATGTTGGGTTAAGTTAGGTTAGATTACGTTATTGATGTATATGAATGCCCCACGGAGACATAGAGGCCAACTCGCCAGGAATGTTGTCAAATATTACCGCCGAGATGTTATGTTGGGTTAGGTTAGGTTACTTTACGTTATTGATGTATATCAAGGTCCGACGGAGACGTAGAGGCCAACTCTCCAGTAATGTTGTCAAATATTACCGCCGATATGATAGGTTGGTTTAGGTTACGTTATATTACGTTATTGATGTATATGAAGGACGCACGGAGACGTAGAGGCCAACTCGCCAGGAATGATGTCAAATATTACCGCCGAGATGTTTGGTTGGGTTAGGTTAGGTTATATTACGTTATTGATGTATATGAAGGTCCCACGGAGACGTAGATGCCAACAAGCCAGGAATGTTCTCAAATATTACCGCCGAGATGTTAGGTTGGGTTAGGTTAGGTTATATTACGTTATTGATGTATATGAAGGACCCACGGAGACGTAGAGGCCAACTCGCCAGGAATGATGTCAAATATTACCGCCGAGATGTTAGGTTGGGTTAGGTTAGGTTATATTACGTTATTGATGTATATGAAGGTCCCACGGAGACGTAGATGCCAACAAGCCAGGAATGTTCTCAGATATTACCGCCGAGATGTTAGGTTGGGTTAGGTTAGGTTATATTACGTTATTGATGTATATGAAGGACCCACGGAGACGTAGAGGCCAACTCGCCAGGAATGATGTCAAATATTACCGCCGAGATGTTAGGTTGGGTTAGGTTAGGTTATATTACGTTATTGATGTATATGAAGGTCCCACGGAGACGTAGATGCCCACAAGCCAGGAATATTCTCAAATATTACCGCCGAGATGTTAGGTTGGGTTAGGTTAGGTTATATTACGTTATTGATGTATATGAAGGTCCCACGGAGACGTAGAGGCCAACAAGCCCGGAATGTTGCCAAATATTACCGCCGAGATGTTACGTTGGGTTAGGTTAGGTTAAATTACGTTATTGATGTATATAAAAGTCCCACGGAGACGTGGAGGCCAACATCGTCAGGAATGTTCTCAAATATTTCCGCCGAGATGATAGGTTGGGTTAGGTTAGGTAATATTACGTTATTGATGTATATGAAGGTCCCACGGAGACGTAGAGGCCAACATCGACCGGAATGTTTTCAAATATTACCGCCGATATGATAGGTTGATTTAGGTTACTTTATATTACGTTATTGATGTATATGAAGGTCCCACGGAGACGAGGAGGCCAACTGGCCAGGAATGTTGTCAAATATTAGCGCCGAGATGATAGGTTGGGTTAGGTTAGGTTATATTACGTTATTCATGTATATGAAGATCCCACGGAGACGTAGAGGCCAACTGGCCAGGAATGTTGTCAAATATTACCGCCGAGATGATAGGTTGGTTTAGGTTAGATTATATTACGTTATTGATGTATATGAAGGACGCACGGAGAGGTAGAGGCCAACTAGCCAGGAATGTTGTCAAATATAACCGCCGATATGATAGGTTGGGTTAGGTTACGTTATATTACGTTATTGATGTATATGAAGGTCGTACGGAGAGGTAGAGGCCAACTCGCCAGGAATGTTGTCAAATATTAGTGCCGAGATGTTAGGTTGAGTTGGGTTAGGTTATATTACGTTATTGATGTATATGCAGGTCCCACGTAGGAGTAGAGGCCAACTCGCCAGGAATGCTGTCAAATATTACCGCCGAGATGTTAGGTTGGTTTAGGTTAGGTTATATTACGTTATTGATGTATATGAATGCCCCACGGACACATAGAGGCCAACTCGCCAGGAATGTTGTCAAATATTACCGCCGAGATGTTATGTTGGGTTAGGTTAGGTTAGATTACGTTATTGATGTATATGAATGCCCCACGGAGACATAGAGGCCAACTCGCCAGGAATGTTGTCAAATATTACCGCCGATATGTTATGTTGGGTTAGGTTAGGTTACTTTACGTTATTGATGTATATCAAGGTCCGACGGAGACGTAGAGGCCAACTCTCCAGGAATGTTGTCAAATATTACCGCCGAGATGTTACTTTGGGTTAGGTTAGGTTAAATTACGTTTTGATGTATATAAAAGTCCCACGGAGACGTAGAGGCCAACTCGCCAGGAATGATGTCAAATATTACCGCCGAGATGTTAGGTTGGGTTAGGTTAGGTTATATTACGTTATTGATGTATATGAAGGTCCCACGGAGACGTAGATGCCAACAAGCCAGGAATGTTCTCAAATATTACCGCCGAGATGTTAGGTTGGGTTAGGTTAGGTTATATTACGTTATTGATGTATATGAAGGACCCACGGAGACGTAGAGGCCAACTCGCCAGGAATGATGTCAAATATTACCGCCGAGATGTTAGGTTGGGTTAGGTTATGTTATATTACGTTATTGATGTATATGAAGGTCCCACGGAGACGTAGATGCCCACAAGCCAGGAATGTTCTCAAATATTACCGCCGAGATGTTAGGTTGGGTTAGGTTAGGTAATATTACGTTATTGATGTATATGAAGGTCCCACGGAGACGTAGAGGCCAACAAGCCAGGAATGTTGCCAAATATTACCGCCGAGATGTTACGTTGGGTTAGGTTAGGTTAAATTACGTTATTGATGTATATAAAAGTCCCACGGAGACGTAGAGGCCAACAGCGACAGGAATGTTCTCAAATATTTCCGCCGAGATGATAGGTTGGGTTAGGTTAGGTAATATTACGTTATTGATGTATATGAAGGTCCCACGGAGACGTAGAGGCCAACAAGCCAGGAATGTTGCCAAATATTACCGCCGAGATGTTACGTTGGGTTAGGTTAGGTTAAATTACGTTATTGATGTATATAAAAGTCCCACAGCGACGTAGAGCCCAACATCGACTGGAATGTTCTCAAATATTTCCGCCGATATGATAGGTTGGTTTAGGTTACGTTATATTACGGTACTGATGTATATGAAGGACGCACGGAGACGTAGAGGCCAACTCGCCAGGAATGTTGTCAAATATTAGTGCCGAGATGTTAGGTTGGGTTGGGTTAGGTTATATTACGTTATTGATGTATATGCAGGTCCCACGTAGGAGTAGAGGCCAACTCGCCAGGAATGCTGTTAAATATTACCGCCGAGATGTTAGGTTGGTTTAGGTTAGGTTAGATTACGTTATTGATGTATATGAAGGCCCCACGGAGACGTAGAGGCCAAATCGCCAGGAATGTTGTCAAATATTACCGCCGAGATGTTAGGTTGGGTTAGGTTAGGTTATATTACGTTATTGATGTATATGAATGCCCCACGGAGACATAGAGGCCAACTCGCCAGGAATGATGTCAAATATTACCGCCGAGATGTTATTTTGGGTTAGGTTAGGTTAAATTACGTTTTGATGTATATAAAAGTCCCACGGAGACGTAGAGGCCAACTCGCCAGGAATGATGTCAAATATTAACGCCGAGATGTTAGGTTGGGTTAGGTTAGGTTATATTACGTTATTGATGTATATGAATGTCCCACGGAGACGTAGATGCCCACAAGCCAGGAATGTTCTCAAATATTACCGCCGAGATGTTAGGTTGGGTTAGGTTAGGTTATATTACGTTATTGATGTATATGAAGGTCCCACGGAGACGTAGAGGCCAACAAGCCCGGAATGTTGCCAAATATTACCGCCGAGATGTTACGTTGGGTTAGGTTAGGTTAAATTACGTTTTGATGTATATAAAAGTCCCACGGAGACGTAGAGGCCAACTCGCCAGGAATGATGTCAAATATTAACGCCGAGATGTTAGGTTGGGTTAGGTTAGGTTATATTACGTTATTGATATATATGAAGGTCCCACGGAGACGTAGAGGCCAACTCGCCAGGAATGTTCTCAAATATTACCGCCGAGATGTTAGGTTGGGTTAGGTTAGGTTATATTACGTTATTGATGTATATGAAGGTCCCACGGAGACGAGGAGGCCAACTGGCCAGGAATGTTGTCAAATATTAGCGCCGAGATGATAGGTTGGGTTAGGTTAGGTTATATTACGTTATTCATGTATATGAAGATCCCACGGAGACGTAGAGGCCAACTGGCCAGGAATGTTGTCAAATATTACCGCCGAGATGTTAGGTTGGGTTAGGTTAGGTAATATTACGTTATTGATGTATATGAAGGTCCCACGGAGACGTAGAGGCCAACAAGCCAGGAATGTTGCCAAATATTACCGCCGAGATGTTACGTTGGGTTAGGTTAGGTTAAATTACGTTATTGATGTATATAAAAGTCCCACAGCGACGTAGAGCCCAACATCGACTGGAATGTTCTCAAATATTTCCGCCGATATGATAGGTTGGTTTAGGTTACGTTATATTACGGTACTGATGTATATGAAGGACGCACGGAGACGTAGAGGCCAACTCGCCAGGAATGTTGTCAAATATTAGTGCCGAGATGTTAGGTTGGGTTGGGTTAGGTTATATTACGTTATTGATGTATATGCAGGTCCCACGTAGGAGTAGAGGCCAACTCGCCAGGAATGCTGTTAAATATTACCGCCGAGATGTTAGGTTGGTTTAGGTTAGGTTAGATTACGTTATTGATGTATATGAAGGCCCCACGGAGACGTAGAGGCCAAATCGCCAGGAATGTTGTCAAATATTACCGCCGAGATGTTAGGTTGGGTTAGGTTAGGTTATATTACGTTATTGATGTATATGAATGCCCCACGGAGACATAGAGGCCAACTCGCCAGGAATGATGTCAAATATTACCGCCGAGATGTTATTTTGGGTTAGGTTAGGTTAAATTACGTTTTGATGTATATAAAAGTCCCACGGAGACGTAGAGGCCAACTCGCCAGGAATGATGTCAAATATTAACGCCGAGATGTTAGGTTGGGTTAGGTTAGGTTATATTACGTTATTGATGTATATGAAGGTCCCACGGAGACGTAGAGGCCAACAAGCCCGGAATGTTGCCAAATATTACCGCCGAGATGTTACGTTGGGTTAGATTAGGTTAAATTACGTTATTGATGTATATAAAAGTCCCACGGAGACGTGGAGGCCAACATCGTCAGGAATGTTCTCAAATATTTCCGCCGAGATGATAGGTTGGGTTAGGTTAGGTAATGTTACGTTATTGATGTATATGAAGGTCCCACGGAGACGTAGAGGCCAACATCGACCGGAATGTTTTCAAATATTACCGCCGATATGATAGGTTGGTTTAGGTTACGTTATATTACGTTATTGATGTATATGAAGGTCCCACGGAGACGAGGAGGCCAACTGGCCAGGAATGTTGTCAAATATTAGCGCCGAGATGATAGGTTGGGTTAGGTTAGGTTATATTACGTTATTCATGTATATGAAGATCCCACGGAGACGTAGAGGCCAACTGGCCAGGAATGTTGTCAAATATTACCGCCGAGATGATAGGTTGGTTTAGGTTAGATTATATTACGTTATTGATGTATATGAAGGACGCACGGAGAGGTAGAGGCCAACTAGCCAGGAATGTTGTCAAATATAACCGCCGATATGATAGGTTGGGTTAGGTTACGTTATATTACGTTATTGATGTATATGAAGGTCGTACGGAGAGGTAGAGGCCAACTCGCCAGGAATGTTGTCAAATATTAGTGCCGAGATGTTAGGTTGGGTTGGGTTAGGTTATATTACGTTATTGATGTATATGCAGGTCCCACGGAGGCGTAGAGGCCAACTCGCCAGGAATGTTGTTAAATATTACCGCCGAGATGTTAGGTTGGGTTAGGTTAGGTTATATTACGTTATTGATGTATATGAAGTTCCCACGGAGACGTGGATGCCCACAAGCCAGGAATGTTCTCAAATATTACCGCCGAGATGTTAGGTTGGGTTAGGTTAGGTTATATTACGTTATTGATGTATATGAAGGTCCCACGGAGACGTAAAGGCCAACAAGCCAGGAATGTTGCCAAATATTACCGCCGAGATGTTACGTTGGGTTAGGTTAGGTTAAATTACGTTATTGATGTATATAAAAGTCCCACGGAGACGTAGAGGCCAACAGCGACAGGAATGTTCTCAAATATTTCCGCCGAGATGATAGGTTGGGTTAGGTTAGGTAATATTACGTTATTGATGTATATGAAGGTCCCACGGAGACGTAGAGGCCAACAAGCCAGGAATGTTGCCAAATATTACCGCCGAGATGTTACGTTGGGTTAGGTTAGGTTAAATTACGTTATTGATGTATATAAAAGTCCCACAGCGACGTAGAGCCCAACATCGACTGGAATGTTCTCAAATATTTCCGCCGATATGATAGGTTGGTTTAGGTTACGTTATATTACGGTACTGATGTATATGAAGGACGCACGGAGACGTAGAGGCCAACTCGCCAGGAATGTTGTCAAATATTAGTGCCGAGATGTTAGGTTGGGTTGGGTTAGGTTATATTACGTTATTGATGTATATGCAGGTCCCACGTAGGAGTAGAGGCCAACTCGCCAGGAATGCTGTTAAATATTACCGCCGAGATGTTAGGTTGGTTTAGGTTAGGTTAGATTACGTTATTGATGTATATGAAGGCCCCACGGAGACGTAGAGGCCAAATCGCCAGGAATGTTGTCAAATATTACCGCCGAGATGTTAGGTTGGGTTAGGTTAGGTTATATTACGTTATTGATGTATATGAATGCCCCACGGAGACATAGAGGCCAACTCGCCAGGAATGATGTCAAATATTACCGCCGAGATGTTATTTTGGGTTAGGTTAGGTTAAATTACGTTTTGATGTATATAAAAGTCCCACGGAGACGTAGAGGCCAACTCGCCAGGAATGATGTCAAATATTAACGCCGAGATGTTAGGTTGGGTTAGGTTAGGTTATATTACGTTATTGATGTATATGAATGTCCCACGGAGACGTAGATGCCCACAAGCCAGGAATGTTCTCAAATATTACCGCCGAGATGTTAGGTTGGGTTAGGTTAGGTTATATTACGTTATTGATGTATATGAAGGTCCCACGGAGACGTAGAGGCCAACAAGCCCGGAATGTTGCCAAATATTACCGCCGAGATGTTACGTTGGGTTAGGTTAGGTTAAATTACGTTTTGATGTATATAAAAGTCCCACGGAGACGTAGAGGCCAACTCGCCAGGAATGATGTCAAATATTAACGCCGAGATGTTAGGTTGGGTTAGGTTAGGTTATATTACGTTATTGATATATATGAAGGTCCCACGGAGACGTAGAGGCCAACTCGCCAGGAATGTTCTCAAATATTACCGCCGAGATGTTAGGTTGGGTTAGGTTAGGTTATATTACGTTATTGATGTATATGAAGGTCCCACGGAGACGAGGAGGCCAACTGGCCAGGAATGTTGTCAAATATTAGCGCCGAGATGATAGGTTGGGTTAGGTTAGGTTATATTACGTTATTCATGTATATGAAGATCCCACGGAGACGTAGAGGCCAACTGGCCAGGAATGTTGTCAAATATTACCGCCGAGATGTTAGGTTGGGTTAGGTTAGGTAATATTACGTTATTGATGTATATGAAGGTCCCACGGAGACGTAGAGGCCAACAAGCCAGGAATGTTGCCAAATATTACCGCCGAGATGTTACGTTGGGTTAGGTTAGGTTAAATTACGTTATTGATGTATATAAAAGTCCCACAGCGACGTAGAGCCCAACATCGACTGGAATGTTCTCAAATATTTCCGCCGATATGATAGGTTGGTTTAGGTTACGTTATATTACGGTACTGATGTATATGAAGGACGCACGGAGACGTAGAGGCCAACTCGCCAGGAATGTTGTCAAATATTAGTGCCGAGATGTTAGGTTGGGTTGGGTTAGGTTATATTACGTTATTGATGTATATGCAGGTCCCACGTAGGAGTAGAGGCCAACTCGCCAGGAATGCTGTTAAATATTACCGCCGAGATGTTAGGTTGGTTTAGGTTAGGTTAGATTACGTTATTGATGTATATGAAGGCCCCACGGAGACGTAGAGGCCAAATCGCCAGGAATGTTGTCAAATATTACCGCCGAGATGTTAGGTTGGGTTAGGTTAGGTTATATTACGTTATTGATGTATATGAATGCCCCACGGAGACATAGAGGCCAACTCGCCAGGAATGATGTCAAATATTACCGCCGAGATGTTATTTTGGGTTAGGTTAGGTTAAATTACGTTTTGATGTATATAAAAGTCCCACGGAGACGTAGAGGCCAACTCGCCAGGAATGATGTCAAATATTAACGCCGAGATGTTAGGTTGGGTTAGGTTAGGTTATATTACGTTATTGATGTATATGAATGTCCCACGGAGACGTAGATGCCCACAAGCCAGGAATGTTCTCAAATATTACCGCCGAGATGTTAGGTTGGGTTAGGTTAGGTTATATTACGTTATTGATGTATATGAAGGTCTCACGGAGACGTAGAGGCCAAATCGCCATGAATGTTGTCAAATATTACCGCCGAGATGTTAGGTTGGGTTAGGTTAGGTTATATTACGTTATTGATGTATATGAATGCCCCACGGACACATAGAGGCCAACTCGCCAGGAATGTTGTCAAATATTACCGCCGAGATGTTATGTTGGGTTAGGTTAGGTTAGATTACGTTATTGATGTATATGAAGGCCGCACGGAGACGTAGAGGCCAAATCGCCAGAAATGTTGTCAAATATTACCGCCGAGATGTTATGTTGGGTTAGGTTGGGTTATTTTACGTTATTGATGTATATCAAGGTCCGACGGAGACGTAGAGGCCAACTATCCAGGAATGTTGTCAAATATTACCGCCGAGATGTTACTTTGGGTTAGGTTAGGTTAAATTACGTTTTGATGTATATAAAAGTCCCACGGAGACGTAGAGGCCAACTCGCCAGGAATGATGTCAAATATTACCGCCGAGATGTTAGATTGGGTTAGGTTAGGTTATATTACGTTATTGATGTATATGAAGGTCCCACGGAGACGTAGATGCCAACAAGCCAGGAATGTTCTCAAATATTACCGCCGAGATGTTAGGTTGGTTTAGGTTAGATTATATTACGTTATTGATGTATATGAAGGACGCACGGAGAGGTAGAGGCCAACTAGCCAGGAATGTGTTCAAATATTACCGCCGATATGATAGGTTGGTTTAGGTTACGTTATATTACGTTATTGATGTATATGAAGGACGCACGGAGACGTAGAGGCCAACTCGCCAGGAATGATGTCAAATATTACCGCCGAGATGTTAGGTTGGGTTAGGTTAGGTTATATTACGTTATTGATGTATATAAAAGTCCCACGGAGACGTAGAGGCCAACATCGACAGGAATGTTCTCAAATATTTCCGCCGAGATGATAGGTTGGGATAGGTTAGGTAATATTACGTTATTGATGTATATGAAGGTCCCACGGAGACGTAGAGGCCAACAAGCCAGGAATGTTGCCAAATATTACCGCCGAGATGTTACGTTGGGTTAGGTTAGGTTAAATTACGTTATTGATGTATATAAAAGTCCCACGGCGACGTAGAGGCCAACATCGACTGGAATGTTCTCAAATATTTCCGCCGATATGATAGGTTGGTTTAGGTTACGTTATATTACGGTACTGATGTATATGAAGGACGCACGGAGACGTAGAGGCCAACTCGCCAGGAATGTTGTCAAATATTAGTGCCGAGATGTTAGGTTGGGTTGGGTTAGGTTATATTACGTTATTGATGTATATGCAGGTCCCACGGAGGCGTAGAGGCCAACTCGCCAGGAATGTTGTTAAATATTACCGCCGAGATGTTAGGTTGGGTTGGGTTAGGTTATATTACGTTATTGATGTATATGCAGGTCCCACGGAGGCGTAGAGGCCAACTCGCCAGGAATGTTGTTAAATATTACCGCCGAGATGTTAGGTTGGGTTAAGTTAGGTTAGATTACGTTATTGATGTATATGAAGGCCCCACGGAGACGTAGAGGCCAAATCGCCAGGAATGTCGTCAAATATTACCGCCGAGATGTTAGGTTGGGTTAGGTTAGGTTATATTACGTTATTGATGTATATGAATGCCCCACGGACACATAGAGGCCAACTCGCCAGGAATGTTGTCAAATATTACCGCCGAGATGTTATGTTGGGTTAGGTTAGGTTAGATTACGTTATTGATGTATATGAAGGCCCCACGGAGACGTAGAGGCCAAATCGCAAGAAATGTTGTCAAATATTACCGCCGAGATGTTATGTTGGGTTAGGTTAGGTTATTTTACGTTATTGATGTATATCAAGGTCCGACGGAGACGTAGAGGCCAACTATCCAGGAATGTTGTCAAATATTACCGCCGAGATGTTACTTTGGGTTAGGTTAGGTTAAATTACGTTTTGATGTATATAAAAGTCCCACGGAGACGTAGAGGCCAACTCGCCAGGAATGATGTCAAATATTACCGCCGAGATGTTAGGTTGGGTTAGGTTAGGTTATATTACGTTATTGATGTATATGAAGGTCCCGCGGAGACGTAGATGCCAACAAGCCAGGAATGTTGTCAAATATTACCGCCGAGATGTTAGGTTGGGTTAGGTTAGGTTATATTACGTTATTGATGTATATGAATGCCCCACGGAGACATAGAGGCCAACTCGCCAGGAATGATGTCAAATATTACCGCCGAGATGTTAGGTTGGGTTAGGTTAGGTTATATTACGTTATTGATGTATATGAAGGTCCCACGGAGACGTAGATGCCCACAAGCCAGGAATGTTCTCAAATATTACCGCCGAGATGTTAGGTTGGGTTAGGTTAGGTTATATTACGTTATTGATGTATATGAAGGTCCCACGGAGACGTAGAGGCCAACAAGCCCGGAATGTTGCCAAATATTACCGCCGAGATGTTACGTTGGGTTAGGTTAGGTTAAATTACGTTATTGATGTATATAAAAGTCCCACGGAGACGTGGAGGCCAACTCGCCAGGAATGTTGTCAAATATTACCGCCGAGATGTTAGGTTGGTTTAGGTTAGGTTAGATTACGTTATTGATGTATATGAAGGCCCCACGGGGACGTAGAGGCCAAATCGCCAGGAATGTTGTCAAATATTACCGCCGAGATGTTAGGTTGGGTTAGGTTAGATTATATTACGGTATTGATGTATATGAATGCCCCACGGAGACATAGAGGCCAACTCGCCAGGAATGATGTCAAATATTACCGCCGAGATGTTATTTTGGGTTAGGTTAGGTTAAATTACGTTTTGATGTATATAAAAGTCCCACGGAGACGTAGAGGCCAACTCGCCAGGAATGATGTCAAATATTAACGCCGAGATGTTAGGTTGGGTTAGGTTAGGTTATATTACGTGATTGATGTATATGAATGTCCCACGGAGACGTAGATGCCCACAAGCCAGGAATGTTCTCAAATATTACCGCCGAGATGTTAGGTTGGGTTAGGTTAGGTTATATTACGTTATTGATGTATATGAAGGTCCCACGGAGACGTAGAGGCCAACAAGCCCGGAATGTTGCCAAATATTACCGCCGAGATGTTACGTTGGGTTAGGTTAGGTTAAATTACGTTTTGATGTATATAAAAGTCCCACGGAGACGTAGAGGCCAACTCGCCAGGAATGATGTCAAATATTAACGCCGAGATGTTAGGTTGGGTTAGGTTAGGTTATATTACGTTATTGATGTATATGAATGTCCCACGGAGACGTAGATGCCCACAAGCCAGGAATGTTCTCAAATATTACCGCCGAGATGTTAGGTTGGGTTAGGTTAGGTTATATTACGTTATTGATGTATATGAATGCCCCACGGAGACATAGAGGCCAACTCGCCAGGAATGATGTCAAATATTACCGCCGAGATGTTAGGTTGGGTTAGGTTAGGTTATATTACGTTATTGATGTATATGAAGGTCCCACGGAGACGTAGATGCCCACAAGCCAGGAATGTTCTCAAATATTACCGCCGAGATGTTAGGTTGGGTTAGGTTAGGTTATATTACGTTATTGATGTATATGAAGGTCCCACGGAGACGTAGAGGCCAACAAGCCCGGAATGTTGCCAAATATTACCGCCGAGATGTTACGTTGGGTTAGGTTAGGTTAAATTACGTTATTGATGTATATAAAAGTCCCACGGAGACGTGGAGGCCAACTCGCCAGGAATGTTGTCAAATATTACCGCCGAGATGTTAGGTTGGTTTAGGTTAGGTTAGATTACGTTATTGATGTATATGAAGGCCCCACGGGGACGTAGAGGCCAAATCGCCAGGAATGTTGTCAAATATTACCGCCGAGATGTTAGGTTGGGTTAGGTTAGATTATATTACGTTATTGATGTATATGAATGCCCCACGGAGACATAGAGGCCAACTCGCCAGGAATGATGTCAAATATTACCGCCGAGATGTTATTTTGGGTTAGGTTAGGTTAAATTACGTTTTGATGTATATAAAAGTCCCACGGAGACGTAGAGGCCAACTCGCCAGGAATGATGTCAAATATTAACGCCGAAATGTTAGGTTGGGTTAGGTTAGGTTATATTACGTTATTGATATATATGAAGGTCCCACGGAGACGTAGAGGCCAACTCGCCAGGAATGTTCTCAAATATTACCGCCGAGATGTTAGGTTGGGTTAGGTTAGGTTATATTACGTTATTGATGTATATGAATGCCCCACGGAGACATAGAGGCCAACTCGCCAGGAATGATGTCAAATATTACCGCCGAGATGTTATTTTGGGTTAGGTTAGGTTAAATTACGTTTTGATGTATATAAAAGTCCCACGGAGACGTAGAGGCCAACTCGCCAGGAATGATGTCAAATATTAACGCCGAGATGTTAGGTTGGGTTAGGTTAGGTTATATTACGTTATTGATGTATATGAATGTCCCACGGAGACGTAGATGCCCACAAGCCAGGAATGTTCTCAAATATTACCGCCGAGATGTTAGGTTGGGTTAGGTTAGGTTATATTACGTTATTGATGTATATGAAGGTCCCACGGAGACGTAGAGGCCAACAAGCTCGGAATGTTGCCAAATATTACCGCCGAGATGTTACGTTGGGTTAGGTTAGGTTAAATTACGTTTTGATGTATATAAAAGTCCCACGGAGACGTAGAGGCCAACTCGCCAGGAATGATGTCAAATATTAACGCCGAGATGTTAGGTTGGGTTAGGTTAGGTTATATTACGTTATTGATATATATGAAGGTCCCACGGAGACGTAGAGGCCAACTCGCCAGGAATGTTCTCAAATATTACCGCCGAGATGTTAGGTTGGGTTAGGTTAGGTTATATTACGTTATTGATGTATATGAATGTCCCACGGAGACGTAGATGCCCACAAGCCAGGAATGTTCTCAAATATTACCGCCGAGATGTTAGGTTGGGTAGGTTAGGTCATATTACGTTATTGATGTATATGAAGGTCCCACGGAGACGTAGAGGCCAACAAGCCCGGAATGTTGCCAAATATTACCGCCGAGATGTTACGTTGGGTTAGGTTAGGTTAAATTACGTTTTGATGTATATAAAAGTCCCACGGAGACGTAGAGGCCAACTCGCCAGGAATGATGTCAAATATTAACGCCGAGATGTTAGGTTGGGTTAGGTTAGGTTATATTACGTTATTGATATATATGAAGGTCCCACGGAGACGTAGAGGCCAACTCGCCAGGAATGTTCTCAAATATTACCGCCGAGATGTTAGGTTGGGTTAGGTTAGGTTATATTACGTTATTGATGTATATGAAGGTCCCACGGAGACGAGGAGGCCAACTGGCCAGGAATGTTGTCAAATATTAGCGCCGAGATGATAGGTTGGGTTAGGTTAGGTTATATTACGTTATTCATGTATATGAAGATCCCACGGAGACGTAGAGGCCAACTGGCCAGGAATGTTGTCAACTATTACCGCCTAGATGATAGGTTGGTTTAGGTTAGATTATATTACGTTATTGATGTATATGAAGGACGCACGGAGAGGTAGAGGCCAACTAGCCAGGAATGTTTTCAAATATTACCGCCGATATGATAGGTTGGTTTAGGTTACGTTATATTACGTTATTGATGTATATGAAGGACGCACGGAGACGTAGAGGCCAACTCGCCAGGAATGATGTCAAATATTACCGCCGAGATGTTAGGTTGGGTTAGGTTAGGTTATATTACGTTATTGATGTATATGAAGGTCCCACGGAGACGTAGATGCCAACAAGCCAGGAATGTTGCCAAATATTACCGCCGAGATGTTACGTTGGGTTAGGTTAGGTTAAATTACGTTATTGATGTATATAAAAGTCCCACGACGACGTAGAGGCCAACATCGACTGGAATGTTCTCAAATATTTCCGCCGAGATGATAGGTTGGGTTAGGTTAGGTAATATTACGTTATTGATGTATATGAAGGTCCCACGGAGACGTAGAGGCCAACATCGACAGGAATGTTTTCAAATATTACCCCCGATATGATAGGTTGGTTTAGGTTACGTTATATTACGGTACTGATGTATATGAAGGACGCACGGAGACGTAGAGGCCAACTCGCCAGGAATGTTGTCAAATATTAGTGCCGAGATGTTAGGTTGGGTTGGGTTAGGTTATATTACGTTAATGATGTATATGCAGGTCCCACGGAGGCGTAGAGGCCAACTCGCCAGGAATGTTGTTAAATATTACCGCCGAGATGTTAGGTTGGGTTAAGTTAGGTTAGATTACGTTATTGATGTATATGAAGGCCCCACGGAGACGTAGAGGCCAAATCGCCATGAATGTTGTCAAATATTACCGCCGAGATGTTAGGTTGGGTTAGGTTAGCTTATATTACGTTATTGATGTATATGAATGCCCCACGGACACATAGAGGCCAACTCGCCAGGAATGTTGTCAAATATTACCGCCGAGATGTTATGTTGGATTAGGTTAGGTTATATTACGTTATTGATGTATATGAAGGTCCCACGGAGACGTAGATGCCCACAAGCCAGGAATGTTCTCAAATATTACCGCCGAGATGTTAGGTTGGGTTAGGTTAGGTTATATTACGTTATTGATGTATATGAAGGTCCCACGGAGACGTAGAGGCCAACAAGTCCGGAATGTTGCCAAATATTACCGCCGAGATGTTACGTTGGGTTAGGTTAGGTTAAATTACGTTATTGATGTATATAAAAGTCCCACGGAGACTTGGAGGCCAACATCGTCAGGAATGTTCTCAAATATTTCCGCCGAGATGATAGGTTGGGTTAGGTTAGGTAATATTACGTTATTGATGTATATGAAGGTCCCACGGAGACGTAGAGGCCAACATCGACAGGAATGTTCTCAAATATTTCCGCCGAGATGATAGGTTGGGTTAGGTTAGGTAATATTACGTTATTGATGTATATGAAGGTCCCACGGAGACGTAGAGGCCAACAAGCCAGGAATGTTGCCAAATATTACCGCCGAGATGTTACGTTGGGTTAGGTTAGGTTAAATTACGTTATTGATGTATATAAAAGTCCCACGGCGACGTAGAGGCCAACATCGACTGGAATGTTCTCAAATATTTCCGCCGAGATTATAGGTTGGGTTAGGTTAGGTAATATTACGTTATTGATGTATATGAAGGTCCCACGGAGACGTAGAGGCCAACATCGACAGGAATGTTTTCAAATATTACCCCCGATATGATAGGTTGGTTTAGGTTACGTTATATTACGGTACTGATGTATATGAAGGACGCACGGAGACGTAGAGGCCAACTCGCCAGGAATGTTGTCAAATATTAGTGCCGAGATGTTAGGTTGGGTTGGGTTAGGTTATATTACGTTATTGATGTATATGCAGGTCCCACGGAGGCGTAGAGGCCAACTCGCCAGGAATGTTGTTAAATATTACCGCCGAGATGTTAGGTTGGGTTAAGTTAGGTTAGATTACGTTATTGATGTATATGAAGGCCCCACGGAGACGTAGAGGCCAAATCGCCAGGAATGTTGTCAAATATTACCGCCGAGATGTTAGGTTGGGTTAGGTTAGGTTATATTACGTTATTGATGTATATGAATGCCCCACGGAGACATAGAGGCCAACTCGCCAGGAATGATGTCAAATATTACCGCCGAGATGTTAGGTTGGGTTAGGTTAGGTTATATTACGTTATTGATGTATATGAAGGTCCCACGGAGACGTAGAGGCCAACTCGCCAGGAATGTTCTCAAATATTACCGCCGAGATGTTAGGTTGGGTTAGGTTAGGTTATATTACGTTATTGATGTATATGAAGGTCCCACGGAGACGAGGAGGCCAACTGGCCAGGAATGTTGTCAAATATTAGCGCCGAGATGATAGGTTGGGTTAGGTTAGGTTATATTACGTTATTCATGTATATGAAGATCCCACGGAGACGTAGAGGCCAACTGGCCAGGAATGTTGTCAACTATTACCGCCTAGATGATAGGTTGGTTTAGGTTAGATTATATTACGTTATTGATGTATATGAAGGACGCACGGAGAGGTAGAGGCCAACTAGCCAGGAATGTTTTCAAATATTACCGCCGATATGATAGGTTGGTTTAGGTTACGTTATATTACGTTATTGATGTATATGAAGGACGCACGGAGACGTAGAGGCCAACTCGCCAGGAATGATGTCAAATATTACCGCCGAGATGTTAGGTTGGGTTAGGTTAGGTTATATTACGTTATTGATGTATATGAAGGTCCCACGGAGACGTAGATGCCAACAAGCCAGGAATGTTGCCAAATATTACCGCCGAGATGTTACGTTGGGTTAGGTTAGGTTAAATTACGTTATTGATGTATATAAAAGTCCCACGGCGACGTAGAGGCCAACATCGACTGGAATGTTCTCAAATATTTCCGCCGAGATGATAGGTTGGGTTAGGTTAGGTAATATTACGTTATTGATGTATATGAAGGTCCCACGGAGACGTAGAGGCCAACATCGACAGGAATGTTTTCAAATATTACCCCCGATATGATAGGTTGGTTTAGGTTACGTTATATTACGGTACTGATGTATATGAAGGACGCACGGAGACGTAGAGGCCAACTCGCCAGGAATGTTGTCAAATATTAGTGCCGAGATGTTAGGTTGGGTTGGGTTAGGTTATATTACGTTAATGATGTATATGCAGGTCCCACGGAGACGTAGAGGCCAACTCGCCAGGAATGTTGTTAAATATTACCGCCGAGATGTTAGGTTGGGTTAAGTTAGGTTAGATTACGTTATTGATGTATATGAAGGCCCCACGGAGACGTAGAGGCCAAATCGCCATGAATGTTGTCAAATATTACCGCCGAGATGTTAGGTTGGGTTAGGTTAGGTTATATTACGTTATTGATGTATATGAATGCCCCACGGACACATAGAGGCCAACTCGCCAGGAATGTTGTCAAATATTACCGCCGAGATGTTATGTTGGATTAGGTTAGGTTATATTACGTTATTGATGTATATGAAGGTCCCACGGAGACGTAGATGCCAACAAGCCAGGAATGTTGCCAAATATCACCGCCGAGATGTTACGTTGGGTTAGGTTAGGTTAAATTACGTTATTGATGTATATAAAAGTCCCACGGCGACGTAGAGGCCAACATCGACTGGAATGTTCTCAAATATTTCCGCCGAGATGATAGGTTGGGTTAGGTTAGGTAATATTACATTATTGATGTATATGAAGGTCCCACGGAGACGTAGAGGCCAACATCGACAGGAATGTTTTCAAATATTACCCCCGATATGATAGGTTGGTTTAGGTTACGTTATATTACGGTACTGATGTATATGAAGGACGCACGGAGACGTAGAGGCCAACTCGCCAGGAATGTTGTCAAATATTAGTGCCGAGATGTTAGGTTGGGTTGGGTTAGGTTATATTACGTTAATGATGTATATGCAGGTCCCACGGAGGCGTAGAGGCCAACTCGCCAGGAATGTTGTTAAATATTACCGCCGAGATGTTAGGTTGGGTTAAGTTAGGTTAGATTACGTTATTGATGTATATGAAGGCCCCACGGAGACGTACAGGCCAAATCGCCATGAATGTTGTCAAATATTACCGCCGAGATGTTACGTTGGGTTAGGTTAGGTTATATTACGTTATTGATGTATATGAATGCCCCACGGACACATAGAGGCCAACTCGCCAGGAATGTTGTCAAATATTACCGCCGAGATGTTATGTTGGGTTAGGTTAGGTTAGATTACGTTATTGATGTATATGAAGGCCGCACGGAAACGTAGAGGCCAACTCGCCAGGAATGATGTCAAATATTACCGCCGAGATGTTAGATTGGGTTAGGTTAGGTTATATTACGTTATTGATGTATATGAAGGTCCCACGGAGACGTAGATGCCAACAAGCCAGGAATGTTCTCAAATATTACCGCCGAGATGTTAGGTTGGGTTAGGTTAGGTTATATTACGTTATTGATGTATATGAATGCCCCACGGAGACATAGAGGCCAACTCGCCAGGAATGATGTCAAATATTACCGCCGAGATGTTAGGTTGGATTAGGTTAGGTTATATTACGTTATTGATGTATATGAAGGTCCCACGGAGACGTAGATGCCCACAAGCCAGGAATGTTTTCAAATATTACCGCCGAGATGTTAGGTTGGGTTCGGTTAGGTTATATTACGTTATTGATGTATATGAAGGTCCCACGGAGACGTAGAGGCCAACAAGCCCGGAATGTTGCCAAATATTACCGCCGAGATGTTACGTTGGGTTAGGTTAGGTTAAATTACGTTATTGATGTATATAAAAGTCCCACGGAGACGTGGAGGCCAACATCGTCAGGAATGTTCTCAAATATTTCCGCCGAGATGATAGGTTGGGTTAGGTTAGGTAATATTACGTTATTGATGTATATGAAGGTCCCACGGAGACGTAGAGGCCAACATCGACAGGAATGTTTTCAAATATTACCGCCGATATGATAGGTTGGTTTAGGTTACGTTATATTACGTTCTTGATGTATATGAAGGTCCCACGGAGACGAGGAGGCCAACTGGCCAGGAATGTTGTCAAATATAACCGCCGATATGATAGGTTGGTTTAGGTTACGTTATATTACGTTATTGATTTATATGAAGGTCGTACGGAGAGGTAGAGGCCAACTCGCCAGGAATGTTGTCAAATATTAGTGCCGAGATGTTAGGTTGAGTTGGGTTAGGTTATATTACGTTATTGATGTATATGCAGGTCCCACGTAGGAGTAGAGGCCAATTCGCCAGGAGTGCTGTTAAATATTACCGCCGAGATGTTAGGTTGGTTTAGGTTAGGTTAGATTACGTTATTGATGTATATGAAGGCCCCACGGAGAGGTAGAGGCCAAATCGCCAGGAATGTTGTCAAATATTACCGCCGAGATGTTATTTTGGGTTAGGTTAGGTTAAATTACGTTTTGATGTATATAAAAGTCCCACGGAGACGTAGAGGCCAACTCGCCAGGAATGATGTCAAATATTAACGCCGAGATGTTAGGTTGGGTTAGGTTAGGTTATATTACGTTATTGATATATATGAAGGTCCCACGGAGACGTAGAGGCCAACTCGCCAGGAATGTTCTCAAATATTACCGCCGAGATGTTAGGTTGGGTTAGGTTAGGTTATATTACGTTATTGATGTATATGAAGGTCCCACGGAGACGTAGAGGCCAACAAGCCAGGAATGTTGCCAAATATTACCGCCCAGATGTTACGTTGGGTTAGGTTAGGTTAGATTACGTTATTGATGTATATGAAGGCCCCACGGACACGTAGAGTCCAACTCTCCAGGAATGTTGTCAAATATTACCGCCGAGATGTTACGTTGGGTTAGGTTAGGTTAGATTACGTTTTGATGTATATAAAAGTCCCACGGAGACGTAGAGGCCAACATCGACAGGAATGTTTTCAAATATTACCGCCGATATGATAGGTTGGTTTAGGTTACGTTATATTACGTTATTGATGTATATGAAGGTCATACGGAGACGTAGAGGCCAACTGGACAGGAATGTTGTCAAATATTACCGCCGAGATGATAGGTTGGGTTAGGTTAGATTATATTACGTTAGTGATGTATATGAAGGTCGCACGGAGAGGTAGAGGCCAACTCGCCAGGAATGTTGTCATATATTAGCGCCGAGATGTTACGTTGGGTTAGGTTATGTTAAATTACGTTATTGATGTATATGAAGGTCCCACGGAGACGTAGAGGCCAACTCGCCAGGAATGTTGTCAAATATTAGTGCCGAGATGTTAGGTTGGGTTGGGTTAGGTTAGATTACGTTATTGATGTATATAAAAGTCCCACGGAGACGTAGAGGCCAACATCGACAGGAATGTTCTCAAATATTTCCGCCGAGATGATAGGTTGGGTTAGGTTAGGTAATATTACGTTATTGATGTATATGAAGGTCCCACGGAGACGTAGAGGCCAACTCGCCAGGAACGTTGTCAAATATTACCGCCGATATGATTGGTTGGGTTAGGTTACGTTATATTACGTTATCGATGTATATGAAGGACGCACGGAGACGTAGAGGCCAACTCGCCAGGAATGTTGTCAAATATTAGTGCCGAGATGTTAGGTTGGGTTGGGTTAGGTTAGATTACGTTATTGATGTATATGAAGGCCCCACGGACACGTAGAAGCCAACTCTCCAGGAATGTTGTCAAATATTACCGCCGAGATGTTACGTTGGGTTAGGTTAGGTTAGATTACGTTTTGATGTATATAAAAGTCCCACGGAGACGTAGAGGCCAACTGGCCAGGAATGTTCTCAAATATTTCCGCCGAGATGATAGGTTGGGTTAGGTTAGGTAATATTACGTTATTGATGTATATGAAGGTCCCACGGAGACGTAGAGGCCAACATCGACAGGAATGTTTTCAAATATTACCGCCGATATGATAGGTTGGTTTAGGTTACGTTATATTACGTTCTTGATGTATATGAAGGTCCCACGGAGACGAGGAGGCCAACTGGCCAGGAATGTTGTCAAATATAACCGCCGATATGATAGGTTGGTTTAGGTTACGTTATATTACGTTATTGATTTATATGAAGGTCGTACGGAGAGGTAGAGGCCAACTCGCCAGGAATGTTGTCAAATATTAGTGCCGAGATGTTAGGTTGAGTTGGGTTAGGTTATATTACGTTATTGATGTATATGCAGGTCCCACGTAGGAGTAGAGGCCAATTCGCCAGGAGTGCTGTTAAATATTACCGCCGAGATGTTAGGTTGGTTTAGGTTAGGTTAGATTACGTTATTGATGTATATGAAGGCCCCACGGAGAGGTAGAGGCCAAATCGCCAGGAATGTTGTCAAATATTACCGCCGAGATGTTATTTTGGGTTAGGTTAGGTTAAATTACGTTTTGATGTATATAAAAGTCCCACGGAGACGTAGAGGCCAACTCGCCAGGAATGATGTCAAATATTAACGCCGAGATGTTAGGTTGGGTTAGGTTAGGTTATATTACGTTATTGATATATATGAAGGTCCCACGGAGACGTAGAGGCCAACTCGCCAGGAATGTTCTCAAATATTACCGCCGAGATGTTAGGTTGGGTTAGGTTAGGTTATATTACGTTATTGATGTATATGAAGGTCCCACGGAGACGTAGAGGCCAACAAGCCAGGAATGTTGCCAAATATTACCGCCCAGATGTAACGTTGGGTTAGGTTAGGTTAGATTACGTTATTGATGTATATGAAGGCCCCACGGACACGTAGAGGCCAACTCTCCAGGAATGTTGTCAAATATTACCGCCGAGATGTTACGTTGGGTTAGGTTAGGTTAGATTACGTTTTGATGTATATAAAAGTCCCACGGAGACGTAGAGGCCAACATCGACAGGAATGTTTTCAAATATTACCTCCGATATGATAGGTTGGTTTAGGTTACGTTATATTACGTTATTGATGTATATGAAGGTCATACGGAGACGTAGAGGCCAACTGGACAGGAATGTTGTCAAATATTACCGCCGAGATGATAGGTTGGGTTAGGTTAGATTATATTACGTTAGTGATGTATATGAAGGTCGCACGGAGAGGTAGAGGCCAACTCGCCAGGAATGTTGTCATATATTAGCGCCGAGATGTTACGTTGGGTTAGGTTATGTTAAATTACGTTATTGATGTATATGAAGGTCCCACGGAGACGTAGAGGCCAACTCGCCAGGAATGTTGTCAAATATTAGTGCCGAGATGTTAGGTTGGGTTGGGTTAGGTTAGATTACGTTATTGATGTATATAAAAGTCCCACGGAGACGTAGAGGCCAACTTCGACAGGAATGTTCTCAAATATTTCCGCCGAGATGATAGGTTGGGTTAGGTTAGGTAATATTACGTTATTGATGTATATGAAGGTCCCACGGAGACGTAGAGGCCAACTCGCCAGGAACGTTGTCAAATATTACCGCCGATATGATTGGTTGGGTTAGGTTACGTTATATTACGTTATCGATGTATATGAAGGACGCACGGAGACGTAGAGGCCAACTCGCCAGGAATGTTGTCAAATATTAGTGCCGAGATGTTAGGTTGGGTTGGGTTAGGTTAGATTACGTTATTGATGTATATGAAGGCCCCACGGACACGTAGAAGCCAACTCTCCAGGAATGTTGTCAAATATTACCGCCGAGATGTTACGTTGGGTTAGGTTAGGTTAGATTACGTTTTGATGTATATAAAAGTCCCACGGAGACGTAGAGGCCAACTGGCCAGGAATGTTCTCAAATATTTCCGCCGAGATGATAGGTTGGGTTAGGTTAGGTAATATTACGTTATTGATGTATATGAAGGTCCCACGGAGACGTAGAGGCCAACATCGACAGGAATGTTTTTCAAATATTACCGCCGATATGATGGGTTGGTTTAGGTTACGTTATATTACGTTCTTGATGTATATGAAGGTCCCACGGAGACGAGGAGGCCAACTGGCCAGGAATGTTGTCAAATATAACCGCCGATATGATAGGTTGGTTTAGGTTACGTTATATTACGTTATTGATTTATATGAAGGTCGTACGGAGACGTAGAGGCCAGCTCTCCAGGAATGTTGTCAAATATTACCGCCGAGATGTTATTTTGGGTTAGGTTAGGTTAAATTACGTTTTGATGTATATAAAAGTCCCACGGAGACGTAGAGGCCAACATCGACAGGAATGTTTTCAAATATTACCGCCGATATGATAGGTTGGTTTAGGTTACGTTATATTACGTTATTGATGTATATGAAGGTCATACGGAGACGTAGAGGCCAACTGGCCAGGAATGTTGTCAAATATTACCGCCGAGATGATAGGTTGGGTTAGGTTAGATTATATTCCGTTATTGATGTATATGAAGGTCGCACGGAGAGGTAGAGGCCAACTCGCCAGGAATGTTGTCATATATTACCGCCGAGATGTTACGTTGGGTTAGGATATGTTAAATTACGTTATTGATGTATATGAAGGTCCCACGGAGACGTAGAGCTCAACTCGCCAGGAATGTTGTCAAATATTACCGCCGAGATGTTACGTTGGGTTAGGTTAGGTTAGATTACGTTATTGATGTATATGAAGGCCCCACGGACACGTAGAGGCCAACTCTCCAGGAATGTTGTCAAATATTACCGCCGAGATGTTACGTTGGGTTAGGTTAGGTTAGATTACGTTTTGATGTATATAAAAGTCCCACGGAGACGTAGAGGCCAACATCGACAGGAATGTTTTCAAATATTACCGCCGATATGATAGGTTGGTTTAGGTTACGTTATATTACGTTATTGATGTATATGAAGGTCATACGGAGACGTAGAGGCCAACTGGCCAGGAATGTTGTCAAATATTACCGCCGAGATGATAGGTTGGGTTAGGTTAGATTATATTACGTTATTGATGTATATGAACGTCGCACGGAGAGGTAGAGGCCAACTCGCCAGGAATGTTGTCATATATTACCGCCGAGATGTTACGTTGGGTTAGGTTATGTTAAATTACGTTATTGATGTATATAAAAGTCCCACGGAGACGTAGAGGCCAACATCGACAGGAATGTTCTCAAATATTTCCGCCGAGATGATAGGTTGGGTTAGGTTAGGTAATATTACGTTATTGATGTATATGAAGGTCCCACGGAGACGTAGAGGCCAACTCGCCAGGAACGATGTCAAATATTACCGCCGATATGATTGGTTGGGTTAGGTTACGTTATATTACGTTATCGATGTATATGAAGGACGCACGAAGACGTAGAGGCCAACTCGCCAGGAATGTTGTCAAATATTAGTGCCGAGATGTTAGGTTGGGTTGGGTTAGGTTAGATTACGTTATTGATGTATATGAAGGCCCCACGGACACGTAGAAGCCAACTCTCCAGGAATGTTGTCAAATATTACCGCCGAGATGTTACGTTGGGTTAGGTTAGGTTAGATTACGTTTTGATGTATATAAAAGTCCCACGGAGACGTAGAGGCCAACATCGACAGGAATGTTTTCAAATATTACCGCCGATATGATAGGTTGGTTTAGGTTACGTTATATTACGTTATTGATGTATATGAAGGTCATACGGAGACGTAGAGGCCAACTGGCCAGGAATGTTGTCAAATATTACCGCCGAGATGATAGGTTGGGTTAGGTTAGGTTATATTACGTTATTGATGTATATCAAGGTCCGACGGAGGCGTAGAGGCCAGCTCTCCAGGAATGTTGTCAAATATTACCGCCGAGATGTTATTTTGGGTTAGGTTAGGTTAAATTACGTTTTGATGTATATAAAAGTCCCACGGAGACGTAGAGGCCAACTCGCCAGGAATGATGTCAAATATTAACGCCGAGATGTTAGGTTGGGTTAGGTTAGGTTATATTACGTTATTGATATATATGAAGGTCCCACGGAGACGTAGAGGCCAACTCGCCAGGAATGTTCTCAAATATTACCGCCGAGATGTTAGGTTGGGTTAGGTTAGGTTATATTACGTTATTGATGTATATGAAGGTCCCACGGAGACGTAGAGGCCAACAAGCCAGGAATGTTGCCAAATATTACCGCCGAGATGTTCCGTTGGGTTAGGTTAGGTTAGATTACGTTATTGATGTATATGAAGGCCCCACGGACACGTAGAGGCCAACTCTCCAGGAATGTTGTCAAATATTACCGCCGAGATGTTACGTTGGGTTAGGTTAGGTTAGATTACGTTTTGATGTATATAAAAGTCCCACGGAGACGTAGAGGCCAACATCGACAGGAATGTTTTCAAATATTACCGCCGATATGATAGGTTGGTTTAGGTTAGGTTAGATTACGTTATAGATGTATATGAAGGCCCCACGGAGACGTAGAGGCCAAAGCGCCAGGAATGTTGTCAAATATTACCGCCGAGATGTTAGGTTGGGTTAGGTTAGGTTATATTACGTTATTGATGTATATGAAGGTCCCACGGAGACGTAGAGCTCAACTCGCCAGGAATGTTGTCAAATATTAACCCCGCGATGATAGGTTGGTTCAGGTTAGGTTATATTACGTTATTGATGTATATGAAGGTCGCACGGAGACGGAGAGGCCAACTCTCCAGGAATGTTGTCAAATATTACCGCCGAGATGTTACTTTGGGTTAGGTTAGGTTAAATTATGTTTTGATGTATATAAAAGTCCCACGGAGACGTAGAGGCCAACTCGCCAGGAATGATGTCAAATACTACCGCCGAGATGTTAGGTTGGGTTAGGTTAGGTTATATTACGTTATTGATGTATATGAAGGTCCCACGGAGACGTAGATGCCAACAAGCCAGGAATTTTCTCAAATATTACCGCCGAGATGTTAGGTTGGGTTAGGTTAGGTTATATTACCTTATTGATGTATATGAAGGTCCCACGGACACGTAAAGGCCAACAAGCCAGGAATGTTGCCAAATATTACCGCCGAGATGTTACGTTGGGTTAGGTTAGGTTAAATTACGTTATTGATGTATATAAAAGTCCCACGGAGACGTAGAGGCCAACATCGACAGGAATGTTCTCAAATATTTCCGCCGAGATGATAGGTTGGGTTAGGTTAGGTAATATTACGTTATTGATGTATATGAAGGTCCCACGGAGACGTAGAGGCCAACTCGCCAGGAATGTTGTCAAATATTACCGCCGATATGATAGGTTGGGCTAGGTTAGGTTATATGACGTTATTGATGTATATAAAGGTCCCACGGAAACATAGAGGCCAACAAGCCAGGAATGTTGTCAAATATTACCGCCGAGATGTTACGTTGGTTTAGGTTAGGTTAAATTACGTTATTGATGTATATAAAAGTCCCACGGAGACGTAGAGGCCAACATCGACAGGAATGTTCTCAAATATTTCCGCCGAGATGATAGGTTGGGTTAGGTTAGATTATATTACGTTATTGATGTATATGAAGGTCGCACGGAGAGGTAGAGGCCAACTCGCCAGGAATGATGTCAAATATTAACGCCGAGATGTTAGGTTGGGTTAGGTTAGGTTATATTACATTATTGATATATATGAAGGTCCCACGGAGACGTAGAGGCCAACTCGCCAGGAATGTTCTCAAATATTACCGCCGAGATGTTACGTTGGGTTAGGTTATGTTAAATTACGTTATTGATGTATATAAAAGTCCCACGGAGACGTAGAGGCCAACATCGACAGGAATGTTCTCAAATATTTCCGCCGAGATGATAGGTTGGGTTAGGTTAGATTATATTACGTTATTGATGTATATGAAGGTCGCACGGAGAGGTAGATGCCAACTCGCCAGGAATGTTGTCATATATTACCGCCGAGATGTTACGTTGGGTTAGGTTAGGTTATATTACGTTATTGATGTATATGAAGATCCCACGGAGACGTAGAGCTCAACTCGCCAGGAATGTTGTCAAATATTAACGCCGCGATGTTAGGTTGGGTTAGGTTAGGTTATATTACGTTATTGATATATATGAAGGTCCCACGGAGACGTAGAGGCCAACTCGCCAGGAATGTTCTCAAATATTACCGCCGAGATGTTACGTTGGGTTAGGTTATGTTAAATTACGTTATTGATGTATATAAAAGTCCCACGGAGACGTAGAGGCCAACATCGACAGGAATGTTCTCAAATATTTCCGCCGAGATGATAGGTTGGGTTAGGTTAGATTATATTACGTTATTGATGTATATGAAGGTCGCACGGAGAGGTAGAGGCCAACTCGCCAGGAATGTTGTCATATATTACCGCCGAGATGTTATGTTGGGTTAGGTTAGGTTAAATTACGTTATTGATGTATATAAAGTCCCACGGAGACGTAGAGGCCAACTCGACAGGAATGTTGTCAAATATTACTGCCGAGATGATAGGTTGGGTTAGGTTAGGTTATACTACGTTATTAATGTATATGAAGGTCCGACGCACACGTAGAGACCAACTCTCCAGGAATGTTGTCAAATATTACCGCCGAGATGTTACGTTGGGTTAGGTTAGGTTAAATTACGTTTTGATGTATATAAAGGTCCCACGGAGAGGTAGAGGCCAACATCGACAGGAATATTTTCACATATTACCGCCGATATGATAGGTTGGTTTAGGATACGTTATATTACGTTATTGATCTATATGAAGGTCCCACGATGACGTAGAGTCCAACTGGCCAGGACTGTTGTCAAATATTACAGCCGAGATGATAGGTTGGGTTAGGTTAGGTTATATTACGTTATTCATGTATATGAAGATCCCACGGAGACGTAGAGGCCAACTGGCCAGGAATGCTGTCAAATATTACCGCCCAGATGATAGGTTGGGTTAGGTTAGGTTATATTACGTTATTGATGTATATGAAGGTCCCACGGAGACGTAGAGGCCAACAAGCCAGGAATGTTGCCAAATATTACCGCCGAGATGTTACGTTGGGTTAGGTTAGGTTAGATTACGTTATTGATGTATATGAAGGCCCCACGGACACGCAGAGGCCAACTCTCCAGGAATGTTGTCAAATATTACCGCCGAGATGTTACGTTGAGTTAGGTTAGGTCAGATTACGTTTTGATGTATATAAAAGTCCCACGGAGACGTAGAGGCCAACATCGACAGGAATGTTTTCAAATATTACCGCCGATATGATAGGTTGGTTTAGGTTACGTTATATTACGTTATTGATGTATATGAAGGTCATACGGAGACGGAGAGGCCAACTGGCCAGGAATGTTGTCAAATATTACCGCCGAGATGATAGGTTGGGTTAGGTTAGATTATATTCCGTTATTGATGTATATGAAGGTCGCACGGAGAGGTAGAGGCCAACTCGCCAGGAATGTTGTCATATATTACCGCCGAGATGTTACGTTGGGTTAGGATATGTTAAATTACGTTATTGATGTATATGAAGGTCCCACGGAGACGTAGAGCTCAACTCGCCAGGAATGTTGTCAAATATTACCGCCGAGATGTTACGTTGGGTTAGGTTAGGTTAGATTACGTTATTGATGTATATGAAGGCCCCACGGACACGTAGAGGCCAACTCTCCAGGAATGTTGTCAAATATTACCGCCGAGATGTTACGTTGGGTTAGGTTAGGTTAGATTACGTTTTGATGTATATAAAAGTCCCACGGAGACGTAGAGGCCAACATCGACAGGAATGTTTTCAAATATTACCGCCGATATGATAGGTTGGTTTAGGTTACGTTATATTACGTTATTGATGTATATGAAGGTCATACGGAGACGTAGATGCCAACTGGCCAGGAATGTTGTCAAATATTACCGCCGAGATGATAGGTTGGGTTAGGTTAGATTATATTACGTTATTGATGTATATGAACGTCGCACGGAGAGGTAGAGGCCAACTCGCCAGGAATGTTGTCATATATTACCGCCGAGATGTTACGTTGGGTTAGGTTATGTTAAATTACGTTATTGATGTATATAAAAGTCCCACGGAGACGTAGAGGCCAACATCGACAGGAATGTTCTCAAATATTTCCGCCGAGATGATAGGTTGGGTTAGGTTAGGTAATATTACGTTATTGATGTATATGAAGGTCCCACGGAGACGTAGAGGCCAACTCGCCAGGAACGATGTCAAATATTACCGCCGATATGATTGGTTGGGTTAGGTTACGTTATATTACGTTATCGATGTATATGAAGGACGCACGGAGACGTAGAGGCCAACTCGCCAGGAATGTTGTCAAATATTAGTGCCGAGATGTTAGGTTGGGTTGGGTTAGGTTAGATTACGTTATTGATGTATATGAAGGCCCCACGGACACGTAGAAGCCAACTCTCCAGGAATGTTGTCAAATATTACCGCCGAGATGTTACGTTGGGTTAGGTTAGGTTAGATTACGTTTTGATGTATATAAAAGTCCCACGGAGACGTAGAGGCCAACATCGACAGGAATGTTTTCAAATATTACCGCCGATATGATAGGTTGGTTTAGGTTACGTTATATTACGTTATTGATGTATATGAAGGTCATACGGAGACGTAGAGGCCAACTGGCCAGGAATGTTGTCAAATATTACCGCCGAGATGATAGGTTGGGTTAGGTTAGGTTATATTACGTTATTGATGTATATCAAGGTCCGACGGAGGCGTAGAGGCCAGCTCTCCAGGAATGTTGTCAAATATTACCGCCGAGATGTTATTTTGGGTTAGGTTAGGTTAAATTACGTTTTGATGTATATAAAAGTCCCACCGAGACGTAGAGGCCAACTCGCCAGGAATGATGTCAAATATTAACGCCGAGATGTTAGGTTGGGTTAGGTTAGGTTATATTACGTTATTGATATATATGAAGGTCCCACGGAGACGTAGAGGCCAACTCGCCAGGAATGTTCTCAAATATTACCGCCGAGATGTTAGGTTGGGTTAGGTTAGGTTATATTACGTTATTGATGTATATGAAGGTCCCACGGAGACGTAGAGGCCAACAAGCCAGGAATGTTGCCAAATATTACCGCCGAGATGTTCCGTTGGGTTAGGTTAGGTTAGATTACGTTATTGATGTATATGAAGGCCCCACGGACACGTAGAGGCCAACTCTCCAGGAATGTTGTCAAATATTACCGCCGAGATGTTACGTTGGGTTAGGTTAGGTTAGATTACGTTTTGATGTATATAAAAGTCCCACGGAGACGTAGAGGCCAACATCGACAGGAATGTTTTCAAATATTACCGCCGATATGATAGGTTGGTTTAGGTTAGGTTAGATTACGTTATAGATGTATATGAAGGCCCCACGGAGACGTAGAGGCCAAAGCGCCAGGAATGTTGTCAAATATTACCGCCGAGATGTTAGGTTGGGTTAGGTTAGGTTATATTACGTTATTGGTGTATATGAAGGTCCCACGGAGACGTAGAGCTCAACTCGCCAGGAATGTTGTCAAATATTAACGCCGCGATGATAGGTTGGTTCAGGTTAGGTTATATTACGTTATTGATGTATATGAAGGTCGCACGGAGACGGAGAGGCCAACTCTCCAGGAATGTTGTCAAATATTACCGCCGAGATGTTACTTTGGGTTAGGTTAGGTTAAATTATGTTTTGATGTATATAAAAGTCCCACGGAGACGTAGAGGCCAACTCGCCAGGAATGATGTCAAATACTACCGCCGAGATGTTAGGTTGGGTTAGGTTAGGTTATATTACGTTATTGATGTATATGAAGGTCCCACGGAGACGTAGATGCCAACAAGCCAGGAATTTTCTCAAATATTACCGCCGAGATGTTAGGTTGGGTTAGGTTAGGTTATATTACCTTATTGATGTATATGAAGGTCCCACGGACACGTAAAGGCCAACAAGCCAGGAATGTTGCCAAATATTACCGCCGAGATGTTACGTTGGGTTAGGTTAGGTTAAATTACGTTATTGATGTATATAAAAGTCCCACGGAGACGTAGAGGCCAACATCGACAGGAATGTTCTCAAATATTTCCGCCGAGATGATAGGTTGGGTTAGGTTAGGTAATATTACGTTATTGATGTATATGAAGGTCCCACGGAGACGTAGAGGCCAACTCGCCAGGAATGTTGTCAAATATTACCGCCGATATGATAGGTTGGGCTAGGTTAGGTTATATGACGTTATTGATGTATATAAAGGTCCCACGGAAACATAGAGGCCAGCAAGCCAGGAATGTTGTCAAATATTACCGCCGAGATGTTACGTTGGTTTAGGTTAGGTTAAATTACGTTATTGATGTATATAAAAGTCCCACGGAGACGTAGAGGCCAACATCGACAGGAATGTTCTCAAATATTTCCGCCGAGATGATAGGTTGGGTTAGGTTAGATTATATTACGTTATTGATGTATATGAAGGTCGCACGGAGAGGTAGAGGCCAACTCGCCAGGAATGATGTCAAATATTAACGCCGAGATGTTAGGTTGGGTTAGGTTAGGTTATATTACATTATTGATATATATGAAGGTCCCACGGAGACGTAGAGGCCAACTCGCCAGGAATGTTCTCAAATATTACCGCCGAGATGTTACGTTGGGTTAGGTTATGTTAAATTACGTTATTGATGTATATAAAAGTCCCACGGAGACGTAGAGGCCAACATCGACAGGAATGTTCTCAAATATTTCCGCCGAGATGATAGGTTGGGTTAGGTTAGATTATATTACGTTATTGATGTATATGAAGGTCGCACGGAGAGGTAGATGCCAACTCGCCAGGAATGTTGTCATATATTACCGCCGAGATGTTACGTTGGGTTACGTTAGGTTATATTACGTTATTGATGTATATGAAGATCCCACGGAGACGTAGAGCTCAACTCGCCAGGAATGTTGTCAAATATTAACGCCGCGATGTTAGGTTGGGTTAGGTTAGGTTATATTACGTTATTGATATATATGAAGGTCCCACGGAGACGTAGAGGCCAACTCGCCAGGAATGTTCTCAAATATTACCGCCGAGATGTTACGTTGGGTTAGGTTATGTTAAATTACGTTATTGATGTATATAAAAGTCCCACGGAGACGTAGAGGCCAACATCGACAGGAATGTTCTCAAATATTTCCGCCGAGATGATAGGTTGGGTTAGGTTAGATTATATTACGTTATTGATGTATATGAAGGTCGCACGGAGAGGTAGAGGCCAACTCGCCAGGAATGTTGTCATATATTACCGCCGAGATGTTATGTTGGGTTAGGTTAGGTTAAATTACGTTATTAATGTATATAAAGTCCCACGGAGACGTAGAGGCCAACTCGACAGGAATGTTGTCAAATATTACTGCCGAGATGATAGGTTGGGTTAGGTTAGGTTATACTACGTTATTAATGTATATGAAGGTCCGACGCACACGTAGAGACCAACTCTCCAGGAATGTTGTCAAATATTACCGCCGAGATGTTACGTTGGGTTAGGTTAGGTTAAATTACGTTTTGATGTATATAAAGGTCCCACGGAGAGGTAGAGGCCAACATCGACAGGAATATTTTCACATATTACCGCCGATATGATAGGTTGGTTTAGGATACGTTATATTACGTTATTGATCTATATGAAGGTCCCACGGAGACGTAGAGTCCAACTGGCCAGGACTGTTGTCAAATATTACCGCCGAGATGATAGGTTGGGTTAGGTTAGATTATATTCCGTTATTGATGTATATGAAGGTCGCACGGAGAGGTAGAGGCCAACTCGCCAGGAATGTTGTCATATATTACCGCCGAGATGTTACGTTGGGTTAGGATATGTTAAATTACGTTATTGATGTATATGAAGGTCCCACGGAGACGTAGAGCTCAACTCGCCAGGAATGTTGTCAAATATTACCGCCGAGATGTTACGTTGGGTTAGGTTAGGTTAGATTACGTTATTGATGTATATGAAGGCCCCACGGACACGTAGAGGCCAACTCTCCAGGAATGTTGTCAAATATTACCGCCGAGATGTTACGTTGGGTTAGGTTAGGTTAGATTACGTTTTGATGTATATAAAAGTCCCACGGAGACGTAGAGGCCAACATCGACAGGAATGTTTTCAAATATTACCGCCGATATGATAGGTTGGTTTAGGTTAGGTTAGATTACGTTATAGATGTATATGAAGGCCCCACGGAGACGTAGAGGCCAAAGCGCCAGGAATGTTGTCAAATATTACCGCCGAGATGTTAGGTTGGGTTAGGTTAGGTTATATTACGTTATTGATGTATATGAAGGTCCCACGGAGACGTAGAGCTCAACTCGCCAGGAATGTTGTCAAATATTAACGCCGCGATGATAGGTTGGTTCAGGTTAGGTTATATTACGTTATTGATGTATATGAAGGTCGCACGGAGACGGAGAGGCCAACTCTCCAGGAATGTTGTCAAATATTACCGCCGAGATGTTACTTTGGGTTAGGTTAGGTTAAATTATGTTTTGATGTATATAAAAGTCCCACGGAGACGTAGAGGCCAACTCGCCAGGAATGATGTCAAATACTACCGCCGAGATGTTAGGTTGGGTTAGGTTAGGTTATATTACGTTATTGATGTATATGAAGGTCCCACGGAGACGTAGATGCCAACAAGCCAGGAATTTTCTCAAATATTACCGCCGAGATGTTAGGTTGGGTTAGGTTAGGTTATATTACCTTATTGATGTATATGAAGGTCCCACGGACACGTAAAGGCCAACAAGCCAGGAATGTTGCCAAATATTACCGCCGAGATGTTACGTTGGGTTAGGTTAGGTTAAATTACGTTATTGATGTATATAAAAGTCCCACGGAGACGTAGAGGCCAACATCGACAGGAATGTTCTCAAATATTTCCGCCGAGATGATAGGTTGGGTTAGGTTAGGTAATATTACGTTATTGATGTATATGAAGGTCCCACGGAGACGTAGAGGCCAACTCGCCAGGAATGTTGTCAAATATTACCGCCGATATGATAGGTTGGGCTAGGTTAGGTTATATGACGTTATTGATGTATATAAAGGTCCCACGGAAACATAGAGGCCAACAAGCCAGGAATGTTGTCAAATATTACCGCCGAGATGTTACGTTGGTTTAGGTTAGGTTAAATTACGTTATTGATGTATATAAAAGTCCCACTGAGACGTAGAGGCCAACATCGACAGGAATGTTCTCAAATATTTCCGCCGAGATGATAGGTTGGGTTAGGTTAGATTATATTACGTTATTGATGTATATGAAGGTCGCACGGAGAGGTAGAGGCCAACTCGCCAGGAATGATGTCAAATATTAACGCCGAGATGTTAGGTTGGGTTAGGTTAGGTTATATTACATTATTGATATATATGAAGGTCCCACGGAGACGTAGAGGCCAACTCGCCAGGAATGTTCTCAAATATTACCGCCGAGATGTTACGTTGGGTTAGGTTATGTTAAATTACGTTATTGATGTATATAAAAGTCCCACGGAGACGTAGAGGCCAACATCGACAGGAATGTTCTCAAATATTTCCGCCGAGATGATAGGTTGGGTTAGGTTAGATTATATTACGTTATTGATGTATATGAAGGTCGCACGGAGAGGTAGAGGCCAACTCGCCAGGAATGTTGTCATATATTACCGCCGAGATGTTACGTTGGGTTAGGTTAGGTTATATTACGTTATTGATGTATATGAAGATCCCACGGAGACGTAGAGCTCAACTCGCCAGGAATGTTGTCAAATATTAACGCCGCGATGTTAGGTTGGGTTAGGTTAGGTTATATTACGTTATTGATATATATGAAGGTCCCACGGAGACGTAGAGGCCAACTGGCCAGGAATGTTCTCAAATATTACCGCCGAGATGTTACGTTGGGTTAGGTTATGTTAAATTACGTTATTGATGTATATAAAAGTCCCACGGAGACGTAGAGGCCAACATCGACAGGAATGTTCTCAAATATTTCCGCCGAGATGATAGGTTGGGTTAGGTTAGATTATATTACGTTATTGATGTATATGAAGGTCGCACGGAGAGGTAGAGGCCAACTCGCCAGGAATGTTGTCATATATTACCGCCGAGATGTTATGTTGGGTTAGGTTAGGTTAAATTACGTTATTGATGTATATAAAGTCCCACGGAGACGTAGAGGCCAACTCGACAGGAATGTTGTCAAATATTACTGCCGAGATGATAGGTTGGGTTAGGTTAGGTTATACTACGTTATTAATGTATATGAAGGTCCGACGCACACGTAGAGACCAACTCTCCAGGAATGTTGTCAAATATTACCGCCGAGATGTTACGTTGGGTTAGGTTAGGTTAAATTACGTTTTGATGTATATAAAGGTCCCACGGAGAGGTAGAGGCCAGCATCGACAGGAATATTTTCACATATTACCGCCGATATGATAGGTTGGTTTAGGATACGTTATATTACGTTATTGATCTATATGAAGGTCCCACGGAGACGTAGAGTCCAACTGGCCAGGACTGTTGTCAAATATTACCGCCGAGATGATAGGTTGGGTTAGGTTAGGTTATATTACGTTATTCATGTATATGAAGATCCCACGGAGACGTAGAGGCCAACTGGCCAGGAATGCTGTCAAATATTACCGCCCAGATGATAGGTTGGGTTAGGTTAGGTTATATTACGTTATTGATGTATATGAAGGTCCCACGGAGACGTAGAGGCCAACAAGCCAGGAATGTTGCCAAATATTACCGCCGAGATGTTACGTTGGGTTAGGTTAGGTTAAATTACGTTATTGATGTATATAAAAGTCCCACGGAGACGTGGAGGCCAACATCGTCAGGAATGTTCTCAAATATTTCCGCCGAGATGATAGGTTGGGTTAGGTTAGGTAATATTACGTTATTGATGTATATGAAGGTCCCACGGAGACGTAGAGGCCAACATCGACAGGAATGTTTTCAAATATTACCGCCGATATGATAGGTTGGTTTAGGTTACGTTATATTACGTTCTTGATGTATATGAAGGTCCCACGGAGACGAGGAGGCCAACTGGCCAGGAATGTTGTCAAATATAACCGCCGATATGATAGGTTGGTTTAGGTTACGTTATATTACGTTATTGATTTATATGAAGGTCGTACGGAGAGGTAGAGGCCAACTCGCCAGGAATGTTGTCAAATATTAGTGCCGAGATGTTAGGTTGAGTTGGGTTAGGTTATATTACGTTATTGATGTATATGCAGGTCCCACGTAGGAGTAGAGGCCAATTCGCCAGGAGTGCTGTTAAATATTACCGCCGAGATGTTAGGTTGGTTTAGGTTAGGTTAGATTACGTTATTGATGTATATGAAGGCCCCACGGAGAGGTAGAGGCCAAATCGCCAGGAATGTTGTCAAATATTACCGCCGAGATGTTAGGTTGGGTTAGATTAGGTTATATTACGTTATTGATGTATATCAAGGTCCGACGGAGACGTAGAGGCCAGCTCTCCAGGAATGTTGTCAAATATTACCGCCGAGATGTTATTTTGGGTTAGGTTAGGTTAAATTACGTTTTGATGTATATAAAAGTCCCACGGAGACGTAGATGCCAACAAGCCAGGAATGTTCTCAAATATTACCGCCGAGATGTTAGGTTGGGTTACGTTAGGTTATATTACGTTATTGATATATATGAAGGTCCCACGGAGACGTAGAGGCCAACTCGCCAGGAATGTTCTCAAATATTACCGCCGAGATGTTAGATTGGGTTAGGTTAGGTTATATTACGTTATTGATGTATATGAAGGTCCCACGGAGACGTAGAGGCCAACAAGCCAGGAATGTTGCCAAATATTACCGGCGAGATGTTACGTTGGGTTAGGTTAGGTTAGATTACGTTATTGATGTATATGAAGGCCCCACGGATACGTAGAGGCCAACTCTCCAGGAATGTTGTCAAATATTACCGCCGAGATGTTACGTTGGGTTAGGTTAGGTTAGATTACGTTTTGATGTATATAAAAGTCCCACGGAGACGTAGAGGCCAACATCGACAGGAATGTTTTCAAATATTACCGCCGATATGATAGGTTGGTTTAGGTTACGTTATATTACGTTATTGATGTATATGAAGGTCATACGGAGACGTAGAGGCCAACTGGCCAGGAATGTTGTCAAATATTACCGCCGAGATGATAGGTTGGGTTAGGTTAGATTATATTACGTTATTGATGTATATGAAGGTCGCACGGAGAGGTAGAGGCCAACACGCCAGGAATGTTGTCATATATTACCGCCGAGATGTTACGTTGGGTTAGGTTATGTTAAATTACGTTATTGATGTATATGAAGGTCCCACGGAGACGTAGAGGCCAACTCGCAAGGAATGTTGTCAAATATTAGTGCCGAGATGTTAGGTTGGGTTGGGTTAGGTTAGATTACGTTATTGATGTATATGAAGGCCCCACGGACACGTAGAAGCCAACTCTCCAGGAATGTTGTCAAATATTACCGCCGAGATGTTACGTTGGGTTAGGTTAGGTTAGATTACGTTTTGATGTATATAAAAGTCCCACGGAGACGTAGAGGCCAACATCGACAGGAATGTTTTCAAATATTACCGCCGATATGATAGGTTGGTTTAGGTTACGTTATATTACGTTATTGATGTATATGAAGGTCATACGGAGACGTAGAGGCCAACTGGCCAGGAATGTTGTCAAATATTACCGCCGAGATGATAGGTTGGGTTAGGTTAGGTTATATTACGTTATTGATGTATATCAAGGTCCGACGGAGACGTAGAGGCCAGCTCTCCAGGAATGTTGTCAAATATTACCGCCGAGATGTTATTTTGGGTTAGGTTAGGTTAAATTACGTTTTGATGTATATAAAAGTCCCACGGAGACGTAGAGGCCAACTCGCCAGGAATGATGTCAAATATTAACGCCGAGATGTTAGGTTGGGTTAGGTTAGGTTATATTACGTTATTGATATATATGAAGGTCCCACGGAGACGTAGAGGCCAACTCGCCAGGAATGTTCTCAAATATTACCGCCGAGATGTTAGGTTGGGTTAGGTTAGGTTATATTACGTTATTGATGTATATGAAGGTCCCACGGAGATGTAGAGGCCAACAAGCCAGGAATGTTGCCAAATATTACCGCCCAGATGTTACGTTGGGTTAGGTTAGGTTAGATTACGTTATTGATGTATATGAAGGCCCCACGGACACGTAGAGGCCAACTCTCCAGGAATGTTGTCAAATATTACCGCCGAGATGTTACGTTGGGTTAGGTTAGGTTAGATTACGTTTTGATGTATATAAAAGTCCCACGGAGACGTAGAGGCCAACATCGACAGGAATGTTTTCAAATATTACCGCCGATATGATAGGTTGGTTTAGGTTACGTTATATTACGTTATTGATGTATATGAAGGTCATACGGAGACGTAGAGGCCAACTGGCCAGGAATGTTGTCAAATATTACCGCCGAGATGATAGGTTGGGTTAGGTTAGATTATATTACGTTATTGATGTATATGAAGGTCGCACGGAGAGGTAGAGGCCAACTCGCCAGGAATGTTGTCATATATTACCGCCGAGATGTTACGTTGGGTTAGGTTATGTTAAATTACGTTATTGATGTATATGAAGGTCCCACGGAGACGTAGAGGCCAACTCGCCAGGAATGTTGTCAAATATTAGTGCCGAGATGTTAGGTTGGGTTGGGTTAGGTTAGATTACGTTATTGATGTATATAAAAGTCCCACGGAGACGTAGAGGCCAACATCGACAGGAATGTTCTCAAATATTTCCGCCGAGATGATAGGTTGGGTTAGGTTAGGTAATATTACGTTATTGATGTATATGAAGGTCCCACGGAGACGTAGAGGCCAACTCGCCAGGAACGTTGTCAAATATTACCGCCGATATGATTGGTTGGGTTAGGTTACGTTATATTACGTTATCGATGTATATGAAGGACGCACGGAGACGTAGAGGCCAACTCGCCAGGAATGTTGTCAAATATTAGTGCCGAGATGTTAGGTTGGGTTGGGTTAGGTTAGATTACGTTATTGATGTATATGAAGGCCCCACGGACACGTAGAAGCCAACTCTCCAGGAATGTTGTCAAATATTACCGCCGAGATGTTACGTTGGGTTAGGTTAGGTTAGATTACGTTTTGATGTATATAAAAGTCCCACGGAGACGTAGAGGCCAACTGGCCAGGAATGTTCTCAAATATTTCCGCCGAGATGATAGGTTGGGTTAGGTTAGGTAATATTACGTTATTGATGTATATGAAGGTCCCACGGAGACGTAGAGGCCAACATCGACAGGAATGTTTTCAAATATTACCGCCGATATGATAGGTTGGTTTAGGTTGCGTTATATTACGTTATTGATGTATATGAAGGTCATACGGAGACGTAGAGGCCAACTGGCCAGGAATGTTGTCAAATATTACCGCCGAGATGATAGGTTGGGTTAGGTTAGGTTATATTACGTTATTGATGTATATCAAGGTCCGACGGAGGCGTAGAGGCCAGCTCTCCAGGAATGTTGTCAAATATTACCGCCGAGATGTTATTTTGGGTTAGGTTAGGTTAAATTACGTTTTGATGTATATAAAAGTCCCACGGAGACGTAGAGGCCAACTCGCCAGGAATGATGTCAAATATTAACGCCGAGATGTTAGGTTGGTTTAGGTTAGGTTAGATTACGTTATAGATGTATATGAAGGCCCCACGGAGACGTAGAGGCCAAAGCGCCAGGAATGTTGTCAAATATTACCGCCGAGATGTTAGGTTGGGTTAGGTTAGGTTATATTACGTTATTGATGTATATGAAGGTCCCACGGAGACGTAGAGCTCAACTCGCCAGGAATGTTGTCAAATATTAACGACGCGATGATAGGTTGGTTCAGGTTAGGTTATATTACGTTATTGATGTATATGAATGTCGCACGGAGACGGAGAGGCCAACTCTCCAGGAATGTTGTCAAATATTACCGCCGAGATGTTACTTTGGGTTAGGTTAGGTTAAATTATGTTTTGATGTATATAAAAGTCCCACGGAGACGTAGAGGCCAACTCGCCAGGAATGATGTCAAATACTACCGCCGAGATGTTAGGTTTGGTTAGGTTAGGTTATATTACGTTATTGATGTATATGAAGGTCCCACGGAGACGTAGATGCCAACAAGCCAGGAATGTTCTCAAATATTACCGCCGAGATGTTAGGTTGGGTTAGGTTAGGTTATATTACCTTATTGATGTATATGAAGGTCCCACGGACACGTAAAGGCCAACAAGCCAGGAATGTTGCCAAATATTACCGCCGAGATGTTACGTTGGGTTAGGTTAGGTTAAATTACGTTATTGATGTATATAAAAGTCCCACGGAGACGTAGAGGCCAACATCGACAGGAATGTTCTCAAATATTTCCGCCGAGATGATAGGTTGGGTTAGGTTAGGTAATATTACGTTATTGATGTATATGAAGGTCCCACGGAGACGTAGAGGCCAACTCGCCAGGAATGTTGTCAAATATTACCGCCGATATGATAGGTTGGGCTAGGTTAGGTTATATGACGTTATTGATGTATATAAAGGTCCCACGGAAACATAGAGGCCAACAAGCCAGGAATGTTGTCAAATATTACCGCCGAGATGTTACGTTGGTTTAGGTTAGGTTAAATTACGTTATTGATGTATATAAAAGTCCCACGGAGACGTAGAGGCCAACATCGACAGGAATGTTCTCAAATATTTCCGCCGAGATGATAGGTTGGGTTAGGTTAGATTATATTACGTTATTGATGTATATGAAGGTCGCACGGAGAGGTAGAGGCCAACTCGCCAGGAATGATGTCAAATATTAACGCCGAGATGTTAGGTTGGGTTAGGTTAGGTTATATTACATTATTGATATATATGAAGGTCCCACGGAGACGTAGAGGCCAACTCGCCAGGAATGTTCTCAAATATTACCGCCGAGATGTTACGTTGGGTTAGGTTATGTTAAATTACGTTATTGATGTATATAAAAGTCCCACGGAGACGTAGAGGCCAACATCGACAGGAATGTTCTCAAATATTTCCGCCGAGATGATAGGTTGGGTTAGGTTAGATTATATTACGTTATTGATGTATATGAAGGTCGCACGGAGAGGTAGAGGCCAACTCGCCAGGAATGTTGTCATATATTACCGCCGAGATGTTACGTTGGGTTAGGTTAGGTTATATTACGTTATTGATGTATATGAAGATCCCACGGAGACGTAGAGCTCAACTCGCCAGGAATGTTGTCAAATATTAACGCCGCGATGTTAGGTTGGGTTAGGTTAGGTTATATTACGTTATTGATATATATGAAGGTCCCACGGAGACGTAGAGGCCAACTCGCCAGGAATGTTCTCAAATATTACCGCCGAGATGTTACGTTGGGTTAGGTTATGTTAAATTACGTTATTGATGTATATAAAAGTCCCACGGAGACGTAGAGGCCAACATCGACAGGAATGTTCTCAAATATTTCCGCCGAGATGATAGGTTGGGTTAGGTTAGATTATATTACGTTATTGATGTATATGAAGGTCGCACGGAGAGGTAGAGGCCAACTCGCCAGGAATGTTGTCATATATTACCGCCGAGATGTTACGTTGGGTTAGGTTAGGTTATATTACGTTATTGATGTATATGAAGATCCCACGGAGACGTAGAGCTCAACTCGCCAGGAATGTTGTCAAATATTAACGCCGCGATGTTAGGTTGGGTTAGGTTAGGTTATATTACCTTATTGATGTATATGAAGGTCCCACGGACACGTAAAGGCCAACAAGCCAGGAATGTTGCCAAATATTACCGCCGAGATGTTACGTTGGGTTAGGTTAGGTTAAATTACGTTATTGATGTATATAAAAGTCCCACGGAGACGTAGAGGCCAACATCGACAGGAATGTTCTCAAATATTTCCGCCGAGATGATAGGTTGGGTTAGGTTAGGTAATATTACGTTATTGATGTATATGAAGGTCCCACGGAGACGTAGAGGCCAACTCGCCAGGAATGTTGTCAAATATTACCGCCGATATGATAGGTTGGGCTAGGTTAGGTTATATGACGTTATTGATGTATATAAAGGTCCCACGGAAACATAGAGGCCAACAAGCCAGGAATGTTGTCAAATATTACCGCCGAGATGTTACGTTGGTTTAGGTTAGGTTAAATTACGTTATTGATGTATATAAAAGTCCCACGGAGACGTAGAGGCCAACATCGACAGGAATGTTCTCAAATATTTCCGCCGAGATGATAGGTTGGGTTAGGTTAGATTATATTACGTTATTGATGTATATGAAGGTCGCACGGAGAGGTAGAGGCCAACTCGCCAGGAATGATGTCAAATATTAACGCCGAGATGTTAGGTTGGGTTAGGTTAGGTTATATTACATTATTGATATATATGAAGGTCCCACGGAGACGTAGAGGCCAACTCGCCAGGAATGTTCTCAAATATTACCGCCGAGATGTTACGTTGGGTTAGGTTATGTTAAATTACGTTATTGATGTATATAAAAGTCCCACGGAGACGTAGAGGCCAACATCGACAGGAATGTTCTCAAATATTTCCGCCGAGATGATAGGTTGGGTTAGGTTAGATTATATTACGTTATTGATGTATATGAAGGTCACACGGAGAGGTAGAGGGCAACTCGCCAGGAATGTTGTCATATATTACCGCCGAGATGTTACGTTGGGTTAGGTTAGGTTATATTACGTTATTGATGTATATGAAGATCCCACGGAGACGTAGAGCTCAACTCGCCAGGAATGTTGTCAAATATTAACGCCGCGATGTTAGGTTGGGTTAGGTTAGGTTATATTACGTTATTGATATATATGAAGGTCCCACGGAGACGTAGAGGCCAACTCGCCAGGAATGTTCTCAAATATTACCGCCGAGATGTTACGTTGGGTTAGGTTATGTTAAATTACGTTATTGATGTATATAAAAGTCCCACGGAGACGTAGAGGCCAACATCGACAGGAATGTTCTCAAATATTTCCGCCGAGATGATAGGTTGGGTTAGGTTAGGTTATATTACGTTATTGATGTATATGAAGGTCCCACGGAGACGTAGAGGCCAACAAGCCAGGAATGTTGCCAAATATTACCGGCGAGATGTTACGTTGGGTTAGGTTAGGTTAGATTACGTTATTGATGTATATGAAGGCCCCACGGACACGTAGAGGCCAACTCTCCAGGAATGTTGTCAAATATTACCGCCGAGATGTTACGTTGGGTTAGGTTAGGTTAGATTACGTTTTGATGTATATAAAAGTCCCACGGAGACGTAGAGGCCAACATCGACAGGAATGTTTTCAAATATTACCGCCGATATGATAGGTTGGTTTAGGTTACGTTATATTACGTTATTGATGTATATGAAGGTCATACGGAGACGTAGAGGCCAACTGGCCAGGAATGTTGTCAAATATTACCGCCGAGATGATAGGTTGGGTTAGGTTAGATTATATTACGTTATTGATGTATATGAAGGTCGCACGGAGAGGTAGAGGCCAACACGCCAGGAATGTTGTCATATATTACCGCCGAGATGTTACGTTGGGTTAGGTTATGTTAAATTACGTTATTGATGTATATGAAGGTCCCACGGAGACGTAGAGGCCAACTCGCCAGGAATGTTGTCAAATATTAGTGCCGAGATGTTAGGTTGGGTTGGGTTAGGTTAGATTACGTTATTGATGTATATGAAGGCCCCACGGACACGTAGAAGCCAACTCTCCAGGAATGTTGTCAAATATTACCGCCGAGATGTTACGTTGGGTTAGGTTAGGTTAGATTACGTTTTGATGTATATAAAAGTCCCACGGAGACGTAGAGGCCAACATCGACAGGAATGTTTTCAAATATTACCGCCGATATGATAGGTTGGTTTAGGTTACGTTATATTACGTTATTGATGTATATGAAGGTCATACGGAGACGTAGAGGCCAACTGGCCAGGAATGTTGTCAAATATTACCGCCGAGATGATAGGTTGGGTTAGGTTAGGTTATATTACGTTATTGATGTATATCAAGGTCCGACGGAGACGTAGAGGCCAGCTCTCCAGGAATGTTGTCAAATATTACCGCCGAGATGTTATTTTGGGTTAGGTTAGGTTAAATTACGTTTTGATGTATATAAAAGTCCCACGGAGACGTAGAGGCCAACTCGCCAGGAATGATGTCAAATATTAACGCCGAGATGTTAGGTTGGGTTAGGTTAGGTTATATTACGTTATTGATATATATGAAGGTCCCACGGAGACGTAGAGGCCAACTCGCCAGGAATGTTCTCAAATATTACCGCCGAGATGTTAGGTTGGGTTAGGTTAGGTTATATTACGTTATTGATGTATATGAAGGTCCCACGGAGATGTAGAGGCCAACAAGCCAGGAATGTTGCCAAATATTACCGCCCAGATGTTACGTTGGGTTAGGTTAGGTTAGATTACGTTATTGATGTATATGAAGGCCCCACGGACACGTAGAGGCCAACTCTCCAGGAATGTTGTCAAATATTACCGCCGAGATGTTACGTTGGGTTAGGTTAGGTTAGATTACGTTTTGATGTATATAAAAGTCCCACGGAGACGTAGAGGCCAACATCGACAGGAATGTTTTCAAATATTACCGCCGATATGATAGGTTGGTTTAGGTTACGTTATATTACGTTATTGATGTATATGAAGGTCATACGGAGACGTAGAGGCCAACTGGCCAGGAATGTTGTCAAATATTACCGCCGAGATGATAGGTTGGGTTAGGTTAGATTATATTACGTTATTGATGTATATGAAGGTCGCACGGGGAGGTAGAGGCCAACTCGCCAGGAATGTTGTCATATATTACCGCCGAGATGTTACGTTGGGTTAGGTTATGTTAAATTACGTTATTGATGTATATGAAGGTCCCACGGAGACGTAGAGGCCAACTCGCCAGGAATGTTGTCAAATATTAGTGCCGAGATGTTAGGTTGGGTTGGGTTAGGTTAGATTACGTTATTGATGTATATAAAAGTCCCACGGAGACGTAGAGGCCAACATCGACAGGAATGTTCTCAAATATTTCCGCCGAGATGATAGGTTGGGTTAGGTTAGGTAATATTACGTTATTGATGTATATGAAGGTCCCACGGAGACGTAGAGGCCAACTCGCCAGGAACGTTGTCAAATATTACCGCCGATATGATTGGTTGGGTTAGGTTACGTTATATTACGTTATCGATGTATATGAAGGACGCACGGAGACGTAGAGGCCAACTCGCCAGGAATGTTGTCAAATATTAGTGCCGAGATGTTAGGTTGGGTTGGGTTAGGTTAGATTACGTTATTGATGTATATGAAGGCCCCACGGACACGTAGAAGCCAACTCTCCAGGAATGTTGTCAAATATTACCGCCGAGATGTTACGTTGGGTTAGGTTAGGTTAGATTACGTTTTGATGTATATAAAAGTCCCACGGAGACGTAGAGGCCAACTGGCCAGGAATGTTCTCAAATATTTCCGCCGAGATGATAGGTTGGGTTAGGTTAGGTAATATTACGTTATTGATGTATATGAAGGTCCCACGGAGACGTAGAGGCCAACATCGACAGGAATGTTTTCAAATATTACCGCCGATATGATAGGTTGGTTTAGGTTACGTTATATTACGTTATTGATGTATATGAAGGTCATACGGAGACGTAGAGGCCAACTGGCCAGGAATGTTGTCAAATATTACCGCCGAGATGATAGGTTGGGTTAGGTTAGGTTATATTACGTTATTGATGTATATCAAGGTCCGACGGAGGCGTAGAGGCCAGCTCTCCAGGAATGTTGTCAAATATTACCGCCGAGATGTTATTTTGGGTTAGGTTAGGTTAAATTACGTTTTGATGTATATAAAAGTCCCACGGAGACGTAGAGGCCAACTCGCCAGGAATGATGTCAAATATTAACGCCGAGATGTTAGGTTGGGTTAGGTTAGGTTATATTACGTTATTGATATATATGAAGGTCCCACGGAGACGTAGAGGCCAACTCGCCAGGAATGTTCTCAAATATTACCGCCGAGATGATAGGTTGGGTTAGGTTAGATTATATTACGTTATTGATGTATATGAAGGTCGCACGGAGAGGTAGAGGCCAACACGCCAGGAATGTTGTCATATATTACCGCCGAGATGTTACGTTGGGTTAGGTTATGTTAAATTACGTTATTGATGTATATGAAGGTCCCACGGAGACGTAGAGGCCAACTCGCCAGGAATGTTGTCAAATATTAGTGCCGAGATGTTAGGTTGGGTTGGGTTAGGTTAGATTACGTTATTGATGTATATGAAGGCCCCACGGACACGTAGAAGCCAACTCTCCAGGAATGTTGTCAAATATTACCGCCGAGATGTTACGTTGGGTTAGGTTAGGTTAGATTACGTTTTGATGTATATAAAAGTCCCACGGAGACGTAGAGGCCAACATCGACAGGAATGTTTTCAAATATTACCGCCGATATGATAGGTTGGTTTAGGTTACGTTATATTACGTTATTGATGTATATGAAGGTCATACGGAGACGTAGAGGCCAACTGGCCAGGAATGTTGTCAAATATTACCGCCGAGATGATAGGTTGGGTTAGGTTAGGTTATATTACGTTATTGATGTATATCAAGGTCCGACGGAGACGTAGAGGCCAGCTCTCCAGGAATGTTGTCAAATATTACCGCCGAGATGTTATTTTGGGTTAGGTTAGGTTAAATTACGTTTTGATGTATATAAAAGTCCCACGGAGACGTAGAGGCCAACTCGCCAGGAATGATGTCAAATATTAACGCCGAGATGTTAGGTTGGGTTAGGTTAGGTTATATTACGTTATTGATATATATGAAGGTCCCACGGAGACGTAGAGGCCAACTCGCCCGGAATGTTCTCAAATATTACCGCCGAGATGTTAGGTTGGGTTAGGTTAGGTTATATTACGTTATTGATGTATATGAAGGTCCCACGGAGATGTAGAGGCCAACAAGCCAGGAATGTTGCCAAATATTACCGCCCAGATGTTACGTTGGGTTAGGTTAGGTTAGATTACGTTATTGATGTATATGAAGGCCCCACGGACACGTAGAGGCCAACTCTCCAGGAATGTTGTCAAATATTACCGCCGAGATGTTACGTTGGGTTAGGTTAGGTTAGATTACGTTTTGATGTATATAAAAGTCCCACGGAGACGTAGAGGCCAACATCGACAGGAATGTTTTCAAATATTACCGCCGATATGATAGGTTGGTTTAGGTTACGTTATATTACGTTATTGATGTATATGAAGGTCATACGGAGACGTAGAGGCCAACTGGCCAGGAATGTTGTCAAATATTACCGCCGAGATGATAGGTTGGGTTAGGTTAGATTATATTACGTTATTGATGTATATGAAGGTCGCACGGGGAGGTAGAGGCCAACTCGCCAGGAATGTTGTCATATATTACCGCCGAGATGTTACGTTGGGTTAGGTTATGTTAAATTACGTTATTGATGTATATGAAGGTCCCACGGAGACGTAGAGGCCAACTCGCCAGGAATGTTGTCAAATATTAGTGCCGAGATGTTAGGTTGGGTTGGGTTAGGTTAGATTACGTTATTGATGTATATAAAAGTCCCACGGAGACGTAGAGGCCAACATCGACAGGAATGTTCTCAAATATTTCCGCCGAGATGATAGGTTGGGTTAGGTTAGGTAATATTACGTTATTGATGTATATGAAGGTCCCACGGAGACGTAGAGGCCAACTCGCCAGGAACGTTGTCAAATATTACCGCCGATATGATTGGTTGGGTTAGGTTACGTTATATTACGTTATCGATGTATATGAAGGACGCACGGAGACGTAGAGGCCAACTCGCCAGGAATGTTGTCAAATATTAGTGCCGAGATGTTAGGTTGGGTTGGGTTAGGTTAGATTACGTTATTGATGTATATGAAGGCCCCACGGACACGTAGAAGCCAACTCTCCAGGAATGTTGTCAAATATTACCGCCGAGATGTTACGTTGGGTTAGGTTAGGTTAGATTACGTTTTGATGTATATAAAAGTCCCACGGAGACGTAGAGGCCAACTGGCCAGGAATGTTCTCAAATATTTCCGCCGAGATGATAGGTTGGGTTAGGTTAGGTAATATTACGTTATTGATGTATATGAAGGTCCCACGGAGACGTAGAGGCCAACATCGACAGGAATGTTTTCAAATATTACCGCCGATATGATAGGTTGGTTTAGGTTACGTTATATTACGTTATTGATGTATATGAAGGTCATACGGAGACGTAGAGGCCAACTGGCCAGGAATGTTGTCAAATATTACCGCCGAGATGATAGGTTGGGTTAGGTTAGGTTATATTACGTTATTGATGTATATCAAGGTCCGACGGAGGCGTAGAGGCCAGCTCTCCAGGAATGTTGTCAAATATTACCGCCGAGATGTTATTTTGGGTTAGGTTAGGTTAAATTACGTTTTGATGTATATAAAAGTCCCACGGAGACGTAGAGGCCAACTCGCCAGGAATGATGTCAAATATTAACGCCGAGATGTTAGGTTGGGTTAGGTTAGGTTATATTACGTTATTGATATATATGAAGGTCCCACGGAGACGTAGAGGCCAACTCGCCAGGAATGTTCTCAAATATTACCGCCGAGATGTTAGGTTGGGTTAGGTTAGGTTATATTACGTTATTGATGTATATGAAGGTCCCACGGAGACGTAGAGGCCAACAAGCCAGGAATGTTGCCAAATATTACAGCCGAGATGTTCCGTTGGGTTAGGTTAGGTTAGATTACGTTATTGATGTATATGAAGGCCCCACGGACACGTAGAGGCCAACTCTCCAGGAATGTTGTCAAATATTACCGCCGAGATGTTACGTTGGGTTAGGTTAGGTTAGATTACGTTTTGATATATATAAAAGTCCCACGGAGACGTAGAGGCCAACATCGACAGGAATGTTTTCAAATATTACCGCCGATATGATAGGTTGCTTTAGGTTAGGTTAGATTACGTTATAGATGTATATGAAGGCCCCACGGAGACGTAGAGGCCAAAGCGCCAGGAATGTTGTCAAATATTACCGCCGAGATGTTAGGTTGGGTTAGGTTAGGTTATATTACGTTATTGATGTATATGAAGGTCCCACGGAGACGTAGAGCTCAACTCGCCAGGAATGTTGTCAAATATTAACGCCGCGATGATAGGTTGGTTCAGGTTAGGTTATATTACGTTATTGATGTATATGAAGGTCGCACGGAGACGGAGAGGCCAACTCTCCAGGAATGTTGTCAAATATTACCGCCGAGATGTTACTTTGGGTTAGGTTAGGTTAAATTATGTTTTGATGTATATAAAAGTCCCACGGAGACGTAGAGGCCAACTCGCCAGGAATGATGTCAAATACTACCGCCGAGATGTTAGGTTGGGTTAGGTTAGGTTATATTACGTTATTGATGTATATGAAGGTCCCACGGAGACGTAGATGCCAACAAGCCAGGAATGTTCTCAAATATTAACGCCGCGATGTTAGGTTGGGTTAGGTTAGGTTATATTACCTTATTGATGTATATGAAGGTCCCACGGACACGTAAAGGCCAACAAGCCAGGAATGTTCTCAAATATTACCGCCGAGATGTTACGTTGGGTTAGGTTAGGTTAAATTACGTTATTGATGTATATAAAAGTCCCACGGAGACGTAGAGGCCAACATCGACAGGAATGTTCTCAAATATTTCCGCCGAGATGATAGGTTGGGTTAGGTTAGGTAATATTACGTTATTGATGTATATGAAGGTCCCACGGAGACGTAGAGGCCAACTCGCCAGGAATGTTGTCAAATATTACCGCCGATATGATAGGTTGGGCTAGGTTAGGTTATATGACGTTATTGATGTATATAAAGGTCCCACGGAAACATAGAGGCCAACAAGCCAGGAATGTTGTCAAATATTACCGCCGAGATGTTACGTTGGTTTAGGTTAGGTTAAATTACGTTATTGATGTATATAAAAGTCCCACGGAGACGTAGAGGCCAACATCGACAGGAATGTTCTCAAATATTTCCGCCGAGATGATAGGTTGGGTTAGGTTAGATTATATTACGTTATTGATGTATATGAAGGTCGCACGGAGAGGTAGAGGCCAACTCGCCAGGAATGATGTCAAATATTAACGCCGAGATGTTAGGTTGGGTTAGGTTAGGTTATATTACATTATTGATATATATGAAGGTCCCACGGAGACGTAGAGGCCAACTCGCCAGGAATGTTCTCAAATATTACCGCCGAGATGTTACGTTGGGTTAGGTTATGTTAAATTACGTTATTGATGTATATAAAAGTCCCACGGAGACGTAGAGGCCAACATCGACAGGAATGTTCTCAAATATTTCCGCCGAGATGATAGGTTGGGTTAGGTTAGATTATATTACGTTATTGATGTATATGAAGGTCGCACGGAGAGGTAGAGGCCAACTCGCCAGGAATGTTGTCATATATTACCGCCGAGATGTTACGTTGGGTTAGGTTAGGTTATATTACGTTATTGATGTATATGAAGATCCCACGGAGACGTAGAGCTCAACTCGCCAGGAATGTTGTCAAATATTAACGCCGCGATGTTAGGTTGGGTTAGGTTAGGTTATATTACGTTATTGATATATATGAAGGTCCCACGGAGACGTAGAGGCCAACTCGCCAGGAATGTTCTCAAATATTACCGCCGAGATGTTACGTTGGGTTAGGTTATGTTAAATTACGTTATTGATGTATATAAAAGTCCCACGGAGACGTAGAGGCCAACATCGACAGGAATGTTCTCAAATATTTCCGCCGAGATGATAGGTTGGGTTAGGTTAGATTATATTACGTTATTGATGTATATGAAGGTCGCACGGAGAGGTAGAGGCCAACTCGCCAGGAATGTTGTCATATATTACCGCCGAGATGTTACGTTGGGTTAGGTTAGGTTATATTACGTTATTGATGTATATGAAGATCCCACGGAGACGTAGAGCTCAACTCGCCAGGAATGTTGTCAAATATTAACGCCGCGATGTTAGGTTGGGTTAGGTTAGGTTATATTACCTTATTGATGTATATGAAGGTCCCACGGACACGTAAAGGCCAACAAGCCAGGAATGTTCTCAAATATTACCGCCGAGATGTTACGTTGGGTTAGGTTAGGTTAAATTACGTTATTGATGTATATAAAAGTCCCACGGAGACGTAGAGGCCAACATCGACAGGAATGTTCTCAAATATTTCCGCCGAGATGATAGGTTGGGTTAGGTTAGGTAATATTACGTTATTGATGTATATGAAGGTCCCACGGAGACGTAGAGGCCAACTCGCCAGGAATGTTGTCAAATATTACCGCCGATATGATAGGTTGGGCTAGGTTAGGTTATATGACGTTATTGATGTATATAAAGGTCCCACGGAAACATAGAGGCCAACAAGCCAGGAATGTTGTCAAATATTACCGCCGAGATGTTACGTTGGTTTAGGTTAGGTTAAATTACGTTATTGATGTATATAAAAGTCCCACGGAGACGTAGAGGCCAACATCGACAGGAATGTTCTCAAATATTTCCGCCGAGATGATAGGTTGGGTTAGGTTAGATTATATTACGTTATTGATGTATATGAAGGTCGCACGGAGAGGTAGAGGCCAACTCGCCAGGAATGATGTCAAATATTAACGCCGAGATGTTAGGTTGGGTTAGGTTAGGTTATATTACATTATTGATATATATGAAGGTCCCACGGAGACGTAGAGGCCAACTCGCCAGGAATGTTCTCAAATATTACCGCCGAGATGTTACGTTGGGTTAGGTTATGTTAAATTACGTTATTGATGTATATAAAAGTCCCACGGAGACGTAGAGGCCAACATCGACAGGAATGTTGTCAAATATTACCGCCGAGATGTTACGTTGGTTTAGGTTAGGTTAAATTACGTTATTGATGTATATAAAAGTCCCACGGAGACGTAGAGGCCAACATCGACAGGAATGTTCTCAAATATTTCCGCCGAGATGTTACGTTGGGTTAGGTTAGGTTATATTACGTTATTGATGTATATGAAGATCCCACGGAGACGTAGAGCTCAACTCGCCAGGAATGTTGTCAAATATTAACGCCGCGATGTTAGGTTGGGTTAGGTTAGGTTATATTACATTATTGATATATATGAAGGTCCCACGGAGACGTAGAGGCCAACTCGCCAGGAATGTTCTCAAATATTACCGCCGAGATGTTACGTTGGGTTAGGTTATGTTAAATTACGTTATTGATGTATATAAAAGTCCCACGGAGACGTAGAGGCCAACATCGACAGGAATGTTCTCAAATATTTCCGCCGAGATGATAGGTTGGGTTAGGTTAGATTATATTACGTTATTGATGTATATGAAGGTCGCACGGAGAGGTAGAGGCCAACTCGCCAGGAATGTTGTCATATATTACCGCCGAGATGTTACGTTGGGTTAGGTTAGGTTATATTACGTTATTGATGTATATGAAGATCCCACGGAGACGTAGAGCTCAACTCGCCAGGAATGTTGTCAAATATTAACGCCGCGATGATAGGTTGGTTCAGGTTAGGTTATATTACGTTATTGATGTATATGAAGGTCGCACGGAGGCGTAGAGGCCAACTCGCCAGGAATGTTGTCAAATATTACCGCCGAGATGTTATGTTGGGTTAGGTTAGGTTATTTTACGTTATTGATGTATATCAATGTCCGACGGAGGCGTAGAGGCCAACTCTCCAGGAATGTTGCCAAATATTACCGCCGAGATGTTACGTTGGGTTAGGTTAGGTTAAATTACGTTATTGATGTATATAAAAGTCCCACGGAGACGTGGAGGCCAACATCGACAGGAATGCTCTCAAATATTTCCGCCGAGATGATAGGTTGGGATAGGTTAGGTAATATTACGTTATTGATGTATATGAAGGTCCCACGGAGACGTAGGGGCCAACTCGCCAGGAATGTTGTCAAATATTACCGCCGAGATGTTATGTTGGGTTAGGTTAGGTTAAATTACGTTAATGATGTATATAAAGTCCCACGGAGACGTAGAGGCCAACTCGACAGGAATGTTGTCAAATATTACTGCCGAGATGATAGGTTGGGTTAGGTTAGGTTATACTACGTTATTAATGTATATGAAGGTCCGACGCACACGTAGAGACCAACTCTCCAGGAATGTTGTCAAATATTACCGCCGAGATGTTACGTTGGGTTAGGTTAGGTTAAATTACGTTTTGATGTATATAAAGGTCCCACGGAGAGGTAGAGGCCAACATCGACAGGAATATTTTCACATATTACCGCCGATATGATAGGTTGGTTTAGGATACGTTATATTACGTTATTGATCTATATGAAGGTCCCACGGAGACGTAGAGTCCAACTGGCCAGGACTGTTGTCAAATATTACCGCCGAGATGATAGGTTGGGTTAGGTTAGGTTATATTACGTTATTCATGTATATGAAGATCCCACGGAGACGTAGAGGCCAACTGGCCAGGAATGCTGTCAAATATTACCGACCAGATGATAGGTTGGGTTAGGTTAGGTTATATTACGTTATTGATGTATATGAAGGTCCCACGGAGACGTAGAGGCCAACAAGCCAGGAATGTTGCCAAATATTACCGCCGAGATGTTACGTTGGGTTAGGTTAGGTTAAATTACGTTATTGATGTATATAAAAGTCCCACGGAGACGTAGAGGCCAACATCGACAGGAATGTTTTCAAATATTACCGCCGATATGATAGGTTGGTTTAGGTTACGTTATATTACGTTATTGATGTATATGAAGGTCATACGGAGACGTAGAGGCCAACTGGCCAGGAATGTTGTCAAATATTACCGCCGAGATGATAGGTTGGGTTAGGTTAGGTTATATTACGTTATTGATGTATATCAAGGTCCGACGGAGGCGTAGAGGCCAGCTCTCCAGGAATGTTGTCAAATATTACCGCCGAGATGTTATTTTGGGTTAGGTTAGGTTAAATTACGTTTTGATGTATATAAAAGTCCCACGGAGACGTAGAGGCCAACTCGCCAGGAATGATGTCAAATATTAACGCCGAGATGTTAGGTTGGGTTAGGTTAGGTTATATTACGTTATTGATATATATGAAGGTCCCACGGAGACGTAGAGGCCAACTCGCCAGGAATGTTCTCAAATATTACCGCCGAGATGTTAGGTTGGGTTAGGTTAGGTTATATTACGTTATTGATGTATATGAAGGTCCCACGGAGACGTAGAGGCCAACAAGCCAGGAATGTTGCCAAATATTACAGCCGAGATGTTCCGTTGGGTTAGGTTAGGTTAGATTACGTTATTGATGTATATGAAGGCCCCACGGACACGTAGAGGCCAACTCTCCAGGAATGTTGTCAAATATTACCGCCGAGATGTTACGTTGGGTTAGGTTAGGTTAGATTACGTTTTGATATATATAAAAGTCCCACGGAGACGTAGAGGCCAACATCGACAGGAATGTTTTCAAATATTACCGCCGATATGATAGGTTGGTTTAGGTTAGGTTAGATTACGTTATAGATGTATATGAAGGCCCCACGGAGACGTAGAGGCCAAAGCGCCAGGAATGTTGTCAAATATTACCGCCGAGATGTTAGGTTGGGTTAGGTTAGGTTATATTACGTTATTGATGTATATGAAGGTCCCACGGAGACGTAGAGCTCAACTCGCCAGGAATGTTGTCAAATATTAACGCCGCGATGATAGGTTGGTTCAGGTTAGGTTATATTACGTTATTGATGTATATGAAGGTCGCACGGAGACGGAGAGGCCAACTCTCCAGGAATGTTGTCAAATATTACCGCCGAGATGTTACTTTGGGTTAGGTTAGGTTAAATTATGTTTTGATGTATATAAAAGTCCCACGGAGACGTAGAGGCCAACTCGCCAGGAATGATGTCAAATACTACCGCCGAGATGTTAGGTTGGGTTAGGTTAGGTTATATTACGTTATTGATGTATATGAAGGTCCCACGGAGACGTAGATGCCAACAAGCCAGGAATATTCTCAAATATTACCGCCGAGATGTTAGGTTGGGTTAGGTTAGGTTATATTACCTTATTGATGTATATGAAGGTCCCACGGACACGTAAAGGCCAACAAGCCAGAAATGTTGCCAAATATTACCGCCGAGATGTTACGTTGGGTTAGGTTAGGTTAAATTACGTTATTGATGTATATAAAAGTCCCACGGAGACGTAGAGGCCAACATCGACAGGAATGTTCTCAAATATTTCCGCCGAGATGATAGGATGGGTTAGGTTAGGTAATATTACGTTATTGATGTATATGAAGGTCCCACGGAGACGTAGAGGCCAACTCGCCAGGAATGTTGTCAAATATTACCGCCGATATGATAGGTTGGGCTAGGTTAGGTTATATGACGTTATTGATGTATATAAAGGTCCCACGGAAACATAGAGGCCAACTCGCCAGGAATGTTCTCAAATATTACCGCCGAGATGTTACGTTGGGTTAGGTTATGTTAAATTACGTTATTGATGTATATAAAAGTCCCACGGAGACGTAGAGGCCAACATCGACAGGAATGTTCTCAAATATTTCCGCCGAGATGATAGGTTGGGTTAGGTTAGATTATATTACGTTATTGATGTATATGAAGGTCGCACGGAGAGGTAGAGGCCAACTCGCCAGGAATGTTGTCATATATTACCGCCGAGATGTTACGTTGGGTTAGGTTAGGTTATATTACGTTATTGATGTATATGAAGATCCCACGGAGACGTAGAGCTCAACTCGCCAGGAATGTTGTCAAATATTAACGCCGCGATGATAGGTTGGTTCAGGTTAGGTTATATTACGTTATTGATGTATATGAAGGTCGCACGGAGGCGTAGAGGCCAACTCGCCAGGAATGTTGTCAAATATTACCGCCGAGATGTTATGTTGGGTTAGGTTAGGTTATTTTACGTTATTGATGTATATCAATGTCCGACGGAGGCGTAGAGGCCAACTCTCCAGGAATGTTGCCAAATATTACCGCCGAGATGTTACGTTGGGTTAGGTTAGGTTAAATTACGTTATTGATGTATATAAAAGTCCCACGGAGACGTGGAGGCCAACATCGACAGGAATGCTCTCAAATATTTCCGCCGAGATGATAGGTTGGGATAGGTTAGGTAATATTACGTTATTGATGTATATGAAGGTCCCACGGAGACGTAGGGGCCAACTCGCCAGGAATGTTGTCAAATATTACCGCCGAGATGTTATGTTGGGTTAGGTTAGGTTAAATTACGTTATTGATGTATATAAAGTCCCACGGAGACGTAGAGGCCAACTCGACAGGAATGTTGTCAAATATTACTGCCGAGATGATAGGTTGGGTTAGGTTAGGTTATACTACGTTATTAATGTATATGAAGGTCCGACGCACACGTAGAGACCAACTCTCCAGGAATGTTGTCAAATATTACCGCCGAGATGTTACGTTGGGTTAGGTTAGGTTAAATTACGTTTTGATGTATATAAAGGTCCCACGGAGAGGTAGAGGCCAACATCGACAGGAATATTTTCACATATTACCGCCGATATGATAGGTTGGTTTAGGATACGTTATATTACGTTATTGATCTATATGAAGGTCCCACGGAGACGTAGAGTCCAACTGGCCAGGACTGTTGTCAAATATACCGCCGAGATGATAGGTTGGGTTAGGTTAGGTTATATTACGTTATTCATGTATATGAAGATCCCACGGAGACGTAGAGGCCAACTGGCCAGGAATGCTGTCAAATATTACCGCCCAGATGATAGGTTGGGTTAGGTTAGGTTATATTACGTTATTGATGTATATGAAGGTCCCACGGAGACGTAGAGGCCAACAAGCCAGGAATGTTGCCAAATATTACCGCCGAGATGTTACGTTGGGTTAGGTTAGGTTAAATTACGTTATTGATGTATATAAAAGTCCCACGGAGACGTAGAGGCCAACATCGACAGGAATGTTTTCAAATATTACCGCCGATATGATAGGTTGGTTTAGGTTACGTTATATTACGTTATTGATGTATATGAAGGTCATACGGAGACGTAGAGGCCAACTGGCCAGGAATGTTGTCAAATATTACCGCCGAGATGATAGGTTGGGTTAGGTTAGGTTATATTACGTTATTGATGTATATCAAGGTCCGACGGAGGCGTAGAGGCCAGCTCTCCAGGAATGTTGTCAAATATTACCGCCGAGATGTTATTTTGGGTTAGGTTAGGTTAAATTACGTTTTGATGTATATAAAAGTCCCACGGAGACGTAGAGGCCAACTCGCCAGGAATGATGTCAAATATTAACGCCGAGATGTTAGGTTGGGTTAGGTTAGGTTATATTACGTTATTGATATATATGAAGGTCCCACGGAGACGTAGAGGCCAACTCGCCAGGAATGTTCTCAAATATTACCGCCGAGATGTTAGGTTGGGTTAGGTTAGGTTATATTACGTTATTGATGTATATGAAGGTCCCACGGAGACGTAGAGGCCAACAAGCCAGGAATGTTGCCAAATATTACAGCCGAGATGTTCCGTTGGGTTAGGTTAGGTTAGATTACGTTATTGATGTATATGAAGGCCCCACGGACACGTAGAGGCCAACTCTCCAGGAATGTTGTCAAATATTACCGCCGAGATGTTACGTTGGGTTAGGTTAGGTTAGATTACGTTTTGATATATATAAAAGTCCCACGGAGACGTAGAGGCCAACATCGACAGGAATGTTTTCAAATATTACCGCCGATATGATAGGTTGGTTTAGGTTAGGTTAGATTACGTTATAGATGTATATGAAGGCCCCACGGAGACGTAGAGGCCAAAGCGCCAGGAATGTTGTCAAATATTACCGCCGAGATGTTAGGTTGGGTTAGGTTAGGTTATATTACGTTATTGATGTATATGAAGGTCCCACGGAGACGTAGAGCTCAACTCGCCAGGAATGTTGTCAAATATTAACGCCGCGATGATAGGTTGGTTCAGGTTAGGTTATATTACGTTATTGATGTATATGAAGGTCGCACGGAGACGGAGAGGCCAACTCTCCAGGAATGTTGTCAAATATTACCGCCGAGATGTTACTTTGGGTTAGGTTAGGTTAAATTATGTTTTGATGTATATAAAAGTCCCACGGAGACGTAGAGGCCAACTCGCCAGGAATGATGTCAAATACTACCGCCGAGATGTTAGGTTGGGTTAGGTTAGGTTATATTACGTTATTGATGTATATGAAGGTCCCACGGAGACGTAGATGCCAACAAGCCAGGAATATTCTCAAATATTACCGCCGAGATGTTAGGTTGGGTTAGGTTAGGTTATATTACCTTATTGATGTATATGAAGGTCCCACGGAAACATAGAGGCCAACTCGCCAGGAATGTTCTCAAATATTACCGCCGAGATGTTACGTTGGGTTAGGTTATGTTAAATTACGTTATTGATGTATATAAAAGTCCCACGGAGACGTAGAGGCCAACATCGACAGGAATGTTCTCAAATATTTCCGCCGAGATGATAGGTTGGGTTAGGTTAGATTATATTACGTTATTGATGTATATGAAGGTCGCACGGAGAGGTAGAGGCCAACTCGCCAGGAATGTTGTCATATATTACCGCCGAGATGTTACGTTGGGTTAGGTTAGGTTATATTACGTTATTGATGTATATGAAGATCCCACGGAGACGTAGAGCTCAACTCGCCAGGAATGTTGTCAAATATTAACGCCGCGATGATAGGTTGGTTCAGGTTAGGTTATATTACGTTATTGATGTATATGAAGGTCGCACGGAGGCGTAGAGGCCAACTCGCCAGGAATGTTGTCAAATATTACCGCCGAGATGTTATGTTGGGTTAGGTTAGGTTATTTTACGTTATTGATGTATATCAATGTCCGACGGAGGCGTAGAGGCCAACTCTCCAGGAATGTTGCCAAATATTACCGCCGAGATGTTACGTTGGGTTAGGTTAGGTTAAATTACGTTATTGATGTATATAAAAGTCCCACGGAGACGTGGAGGCCAACATCGACAGGAATGCTCTCAAATATTTCCGCCGAGATGATAGGTTGGGATAGGTTAGGTAATATTACGTTATTGATGTATATGAAGGTCCCACGGAGACGTAGGGGCCAACTCGCCAGGAATGTTGTCAAATATTACCGCCGAGATGTTATGTTGGGTTAGGTTAGGTTAAATTACGTTATTGATGTATATAAAGTCCCACGGAGACGTAGAGGCCAACTCGACAGGAATGTTGTCAAATATTACTGCCGAGATGATAGGTTGGGTTAGGTTAGGTTATACTACGTTATTAATGTATATGAAGGTCCGACGCACACGTAGAGACCAACTCTCCAGGAATGTTGTCAAATATTACCGCCGAGATGTTACGTTGGGTTAGGTTACGTTAAATTACGTTTTGATGTATATAAAGGTCCCACGGAGAGGTAGAGGCCAACATCGACAGGAATATTTTCACATATTACCGCCGATATGATAGGTTGGTTTAGGATACGTTATATTACGTTATTGATCTATATGAAGGTCCCACGGAGACGTAGAGTCCAACTGGCCAGGACTGTTGTCAAATATACCGCCGAGATGATAGGTTGGGTTAGGTTAGGTTATATTACGTTATTCATGTATATGAAGATCCCACGGAGACGTAGAGGCCAACTGGCCAGGAATGCTGTCAAATATTACCGCCCAGATGATAGGTTGGGTTAGGTTAGGTTATATTACGTTATTGATGTATATGAAGGTCCCACGGAGACGTAGAGGCCAACAAGCCAGGAATGTTGCCAAATATTACCGCCGAGATGTTACGTTGGGTTAGGTTAGGTTAAATTACGTTATTGATGTATATAAAAGTCCCACGGAGAGGTAGAGGCCAACATCGACCGGAATGTTCTCAAATATTTCCGCCGAGATGATAGGTTGGGTTAGGTTAGGTAATATTACGTTATTGATGTATATGAAGGTCCCACGGGGACGTAGAGGCCAACATCGACAGGAATGTTTTCAAATATTACCGCCGATATGATAGGTTGGTTTAGGTTACGTTATATTACGTTCTTGATGTATATGAAGGTCCCACGGAGACGTAGAGTCCAACTCGCCAGGGATGTTCTCAAATATTACCGCCGGGATGTTAGGTTGGGTTAGGTTAGGTTATATTACGTTATTGATGTATATGAAGGTCCCACGGAGACGTAGAGGCCAACATCGACAGGAATGTTTTCAAATATTACCGCCGATATGATAGGTTAGTTTAGGTTACGTTATATTACGTTATTGATGTATATGAAGGTCATACGGAGACGTAGAGGCCAACTGGCCAGGAATGTTGTCAAATATTACCGCCGAGATGATAGGTTGGGTTAGGTTAGGTAATATTACGTTATTTATGTATATGAAGGTCTCACGGAGACGTAGAGGCCAACTCGCCAGGAATGTTGTCAAATATTACCGCCGATATGATTGGTTGGGTTAGGTTACGTTATATTACGTTATTGATGTATATGAAGGTCCCACGGAGACGTAGAGGCCAACAAGCCAGGAATGTTGCCAAATATTACCGCCGAGATGTTACGTTGGGTTAGGTTAGGTTAAATTACGTTATTGATGTATATAAAAGTCCCACGGAGACGTAGAGGTCAACATCGACAGGAATGTTCTCAAATATTTCCGCCGAGATGATTGGTTGGGTTAGGTTACGTTATATTACGTTATTGATGTATATGAAGGTCCCACGGAGACGTAGAGGCCAACATCGACAGGAATGTTTTCAAATATTACCCCCGATATGATAGGTTGGTTTAGGTTACATTATATTACGTTATTGATGTATATGAAGGTCCCACGGAGACGTAGAGGCCAACATCGACAGGAATGTTCTCAAATATTTCCGCCGAGATGATAGGTTGGGATAGGTTAGGTAATATTACGTTATTGATGTATATGAAGGTCCCACGGAGACGTAGAGGCCAACATCGACAGGAATGTTTTCAAATATTACCGCCGATATGATAGGTTGGTTTAGGTTACGTTATATTACGTTATTGATGTATATGAAGGTCCCACGGAGACGTAGGGGCCAACTCGCCAGGAATGTTGTCAAATATTACCGCCGATATGATTGGTTGGGTTAGGTTACGTTATATTACGTTATTGATCTATATCAAGGTCCGACGGAGACGTAGAGGCCAACTCTCCAGGAATGTTGTCAAATATTACCGCCGAGATGTTACGTTGGGTTAGGTTAGGTTAAATTACGTTATTGATGTATATAAAAGTCCCACGGAGACGTAGAGGTCAACATCGACAGGAATGTTCTCAAATATTTCCGCCGAGATGATTGGTTGGGTTAGGTTACGTTATATTACGTTATTGATGTATATGAAGGTCCCACGGAGACGTAGAGGCCAACTCGCCAGGAATGTTGTCAAATATTACCGCCGATATGATTGGTTGGGTTAGGTTACGTTATATTACGTTATTGATGTATATGAAGGACGCACGGAGACGGAGAGGCCAACTCGCCAGGAATGTTGTCAAATATTAGTGCCGAGATGTTAGGTTGGGTTGGGTTAGGTTATATTAAGTTATTGATGTATATGCAGGTCCCACGGCGGCGTAGAGGCCAACTCGCCAGGAATGTTGTCAAATATTACCGCCGATATGATTGGTTGGGTTAGGTTACGTTATATTACGTTATTGATGTATATGAAGGACGCACGGAGACGTAGAGGCCAACTCGCCAGGAATGTTGTCAAATATTACCGCCGAGATGTAATGTTGGGTTAGGTTAGGTTAAATTACGTTATTGATGTATATAAAAGTCCCACGCAGACGTAGAGGCCAACTCGACAGGAATGTTGTCAAATATTACTGCCGAGATGATAGGTTGGGTTAGGTTAGGTTATATTACGTTATTGATGTATATCAAGGTCCGACGGAGACGTAGAGGCCAACTCTCCAGGAATGTTGTCAAATATTAGTGCTGAGATGTTAGGTTGAGTTGGGTTAGGTTATATTACGTTATTGATGTATATGCAGGTCCCACGGAGGTGTAGAGGCCAACTCGCAAGGAATGTTGTTAAATATTACCGCCGAGATGTTAGATTGGTTTAGGTTAGGTTAGATTACGTTATTGATGTATATGAAGGTCCCACGGAGACGTAGAGGCCAACATCGACAGGAATGTTTTCAAATATTACCGCCGATATGATAGGTTGGTTTAGGTTACGTTATATTACGTTATTGATTTATATGAAGGTCCCACGGAGACGTAGAGGCCAACTCTCCAGGAATGTTGCCAAATATTACCGCCGAGATGTTACGTTGGGTTAGGTTAGGTTAAATTACGTTATTGATGTATATAAAAGTCCCACGGAGACGTGGAGGCCAACATCGACAGGAATGTTCTCAAATATTTCCGCCGAGATGATAGGTTGGGATAGGTTAGGTAATATTACGTTATTGATGTATATGAAGGTCCCACGGAGACGTAGGGGCCAACTCGCCAGGAATGTTGTCAAATATTACCGCCGAGATGTTATGTTGGGTTAGGTTAGGTTAAATGACGTTATTGATGTATATAAAGTCCCACGGAGACGTAGAGGCCAACTCGACAGGAATGTTGTCAAATATTACTGCCGAGATGATAGGTTGGGTTAGGTTAGGTTATACTACGTTATTAATGTATATGAAGGTCCGACGCACACGTAGAGACCAACTCTCCAGGAATGTTGTCAAATATTACCGCCGAGATGTTACGTTGGGTTAGGTTAGGTTAAATTACGTTTTGATGTATATAAAGGTCCCACGGAGAGGTAGAGGCCAACATCGACAGGAATATTTTCACATATTACCGCCGATATGATAGGTTGGTTTAGGTTACGTTATATTACGTTATTGATCTATATGAAGGTCCCACGGAGACGTAGAGTCCAACTGGCCAGGACTGTTGTCAAATATTACCGCCGAGATGATAGGTAGGGTTAGGTTAGATTATATTACGTTATTGATGTATATGAAGGTCCCACGGAGACGTAGAGGCCAACAAGCCAGGAATGTTGCCAAATATTACCGCCGAGATGTTACGTTGGGTTAGGTTAGGTTAAATTACGTTATTGATGTATATGAAGGTCGCACGGAGAGGTAGAGGCCAACTCGCCAGGAATGTTGTCAAATATTCCCGCCGAGATGATAGGTGGGGTTAGGTTAAGTTATATTACGTTATTGATGTATACGAAATTCCAACGGAGGCGTAGAAGCCAACATCGACAGGAATGTTCTCAAATATTTCCGCCGAGATGATAGGTTGGGATAGGTTATGTAATATTACGTTATTGATGTATATGAAGGTCCCACGGAGACGTAGGGGCCAACTCGCCAGGAATGTTGTCAAATATTACCGCCGAGATGTTATGTTGGGTTAGGTTAGGTTAAATTACGTTATTGATGTATATAAAGTCCCACGGAGACGTAGAGGCCAACTCGACAGGAATGTTGTCAAATATTACTGCCGAGATGATAGGTTGGGTTAGGTTAGGTTATACTACGTTATTAATGTATATGATGGTCCGACGCACACGTAGAGACCAACTCTCCAGGAATGTTGTCAAATATTACCGCCGAGATGTTACGTTGGGTTAGGTTAGGTTAAATTACGTTATTGATGTATATAAAAGTCCCACGGAGAGGTAGAGGCCAACATCGACAGGAATGTTCTCAAATATTTCCGCCGAGATGATAGGTTGGGTTAGGTTAGGTAATATTACGTTATTGATGTATATGAAGGTCCCACGGAGACGTAGAGGCCAACATCGGCAGGAATGTTCTCAAATATTTCCGCCGAGATGATAGGTTGGGTTAGGTTAGATTATATTACGTTATTAATGTATATGAAGGTCGCACGGAGAGGTAGAGGCCAACTCGCCAGGAATGTTGTCATATATTACCGCCGAGATGTTACGTTGGGTTAGGTTAGGTTATATTACGTTATTGATGTATATGAAGATCCCACGGAGACGTAGAGCTCAACTCGCCAGGAATGTTGTCAAATATTAACGCCGCGATGATAGGTTGGTTCAGGTTAGGTTATATTACGTTATTGATGTATATGAAGGTCGCACGGAGGCGTAGAGGCCAACTCGCCAGGAATGTTGTCAAATATTACCGCCGAGATGTTATGTTGGGTTAGGTTAGGTTAAATTAGGTTATTGATGTATATAAAAGACCCACGGAGACGTAGAGGCCAACTCGACAGGAATGTTGTCAAATATTACTGCCGAGATGATAGGTTAGGTTAGGTTTGGTTATATTACGTTATTGATGTAAATCAAGGTCCGACGGAGACGTAGAGGCCAACATCGACAGGAATGTTTTCAAATATTACCGCCGATATGATTGGTTGGGTTAGGTTACGTTATATTACGTTATTGATGTATATCAAGGTCCGACGGAGACGTAGAGGCCAACTCTCCAGGAATGTTGTCAAATATTAGTGCCGAGATGTTAGGTTGAGTTGGGTTAGGTTATATTACGTTATTGATGTATATGCAGGTCCCACGGAGGAGTAGAGGCCAACTCGCCAGGAATGTTGTTAAATATTACCGCCGAGATGTTAGATTGGTTTAGGTTAGGTTAGATTACGTTATTGATGTATATGAAGGCCCCACGGAGACGTAGAGGCCAAATCGCCAGGAATGTTGTCATATATTACCGCCGAGATGTTAGGTTGGGTTAGGTTAGGTTATATTACGTTATTGATGTATATCAAGGTCCGACGGAGACGTAGAGGCCAACTCTCCAGGAATGTTGTCAAATATTACCGCCGAGATGTTACGTTGGGTTAGGTTAGGTTAAATTACGTTACTGATGTATATAAAAGTCCCACGGAGACGTAGAGGTCAACATCGACAGGAATGTTCTCAAATATTTCCGCCGAGATGATTGGTTGGGTTAGGTTACGTTATATTACGTTATTGATGTATATGAAGGTCCCACGGAGACGTAGAGGCCAACATCGACAGGAATGTTTTCAAATATTACCCCCGATATGATAGGTTGGTTTAGGTTACATTATATTACGTTATTGATGTATATGAAGGTCCCACGGAGACGTAGAGGCCAACATCGACAGGAATGTTCTCAAATATTTCCGCCGAGATGATAGGTTGGGATAGGTTAGGTAATATTACGTTATTGATGTATATGAAGGTCCCACGGAGACGTAGAGGCCAACATCGACAGGAATGTTTTCAAATATTACCGCCGATATGATAGGTTGGTTTAGGTTACGTTATATTACGTTATTGATGTATATGAAGGTCCCACGGAGACGTAGGGGCCAACTCGCCAGGAATGTTGTCAAATATTACCGCCGATATGATTGGTTGGGTTAGGTTACGTTATATTACGTTATTGATCTATATCAAGGTCCGACGGAGACGTAGAGGCCAACTCTCCAGGAATGTTGTCAAATATTACCGCCGAGATGTTACGTTGGGTTAGGTTAGGTTAAATTACGTTATTGATGTATATAAAAGTCCCACGGAGACGTAGAGGTCAACATCGACAGGAATGTTCTCAAATATTTCCGCCGAGATGATTGGTTGGGTTAGGTTACGTTATATTACGTTATTGATGTATATGAAGGTCCCACGGAGACGTAGAGGCCAACTCGCCAGGAATGTTGTCAAATATTACCGCCGATATGATTGGTTGGGTTAGGTTACGTTATATTACGTTATTGATGTATATGAAGGACGCACGGAGACGGAGAGGCCAACTCGCCAGGAATGTTGTCAAATATTAGTGCCGAGATGTTAGGTTGGGTTGGGTTAGGTTATATTAAGTTATTGATGTATATGCAGGTCCCACGGCGGCGTAGAGGCCAACTCGCCAGGAATGTTGTCAAATATTACCGCCGATATGATTGGTTGGGTTAGGTTACGTTATATTACGTTATTGATGTATATGAAGGACGCACGGAGACGTAGAGGCCAACTCGCCAGGAATGTTGTCAAATATTACCGCCGAGATGTAATGTTGGGTTAGGTTAGGTTAAATTACGTTATTGATGTATATAAAAGTCCCACGCAGACGTAGAGGCCAACTCGACAGGAATGTTGTCAAATATTACTGCCGAGATGATAGGTTGGGTTAGGTTAGGTTATATTACGTTATTGATGTATATCAAGGTCCGACGGAGACGTAGAGGCCAACTCTCCAGGAATGTTGTCAAATATTAGTGCTGAGATGTTAGGTTGAGTTGGGTTAGGTTATATTACGTTATTGATGTATATGCAGGTCCCACGGAGGTGTAGAGGCCAACTCGCAAGGAATGTTGTTAAATATTACCGCCGAGATGTTAGATTGGTTTAGGTTAGGTTAGATTACGTTATTGATGTATATGAAGGTCCCACGGAGACGTAGAGGCCAACATCGACAGGAATGTTTTCAAATATTACCGCCGATATGATAGGTTGGTTTAGGTTACGTTATATTACGTTATTGATTTATATGAAGGTCCCACGGAGACGTAGAGGCCAACTCTCCAGGAATGTTGCCAAATATTACCGCCGAGATGTTACGTTGGGTTAGGTTAGGTTAAATTACGTTATTGATGTATATAAAAGTCCCACGGAGACGTGGAGGCCAACATCGACAGGAATGTTCTCAAATATTTCCGCCGAGATGATAGGTTGGGATAGGTTAGGTAATATTACGTTATTGATGTATATGAAGGTCCCACGGAGACGTAGGGGCCAACTCGCCAGGAATGTTGTCAAATATTACCGCCGAGATGTTATGTTGGGTTAGGTTAGGTTAAATGACGTTATTGATGTATATAAAGTCCCACGGAGACGTAGAGGCCAACTCGACAGGAATGTTGTCAAATATTACTGCCGAGATGATAGGTTGGGTTAGGTTAGGTTATACTACGTTATTAATGTATATGAAGGTCCGACGCACACGTAGAGACCAACTCTCCAGGAATGTTGTCAAATATTACCGCCGAGATGTTACGTTGGGTTAGGTTAGGTTAAATTACGTTTTGATGTATATAAAGGTCCCACGGAGAGGTAGAGGCCAACATCGACAGGAATATTTTCACATATTACCGCCGATATGATAGGTTGGTTTAGGTTACGTTATATTACGTTATTGATCTATATGAAGGTCCCACGGAGACGTAGAGTCCAACTGGCCAGGACTGTTGTCAAATATTACCGCCGAGATGATAGGTAGGGTTAGGTTAGATTATATTACGTTATTGATGTATATGAAGGTCCCACGGAGACGTAGAGGCCAACAAGCCAGGAATGTTGCCAAATATTACCGCCGAGATGTTACGTTGGGTTAGGTTAGGTTAAATTACGTTATTGATGTATATGAAGGTCGCACGGAGAGGTAGAGGCCAACTCGCCAGGAATGTTGTCAAATATTCCCGCCGAGATGATAGGTGGGGTTAGGTTAAGTTATATTACGTTATTGATGTATACGAAATTCCAACGGAGACGTAGAAGCCAACATCGACAGGAATGTTCTCAAATATTTCCGCCGAGATGATAGGTTGGGATAGGTTATGTAATATTACGTTATTGATGTATATGAAGGTCCCACGGAGACGTAGGGGCCAACTCGCCAGGAATGTTGTCAAATATTACCGCCGAGATGTTATGTTGGGTTAGGTTAGGTTAAATTACGTTATTGATGTATATAAAGTCCCACGGAGACGTAGAGGCCAACTCGACAGGAATGTTGTCAAATATTACTGCCGAGATGATAGGTTGGGTTAGGTTAGGTTATACTACGTTATTAATGTATATGATGGTCCGACGCACACGTAGAGACCAACTCTCCAGGAATGTTGTCAAATATTACCGCCGAGATGTTACGTTGGGTTAGGTTAGGTTAAATTACGTTATTGATGTATATAAAAGTCCCACGGAGAGGTAGAGGCCAACATCGACAGGAATGTTCTCAAATATTTCCGCCGAGATGATAGGTTGGGTTAGGTTAGGTAATATTACGTTATTGATGTATATGAAGGTCCCACGGAGACGTAGAGGCCAACATCGGCAGGAATGTTCTCAAATATTTCCGCCGAGATGATAGGTTGGGTTAGGTTAGATTATATTACGTTATTAATGTATATGAAGGTCGCACGGAGAGGTAGAGGCCAACTCGCCAGGAATGTTGTCATATATTACCGCCGAGATGTTACGTTGGGTTAGGTTAGGTTATATTACGTTATTGATGTATATGAAGATCCCACGGAGACGTAGAGCTCAACTCGCCAGGAATGTTGTCAAATATTAACGCCGCGATGATAGGTTGGTTCAGGTTAGGTTATATTACGTTATTGATGTATATGAAGGTCGCACGGAGGCGTAGAGGCCAACTCGCCAGGAATGTTGTCAAATATTACCGCCGAGATGTTATGTTGGGTTAGGTTAGGTTAAATTAGGTTATTGATGTATATAAAAGACCCACGGAGACGTAGAGGCCAACTCGACAGGAATGTTGTCAAATATTACTGCCGAGATGATAGGTTAGGTTAGGTTTGGTTATATTACGTTATTGATGTAAATCAAGGTCCGACGGAGACGTAGAGGCCAACATCGACAGGAATGTTTTCAAATATTACCGCCGATATGATTGGTTGGGTTAGGTTACGTTATATTACGTTATTGATGTATATCAAGGTCCGACGGAGACGTAGAGGCCAACTCTCCAGGAATGTTGTCAAATATTAGTGCCGAGATGTTAGGTTGAGTTGGGTTAGGTTATATTACGTTATTGATGTATATGCAGGTCCCACGGAGGAGTAGAGGCCAACTCGCCAGGAATGTTGTTAAATATTACCGCCGAGATGTTAGATTGGTTTAGGTTAGGTTAGATTACGTTATTGATGTATATGAAGGCCCCACGGAGACGTAGAGGCCAAATCGCCAGGAATGTTGTCATATATTACCGCCGAGATGTTAGGTTGGGTTAGGTTAGGTTATATTACGTTATTGATGTATATCAAGGTCCGACGGAGACGTAGAGGCCAACTCTCCAGGAATGTTGTCAAATATTACCGCCGAGATGTTACGTTGGGTTAGGTTAGGTTAAATTACGTTACTGATGTATATAAAAGTCCCACGGAGACGTAGAGGTCAACATCGACAGGAATGTTCTCAAATATTTCCGCCGAGATGATTGGTTGGGTTAGGTTACGTTATATTACGTTATTGATGTATATGAAGGTCCCACGGAGACGTAGAGGCCAACATCGACAGGAATGTTTTCAAATATTACCCCCGATATGATAGGTTGGTTTAGGTTACATTATATTACGTTATTGATGTATATGAAGGTCCCACGGAGACGTAGAGGCCAACATCGACAGGAATGTTCTCAAATATTTCCGCCGAGATGATAGGTTGGGATAGGTTAGGTAATATTACGTTATTGATGTATATGAAGGTCCCACGGAGACGTAGAGGCCAACATCGACAGGAATGTTTTCAAATATTACCGCCGATATGATAGGTTGGTTTAGGTTACGTTATATTACGTTATTGATGTATATGAAGGTCCCACGGAGACGTAGGGGCCAACTCGCCAGGAATGTTGTCAAATATTACCGCCGATATGATTGGTTGGGTTAGGTTACGTTATATTACGTTATTGATCTATATCAAGGTCCGACGGAGACGTAGAGGCCAACTCTCCAGGAATGTTGTCAAATATTACCGCCGAGATGTTACGTTGGGTTAGGTTAGGTTAAATTACGTTATTGATGTATATAAAAGTCCCACGGAGACGTAGAGGTCAACATCGACAGGAATGTTCTCAAATATTTCCGCCGAGATGATTGGTTGGGTTAGGTTACGTTATATTACGTTATTGATGTATATGAAGGTCCCACGGAGACGTAGAGGCCAACTCGCCAGGAATGTTGTCAAATATTACCGCCGATATGATTGGTTGGGTTAGGTTACGTTATATTACGTTATTGATGTATATGAAGGACGCACGGAGACGGAGAGGCCAACTCGCCAGGAATGTTGTCAAATATTAGTGCCGAGATGTTAGGTTGGGTTGGGTTAGGTTATATTAAGTTATTGATGTATATGCAGGTCCCACGGCGGCGTAGAGGCCAACTCGCCAGGAATGTTGTCAAATATTACCGCCGATATGATTGGTTGGGTTAGGTTACGTTATATTACGTTATTGATGTATATGAAGGACGCACGGAGACGTAGAGGCCAACTCGCCAGGAATGTTGTCAAATATTACCGCCGAGATGTAATGTTGGGTTAGGTTAGGTTAAATTACGTTATTGATGTATATAAAAGTCCCACGCAGACGTAGAGGCCAACTCGACAGGAATGTTGTCAAATATTACTGCCGAGATGATAGGTTGGGTTAGGTTAGGTTATATTACGTTATTGATGTATATCAAGGTCCGACGGAGACGTAGAGGCCAACTCTCCAGGAATGTTGTCAAATATTAGTGCTGAGATGTTAGGTTGAGTTGGGTTAGGTTATATTACGTTATTGATGTATATGCAGGTCCCACGGAGGTGTAGAGGCCAACTCGCAAGGAATGTTGTTAAATATTACCGCCGAGATGTTAGATTGGTTTAGGTTAGGTTAGATTACGTTATTGATGTATATGAAGGTCCCACGGAGACGTAGAGGCCAACATCGACAGGAATGT
>CAXAJV010001006.1:22500-28044 GCA_963969225.1 Xylocopa violacea | reverse complement strand
AATCGCTACGGACCTCCATCAGGGTTTCCCCTGACTTCGTCCTGACCAGGCATAGTTCACCATCTTTCGGGTCCCAACGTGTACGCTCTAGGTGCGCCTCTTCTCGCAATGAGAGCGAGACGCCCCGGGAGTGCGGGGCCGCATGGGTACGCGGCCCATCCTCCCTTGGTCGACGCGAAGGCCGACTTTCACTTTCATTTCGCCTTTAGGTTTATGCATCCCAATGACTCGCGCACATGTTAGACTCCTTGGTCCGTGTTTCAAGACGGGTCCTGAGAGTACCCAAAGCAGTAGCGTCGCCGACCGGTAATTCGAAGCTTGGCCAGTCCGAGGACACCGCCTGCTAACAGCTGGCCAGGCCCGGCGCCGGCACATAGTCCGTACCACCGGGTAGTCTGACCGAGCTTGCGGCGGGCTAGACGCACATACATTCGAGAATGGATTGGTTGCGGCCCGATACCGTGCGAGTACCGTCGTGCAGCCGGCCGGGCGACCGAGGGTTTGTCGCGTGCGCAAGATTGCGACGCCACAGGCTTCCCACTCGGGCCGTAGACCGACGCGCAACGGGTCGCGACGTTCTACTAGGGGAGAAGTGCACGACTACATCACCGGAACGTTCGCCGATGGCGGTGTGCCCTCGCCGTGGAACCGCAAGGGTCCACCGGGGCATCGCGCACCATCGGGAGCCAGTCTCGTCGTCGATGAATCTCTCCATTCGATCTTTTGGGTTTCTCAGGTTTACCCCTGAACGGTTTCACGTACTCTTGAACTCTCTCTTCAAAGTTCTTTTCAACTTTCCCTCACGGTACTTGTTCGCTATCGGTCTCGTGGTCGTATTTAGCCTTAGATGGAGTTTACCACCCACTTAGGGCTGCACTCTCAAGCAACCCGACTCTAAGGAGAGATCCTCCCGAGACGCGTTCCGGTCTCTACGGGCCTGGCACCCTCTGTGGGTAAATGGCCCCATTCAAGATGGACTTGGACGCGATTCGATGTCTCGGGATAAACGGATCCTCCCGAACACTACATTTCCCAGCGGCGGAACCGCGGGATTCAGTGCTGGGCTCATTCCTGTTCGCTCGCAGCTACTAAGGAAATCCTGGTTAGTTTCTTTTCCTCCGCTTAGTAATATGCTTAAATTCAGCGGGTAATCTCACCTAATCTGAGGTCGTCTCTACGTGAAACACGAAATTCGTTCGTGCCGTGAAGCCGCTTTTTTTTTTGCACTGCGAGACACGTTAAGGAACCCGCGTCTATTTGGTCAGAGAGAAGGTATTATAAATCCCGTTTTCTTTCGGGAAAACGGGAAAAAAAAAAAATTCGACAACATACAAGAGAGATGATTACGGAGCTTCGACGCACGGGGACGGCAGACGACGAAAAGAACTTTCGTCGTCTCCGACGCAGCGATCCTTTCATTTACCGCTCGATTACCACAAAACTCCGCCGTTCTTCTCGGCGAAGCGTTTTGCGCACCGCGCCAATGTCATTCGTGTCGGTTCTCGGATTCGTAATGCATACGAGACCCTCGCTGGACAACCAAGTTGCCGGCGATTTTTAACATCCGTCCTCTCTTATCGTAGCTATGAACGATTATAAATAATTCCAGCGGTTCCACCTTCCGCGCGTAACACGCAGAGATCGAAACGGAGCGGCTCCTTTTCCCCGATTTATCACCCTGATCCGTCGGAACGACGGATAGGCCGAGTTGGAGCGCGCCCACGCGAATCTCTCTGCTGCGTGGAACGGGAAATAAAAAAAAAAAGGAACGCACGCGTGGAATTACATAACCAAGCTGCGCTTTCCGGGGACTGGATGACCGGCTTTTTGATCGCGCGGTCCCGTCTCGACAACGAAGACATGGGGTGACCAACAACTTGTGGCACCGAGCAGCACCTCGTCGAAGTATAACTTCGAGCCTCGCCAATGGGGTGGGCACAATCTCTTCCCGTATCTACTTCTCTAAACGACTCTCCTCGTTGCGCGTGGCGTTACCGATTCGAGTTCTGTGCTTCGGAATCTGCGGACGCGCGTCACAGGCCAGAAACGTTACAATCGACCATATATATATATATACCAAATGTTCCGATCGACACCGGGCTGACAGACAGAGGCAGCACACCGAGGACGCACGGTAAATTCGAGTCTCGACGAACGTGGCTGGGGTCAGATTCGAACATCCCAAGATCATCAGCGTTCGAAGAGGAAATGCGTCCCCGTGCGCGCGTTTGTCTGTGGTCCCCGACAATCGACGGCATATGGAAATAAAATTCGAGATCGACTTCGGCAACGACGGCCTATATACATTGTATGTATTCGAGTGACGGTCCGCTCAATTTCTTCCTTACACAAAACATGGTATACGCGCACAACGCGCGGAGAGAGCAGAGAGAGAACGGGTTATTCTGATGATTGAACGCAACAACACCCTGGGGCTGTGCGAACTTCGAACGATCGGATGCGCATCATCGTCCCTCACGTTACGACGATGTCGCTCGCTCTCTCTTTCTTGCATATTCTCTTCTCTCTCTCGACCGAGTTCCCAACAATTCGATTCTCTCAGTCTTGCGGCAAAAGAAAAATTCATTTTAAACGACGTCGAGCGCGCGGCATATCAATCGTGCGTTAAAGAGACGCGCGAAGAGTGGTCATGGTGTGTGGCGGGTGTGCGAATTTGGAATACGGAACAAAATCGGCAGTCGAAACACGAAGCGGTTCCCCGTGGGCGGTCGTCCGGTTAAACGAACGACTCACGACGCCACGAAGAACTCGCGCGAGTCCGTGATCGACACCGTCGATTTCCGTGAACCCGTTTAACGCACGCCGCACGCGCGCACACGTTACACCAGTCGCATATAGTCTCGGGGCACGGCCACAGACGACTCGGACGAACGTCCAACGATCGCTCGTACGTCGCGTATCGCTCCTCTTTTTCCCTTTCGGTGCGCCCGAACTCAGAAACGTTCGTAAATGGAATTCGAATGAACGACGGCGGGCAGATTCGAGCACCGGAGAGAAAAGATTCGACGAAACGCAACGCAAGCAGTATTCTGGTTACGTGAACGACCCTCAGCTAGGCGTGGTCCAGGAATTGTATCCGTGGACCGCAATGTGCGTTCGAAATGTCGATGTTCATGTGTCCTGCAGTTCACACGTTGACGCGCAATTAGCTGCGTTCTTCATCGACCCACGAGCCAAGTGATCCACCGTTCAGGGTAATCGTATATGTATATTTTTTATTAATTGTTAAGTCTCTTCGTACTAAGTTTCGAACAAGTCGAGACCCAAACGTCTCCGGCGAAGGAGACGCGGGCGTCGCCCGAATTCTCGGCGACACGATACCGTCCTACGGATGAAACGGACACGCCTGTTTCAGGGTGTTTAGGATACATCCTTTCGGATTCACGCCAGTGTGCCACGCGTCCAGGTAGATAAAATTTTTCGAAAATTCGTTAGGACTCTTCTTCGCGCGTATCGCGCAGACCCTCGAGGCGGTCCCCCCTTCCTCCCGACAACACGAAGCGAGCTTGTAAAATTCGATCTCGCAACGGCGGGTTTATTAAGGGACTCTCGACAACGAGGAAGAATACGCAAACGCGAATATATCGTCGTCCCCTCTGAACGAATGGCACGTGGAAGTGAATACAAAAAAAAAAAAAAAGAAAGATATCCAACACCCAGCGGCGTATTGCTTTCGAGAAGTTGACGACGTTCGTACAGGTAAGTCGTAAAATATCGATGGGACTCGCCGTGAAACCTCGAAGCGGTCTATAATTTTACCCACCCGACAACACGAAGCGAGCATAAAAAATTATTCGATCTCGCAACGGCGGGTGTGTTTCCAGACTCGCGACAACGAGGCTTCGCTCGGCGAAGCGGTCCCCTCTGAACGAACGACACGATCAAAACCCGAACACAGGTGCGTGGTACAAGTTCCTCAAATTCCACGATCCACTGCACGATCTGTGCTTCAGAGCTCAGGTGATAAAAAAAAAAAAAAATTCGTTGGGACTCGGCCGCCAAAGCCTCGAGCGGTCTACCGTTTTTCCCCGGCAACACGAAGCGAGTATAAATTATTCGATCTCGCAACGGCCGGGTTCTCAGACTCTCGACAACGAGGCTATGGCAAAAAGAAAGTCCCCTCTGAGCTTGCAGCACAATTGTGAAACGGGAAAACGAACAAGTACCAGCGGCGTATTGCTTTCACGCAGAGACGCAAAATAATGGTACACACTCGACCTGTCGAATATGCAAAGTCGACGACATAACTTACCGTTCGGGTAAGAAAAATTCGTTAGGACTCGTCGGTTAACAACACCAACACCTCGAGCGCGGTCTGTATAATTTTATTTACCCGACAACACGAAGCGAGCATAATAAATGAGATTCGATCTCGCAACGGCGGGTTCATTATACAGACCCTAATCGCCAACGAGGCTTGGCCCGACGAATCGTCCCCTCCGAACGGAACGGTACGATCGACATTAACACAACCAGGGTACGCGGCGCGACACCACGCTCTTAACGAATTCGAAGTCGACGACGATCGTCGTTCGGGTAAAGATTCGTTGGGACTCGCCGTCGTACACAGCCTCGAGGCGGTCTGTTTCACCCGACAACGCGAAGCGAGCATAATATTGTTCGATCTCGCAACGGCACGGGTTTTCACAGACTCTCGACAACGAGGCTTGGCGGCGACGAATCGTCCCCTCCGAACGGAACGGTACGATCGACTAAAACAGGATACGCGCGACACACGCTCTTAAAGGAATTCGAAGTCGACGACGGCGCGTCCGTTCGGGTGAAGATTCGTTGGGACTCGCCGCACGCGCAGCCTCTGAGCGGTCCAATTTAACCTGCGACACGAAGCGAGCATAAAATGGTTCGATCTCGCAACGGCAACGGGTTTTCATAGACTCTATGAGAGCGAGGCTTGGCGGCGACGAATCGTCCCCTCCGAACGGAACGGTACGATCGACTAAAACAGGATACGCGCGACACACGCTCTTAAAAGAAATCGAAGTCGACGACGGCGCGTCCGTTCGGGTGAATGATTCGTTGGGACTCGCCGCACGCGCAGCCTCTGAGCGGTCCAATTTAACCTGCGACACGAAGCGAGCATAAAATTGTTCGATCTCGCAACGGCAACGGGTTTTCAGACACTCAACAACGAGGCTTGGCGGCGACGAATCGTCCCCTCCGAACGAAACGGTACGGTACGATCGACTGGTATAAAAGAGCGGGCGACACACGATCCTGCGAATTCGAGATCGACGACGGTACACGTTCATCGTTCGGGTGAAGATTCGTTGGGACTCGCCGCGCGCGCAGCCTCGAAGCGGTCCAATTTAACCTGCGACACGAAGCGAGCATAAAATTGTTCGATCTCGCAACGGCACGGGTTTTCACAGACTCTCGACAACGAGGCTTGGCGGCGACGAATCGTCCCCTCCGAACGAAACGGTACGGTACGATCGACTGGTATAAAAGAGCGGGCGACACACGATCCTGCGAATTCGAGGTCGACGACGGTACAACACGTTC
>CAXAJV010001006.1:15000-17500 GCA_963969225.1 Xylocopa violacea | reverse complement strand
CTTCAGTGGATGCTTATTTTTTATTTTTTGTTTCGTTCCTCAACTCAGTGGATGCTCATTTTTATTTTTTTTTGTTGAGGAACTTGTTTGGTATATCATCGGTGTATATCTATCTCCATATACACCTTTCATGCGTATAGCATATTATGGACATTTCGTACACACATCTGGTACGTCCAAAAATTCAATATGTATCTCTAGAGTCCGTTCCGAGAGCTCGGAGCGTAAAGATTTAGAATCGATGCAAGGAAGGTACAATTTAACCGAGTAAAACTCGGATAAATGGTCACCAACGTCACCGTTGGACGCTCGCCACATATGGGCCATTCGGTCAAAGACACCGACCCGTGGCAATGCAGTGTGGAGAAAATTCGACAACCGACACGGGACAGAGCAGTCGAGAACGTATTCTCGAGGAGCGGTGGACTGCTTCTCAACCGAAGTCATAGAATAGCCACGCGCCCGACGCTACTCCGCCCGGCCGGCTCGAACCGACCTGTCTCCTTATAGATACGGAACGGCCGGCCGGGCGGTCGGCGCCGGCCGGGCTAACGCACGGGCGCTTACGGTGGTAAACTCCAGCGGCGACCGACCGTCCGGAAAGGCTGCTGTAACTTAGTCGCGCGGAGGCGCAAGTATAAAGTGCTATTAACGTTGAACTTTTATGAACGGAAATTGTTTAAACATAATGAATATATACGGAAAAACATATTTCTAGAATATAACGAATTTTAATCGATTTTAACATTGAAAAAACGCAGTTATAAAATACGAAGTCAACGAAAAACACGAAAAATCGAAAATCTGACACGTACAAATGAATTCTACAATCAAATTAATCGATATTACGAAAAAAAAACCAAGCGTTTATATAAAAAAATTACCGATAAATTGACAAAAACCGCCAGTCGTGTCGGTTTCGGGAGACTAAAAATTATAAATTCGACTAAACAATGCGCTAATAAATTCAATCAATAGCTTTCAATAAGGTTTCTGCAAAAAAATTGTTAGGTCAACGGTTTAATTTACGAGAAAATAGCGAAAAACCGCCGATCGTGTCGCTTCCGACCTCTCGTTGCGAATATTTTCTAAGTTCCCCGTCGTGTCGCTTCCGACCGCTCGGCGCGAATATTTTCTAAGTTCCCCGTCGTGTCGCTTCCGACCGCTCGGCGCGAATATTTTCTAAGTTCCCGGTCATGTCGCTTCCGACCTCTCGGTGGGAATATTTTACAATTTCACGGTCATGTCGCTTCCGACCTCTCGGTGGGAATATTTTACAATTTCACGGTCATGTCGCTTCCGACCTCTCGGTGGGAATATTTTACAATTTCACGGTCATGTCGCTTCCGACCTCTCGGTAGGAATATTTTTCAAATCTCCGGACGCATCGCTTCCTACATTTCGGTGAGGATATTTTTTACGTTTCTGAACGTATCGGTCCCGACCTCTTGGTGCGAATATTATATATATATATATATATATATATATATATATATATATATATAACATAATATAACCTAACCTAATACAACCTGATCGCACGGTGCGAATATTTTCAAAGTTCCCCGCCGTGTCGCTTCCGACCTCTCGGCGCGAATATTTTCAAAGTCCCCGGCCGTGTCGCTTCCGACCTCTCGGCGCGAATATTTTCAAAGTCCCCGGTCGTGTCGCTTCCGACCGCTCGGCGCGAATATTTTCTAAGTTCCCCGCCGTGTCGCTTCCGACCGCTCGGCGCGAATATTTTCTAAGTTCCCGGTCATGTCGCTTCCGACCTCTCGGTGGGAATATTTTACAATTTCACGGTCATGTCGCTTCCGACCTCTCGGTGGGAATATTTTACAATTTCACGGTCATGTCGCTTCCGACCTCTCGGTAGGAATATTTTTCAAATCTCCGGACGCATCGCTTCCTACATTTCGGTGAGGATATTTTTTACGTTTCTGAACGTATCGGTCCCGACCTCTTGGTGCGAATATTATATATATATATATATATATATATATATATAACATAATATAACCTAACCTAATACAACCTGATCGCACGGTGCGAATATTTTCAAAGTTCCCCGCCGTGTCGCTTCCGACCTCTCGGCGCGAATATTTTCAAAGTCCCCGGTCGTGTCGGTCCCGACCGCTCGGCGCGAATATTTTCAAAGTCCCCGGTCGTGTCGGTCCCGACCGCTCGGCGCGAATATTTTCTAAGTCCCCGGTCGTGTCGGTCCCGACCGCTCGGCGCGAACAATTTCCAAGTTCCCGGTCGTGCCGGTCCGTACTTCTCGGTGCGAACATTATATATGTAGAACGTAATATAACCTAACCTAACCCAACCTAACCTCTCGGTGGTATTATTTTACAGAAAGCCGGGCGTGTCTACTCCTACTTCTCGGTGCGAATATTATGTATATAACATAATATAACCTAACCTAATGCAACCTGGTCGCTCGGTGCGAATATTTTCTAAATTCCCAGTCGTGTCGGTTCCGACCGCTCGGCGCGAA
>CAXAJV010001006.1:7500-10000 GCA_963969225.1 Xylocopa violacea | reverse complement strand
CTTCTCGGCGAAGCGTTTTGCGCACCGCGCCAATGTCATTCGTGTCGGTTCTCGGATTCGTAATGCATACGAGACCCTCGCTGGACAACCAAGTTGCCGGCGATTTTTAACATCCGTCCTCTCTTATCGTAGCTATGAACGATTATAAATAATTCCAGCGGTTCCACCTTCCGCGCGTAACACGCAGAGATCGAAACGGAGCGGCTCCTTTTCCCCGATTTATCACCCTGATCCGTCGGAACGACGGATAGGCCGAGTTGGAGCGCGCCCACGCGAATCTCTCTGCTGCGTGGAACGGGAAATAAAAAAAAAAAGGAACGCACGCGTGGAATTACATAACCAAGCTGCGCTTTCCGGGGACTGGATGACCGGCTTTTTGATCGCGCGGTCCCGTCTCGACAACGAAGACATGGGGTGACCAACAACTTGTGGCACCGAGCAGCACCTCGTCGAAGTATAACTTCGAGCCTCGCCAATGGGGTGGGCACAATCTCTTCCCGTATCTACTTCTCTAAACGACTCTCCTCGTTGCGCGTGGCGTTACCGATTCGAGTTCTGTGCTTCGGAATCTGCGGACGCGCGTCACAGGCCAGAAACGTTACAATCGACCATATATATATATATACCAAATGTTCCGATCGACACCGGGCTGACAGACAGAGGCAGCACACCGAGGACGCACGGTAAATTCGAGTCTCGACGAACGTGGCTGGGGTCAGATTCGAACATCCCAAGATCATCAGCGTTCGAAGAGGAAATGCGTCCCCGTGCGCGCGTTTGTCTGTGGTCCCCGACAATCGACGGCATATGGAAATAAAATTCGAGATCGACTTCGGCAACGACGGCCTATATACATTGTATGTATTCGAGTGACGGTCCGCTCAATTTCTTCCTTACACAAAACATGGTATACGCGCACAACGCGCGGAGAGAGCAGAGAGAGAACGGGTTATTCTGATGATTGAACGCAACAACACCCTGGGGCTGTGCGAACTTCGAACGATCGGATGCGCATCATCGTCCCTCACGTTACGACGATGTCGCTCGCTCTCTCTTTCTTGCATATTCTCTTCTCTCTCTCGACCGAGTTCCCAACAATTCGATTCTCTCAGTCTTGCGGCAAAAGAAAAATTCATTTTAAACGACGTCGAGCGCGCGGCATATCAATCGTGCGTTAAAGAGACGCGCGAAGAGTGGTCATGGTGTGTGGCGGGTGTGCGAATTTGGAATACGGAACAAAATCGGCAGTCGAAACACGAAGCGGTTCCCCGTGGGCGGTCGTCCGGTTAAACGAACGACTCACGACGCCACGAAGAACTCGCGCGAGTCCGTGATCGACACCGTCGATTTCCGTGAACCCGTTTAACGCACGCCGCACGCGCGCACACGTTACACCAGTCGCATATAGTCTCGGGGCACGGCCACAGACGACTCGGACGAACGTCCAACGATCGCTCGTACGTCGCGTATCGCTCCTCTTTTTCCCTTTCGGTGCGCCCGAACTCAGAAACGTTCGTAAATGGAATTCGAATGAACGACGGCGGGCAGATTCGAGCACCGGAGAGAAAAGATTCGACGAAACGCAACGCAAGCAGTATTCTGGTTACGTGAACGACCCTCAGCTAGGCGTGGTCCAGGAATTGTATCCGTGGACCGCAATGTGCGTTCGAAATGTCGATGTTCATGTGTCCTGCAGTTCACACGTTGACGCGCAATTAGCTGCGTTCTTCATCGACCCACGAGCCAAGTGATCCACCGTTCAGGGTAATCGTATATGTATATTTTTTATTAATTGTTAAGTCTCTTCGTACTAAGTTTCGAACAAGTCGAGACCCAAACGTCTCCGGCGAAGGAGACGCGGGCGTCGCCCGAATTCTCGGCGACACGATACCGTCCTACGGATGAAACGGACACGCCTGTTTCAGGGTGTTTAGGATACATCCTTTCGGATTCACGCCAGTGTGCCACGCGTCCAGGTAGATAAAATTTTTCGAAAATTCGTTAGGACTCTTCTTCGCGCGTATCGCGCAGACCCTCGAGGCGGTCCCCCCTTCCTCCCGACAACACGAAGCGAGCTTGTAAAATTCGATCTCGCAACGGCGGGTTTATTAAGGGACTCTCGACAACGAGGAAGAATACGCAAACGCGAATATATCGTCGTCCCCTCTGAACGAATGGCACGTGGAAGTGAATACAAAAAAAAAAAAAAAGAAAGATATCCAACACCCAGCGGCGTATTGCTTTCGAGAAGTTGACGACGTTCGTACAGGTAAGTCGTAAAATATCGATGGGACTCGCCGTGAAACCTCGAAGCGGTCTATAATTTTACCCACCCGACAACACGAAGCGAGCATAAAAAATTATTCGATCTCGCAACGGCGGGTGTGTTTCCAGACTCGCGACAACGAGGCTTCGCTCGGCGAAGCGGTCCCCTCTGAACGAACGACACGATCAAAACCCGAACACAGGTGCGTGGTACAAGTTCCTCAAATTCCACGAT
>CAXAJV010001006.1:0-2500 GCA_963969225.1 Xylocopa violacea | reverse complement strand
TTGATCTAATAAAAGCATTCCTCCCATCTCTGGTCGGAATTCTGATTTGCATGTATTAGCTCTAGAATTACCACAGTTATCCAAGTAATTTCGTGTACAATCTAAGAAACCATAACTGATTTAATGAGCCATTCGCGGTTTCACCTTAGTTCGGTATGTACTGAGACATGCATGGCTTAATCTTTGAGACAAGCATATGACTACTGGCAGGATCAACCAGGGAACCGTACCATGAGTCGTCTCTCTCTCTCTCTCCTCCTCCTCTTTTTCACCATCATCATCAACTCTTATAAGAGTAGTTTGCTCAACGTGTTTTTAGTCGTCGTCGGTTCTCTTAGAGACACCGATCGACGATACGAAATAATAATATATATATATGTATATCGTTCGAATATCGCAATATTCGTCATAGTTTTGTTCAGTGGATGCGGCTGACGGGTCTTTCGGACCTCGCTCGAGCACATTATTTATTTTTTGTATTTCGTAAAATGCATCCTCGGTTAGCACATATGTTCAATAATACCGAGGTATTGCATTTTTTCCTCCTCTCCTTTTCCTTTCTTTTCTTTTCTTTCGAGAATGAGACACTCCCAAAAATCGTACGTTCCCAAAATCGACTTCACAAGTCGCCTTCCAACTGAACCGTGTCGAGTAAGCGCGTATACACTTCGCGCTGAAAATATACATCGTCTTTACCACGGACATATCCCCTTGCGAGGACTTGTCGGGTATCGACGAGCAAGCGCGTATACAATTTTCACGCTGGTTATATATTTTTGGGCACATTTTTGTCATTTATTGAATACATATTGTCACCTTTAATCGTCTATAGCACGGACATCTCTTGCGAGAACATGCTGGGCATCGACGATGCAAGCGCGTATACGATTTGTCACCGCTTGTTATATCGGTGTACGGCACCTTTTATCGTCTATAGCACGGACATCTCTTTCACGCTGGGCATTAAGATAGCGCGTACAGAGAACATGCTGGGCATCGACGATGCAAGCGCGTATGCAATTTTCACGCTGGGCAAATATCGCCGAAAGCACGGACATCTCTTTCACGCTGGGCATTAAGATAGCGCGTACAGAGAACATGCTGGTCATCAAGGCGAGGAAGCGCGTACAATTGCGTCACGCTGATTTATCGTACACCTTTTTTCTCCATCGTCTATAGCACGAACATCTCTTGCGAGAACATGCTGGGCAACGACGATGGCAAGCGGTTATAATCGTGTCACGCTGTATTGTTCAATATGTATATAAAGAATACCTTTTATCGTCTAATGCGCGAACGCGTAGTACCTCTTGGCACTCCATTTGACTATAACAGAGATACTACACACGCTCTCACACGCTGGGCATTATGATAGCGCGTACAGAGAAGCGTGCTGTTCGGCATAGACGAGCAAGCGCGTACAATTGTGTCACGCTGAAGTATATTTTTGTATCTCGCCCTCCTCAGGCGAGCTGGCGCGTACCAAGTGCGCGCTGGGCATTCGACACGGGACACCTTTTGGAAGTTCGTCGAGAGACTCCTCTGTTTCGTAACAGATCGTGTCGAAATGACATATACCATTTATTCTTTTGCCTTCTTCAGTGGATGCTTATTTTTTATTTTTTGTTTCGTTCCTCAACTCAGTGGATGCTCATTTTTATTTTTTTTTGTTGAGGAACTTGTTTGGTATATCATCGGTGTATATCTATCTCCATATACACCTTTCATGCGTATAGCATATTATGGACATTTCGTACACACATCTGGTACGTCCAAAAATTCAATATGTATCTCTAGAGTCCGTTCCGAGAGCTCGGAGCGTAAAGATTTAGAATCGATGCAAGGAAGGTACAATTTAACCGAGTAAAACTCGGATAAATGGTCACCAACGTCACCGTTGGACGCTCGCCACATATGGGCCATTCGGTCAAAGACACCGACCCGTGGCAATGCAGTGTGGAGAAAATTCGACAACCGACACGGGACAGAGCAGTCGAGAACGTATTCTCGAGGAGCGGTGGACTGCTTCTCAACCGAAGTCATAGAATAGCCACGCGCCCGACGCTACTCCGCCCGGCCGGCTCGAACCGACCTGTCTCCTTATAGATACGGAACGGCCGGCCGGGCGGTCGGCGCCGGCCGGGCTAACGCACGGGCGCTTACGGTGGTAAACTCCAGCGGCGACCGACCGTCCGGAAAGGCTGCTGTAACTTAGTCGCGCGGAGGCGCAAGTATAAAGTGCTATTAACGTTGAACTTTTATGAACGGAAATTGTTTAAACATAATGAATATATACGGAAAAACATATTTCTAGAATATAACGAATTTTAATCGATTTTAACATTGAAAAAACGCAGTTATAAAATACGAAGTCAACGAAAAACACGAAAAATCGAAAATCTGACACGTACAAATGAATTCTACAATCAAATTAATCGATATTACGAAAAAAAAACCAAGCGTTTATATAAAAAAATTACCGATAAATTGACAAAAACCG
>CAXAJV010001005.1:12500-15578 GCA_963969225.1 Xylocopa violacea | reverse complement strand
CGCTGTGAGGTCGGGACCGACACGACCGGGGACTTAGAAAATATTCGCGCCGAGCGGTCGGAACCGACACGACTGGGAATTTAGAAAATATTCGCACCGAGCGACCAGGTTGCATTAGGTTAGGTTATATTATGTTATATACATAATATTCGCACCGAGAAGTAGGAGTAGACACGCCCGGCTTTCTGTAAAATAATACCACCGAGAGGTTAGGTTGGGTTAGGTTAGGTTATATTACGTTCTACATATATAATGTTCGCACCGAGAAGTACGGACCGGCACGACCGGGAACTTGGAAATTGTTCGCACCGCGCGGGCGGAAGCGACACGACCGGGAACTTAGAAAATATTCGCGCCGAGCGGTCGGGACCGACACGACCGGGGACTTAGAAAATATTCGCGCCGAGCGGTCGGGACCGACACGACCGGGGACTTAGAAAATATTCGCGCCGAGCGGTCGGGACCGACACGACCGGGGACTTTGAAAATATTCGCGCCGAGCGGTCGGGACCGACACGACCGGGGACTTTGAAAATATTCGCGCCGAGAGGTCGGAAGCGACACGGCGGGGAACTTTGAAAATATTCGCACCGTGCGATCAGGTTGTATTAGGTTAGGTTATATTATGTTATATATATATATATATATATATATATATAATATTCGCACCAAGAGGTCGGGACCGATACGTTCAGAAACGTAAAAAATATCCTCACCGAAATGTAGGAAGCGATGCGTCCGGAGATTTGAAAAATATTCCTACCGAGAGGTCGGAAGCGACATGACCGTGAAATTGTAAAATATTCCCACCGAGAGGTCGGAAGCGACATGACCGTGAAATTGTAAAATATTCCCACCGAGAGGTCGGAAGCGACATGACCGGGAACTTAGAAAATATTCGCGCCGAGCGGTCGGAAGCGACACGGCGGGGAACTTAGAAAATATTCGCGCCGAGCGGTCGGAAGCGACACGACCGGGGACTTTGAAAATATTCGCGCCGAGAGGTCGGAAGCGACACGGCCGGGGACTTTGAAAATATTCGCGCCGAGAGGTCGGAAGCGACACGGCGGGGAACTTTGAAAATATTCGCACCGTGCGATCAGGTTGTATTAGGTTAGGTTATATTATGTTATATATATATATATATATATATATATATATATATATATATATATTCGCACCAAGAGGTCGGGACCGATACGTTCAGAAACGTAAAAAATATCCTCACCGAAATGTAGGAAGCGATGCGTCCGGAGATTTGAAAAATATTCCTACCGAGAGGTCGGAAGCGACATGACCGTGAAATTGTAAAATATTCCCACCGAGAGGTCGGAAGCGACATGACCGTGAAATTGTAAAATATTCCCACCGAGAGGTCGGAAGCGACATGACCGTGAAATTGTAAAATATTCCCACCGAGAGGTCGGAAGCGACATGACCGGGAACTTAGAAAATATTCGCGCCGAGCGGTCGGAAGCGACACGACGGGGAACTTAGAAAATATTCGCGCCGAGCGGTCGGAAGCGACACGACGGGGAACTTAGAAAATATTCGCAACGAGAGGTCGGAAGCGACACGATCGGCGGTTTTTCGCTATTTTCTCGTAAATTAAACCGTTGACCTAACAATTTTTTTGCAGAAACCTTATTGAAAGCTATTGATTGAATTTATTAGCGCATTGTTTAGTCGAATTTATAATTTTTAGTCTCCCGAAACCGACACGACTGGCGGTTTTTGTCAATTTATCGGTAATTTTTTTATATAAACGCTTGGTTTTTTTTTCGTAATATCGATTAATTTGATTGTAGAATTCATTTGTACGTGTCAGATTTTCGATTTTTCGTGTTTTTCGTTGACTTCGTATTTTATAACTGCGTTTTTTCAATGTTAAAATCGATTAAAATTCGTTATATTCTAGAAATATGTTTTTCCGTATATATTCATTATGTTTAAACAATTTCCGTTCATAAAAGTTCAACGTTAATAGCACTTTATACTTGCGCCTCCGCGCGACTAAGTTACAGCAGCCTTTCCGGACGGTCGGTCGCCGCTGGAGTTTACCACCGTAAGCGCCCGTGCGTTAGCCCGGCCGGCGCCGACCGCCCGGCCGGCCGTTCCGTATCTATAAGGAGACAGGTCGGTTCGAGCCGGCCGGGCGGAGTAGCGTCGGGCGCGTGGCTATTCTATGACTTCGGTTGAGAAGCAGTCCACCGCTCCTCGAGAATACGTTCTCGACTGCTCTGTCCCGTGTCGGTTGTCGAATTTTCTCCACACTGCATTGCCACGGGTCGGTGTCTTTGACCGAATGGCCCATATGTGGCGAGCGTCCAACGGTGACGTTGGTGACCATTTATCCGAGTTTTACTCGGTTAAATTGTACCTTCCTTGCATCGATTCTAAATCTTTACGCTCCGAGCTCTCGGAACGGACTCTAGAGATACATATTGAATTTTTGGACGTACCAGATGTGTGTACGAAATGTCCATAATATGCTATACGCATGAAAGGTGTATATGGAGATAGATATACACCGATGATATACCAAACAAGTTCCTCAACAAAAAAAAATAAAAATGAGCATCCACTGAGTTGAGGAACGAAACAAAAAATAAAAAATAAGCATCCACTGAAGAAGGCAAAAGAATAAATGGTATATGTCATTTCGACACGATCTGTTACGAAACAGAGGAGTCTCTCGACGAACTTCCAAAAGGTGTCCCGTGTCGAATGCCCAGCGCGCACTTGGTACGCGCCAGCTCGCCTGAGGAGGGCGAGATACAAAAATATACTTCAGCGTGACACAATTGTACGCGCTTGCTCGTCTATGCCGAACAGCACGCTTCTCTGTACGCGCTATCATAATGCCCAGCGTGTGAGAGCGTGTGTAGTATCTCTGTTATAGTCAAATGGAGTGCCAAGAGGTACTACGCGTTCGCGCATTAGACGATAAAAGGTATTCTTTATATACATATTGAACAATACAGCGTGACACGATTATAACCGCTTGCCATCGTCGTTGCCCAGCATGTTCTCGCAAGAGATGTTCGTGCTATAGACGATGGAGAAAAAAGGTGTACG
>CAXAJV010001005.1:5000-7500 GCA_963969225.1 Xylocopa violacea | reverse complement strand
TTAAATTGGACCGCTCAGAGGCTGCGCGTGCGGCGAGTCCCAACGAATCATTCACCCGAACGGACGCGCCGTCGTCGACTTCGATTTCTTTTAAGAGCGTGTGTCGCGCGTATCCTGTTTTAGTCGATCGTACCGTTCCGTTCGGAGGGGACGATTCGTCGCCGCCAAGCCTCGCTCTCATAGAGTCTATGAAAACCCGTTGCCGTTGCGAGATCGAACCATTTTATGCTCGCTTCGTGTCGCAGGTTAAATTGGACCGCTCAGAGGCTGCGCGTGCGGCGAGTCCCAACGAATCTTCACCCGAACGGACGCGCCGTCGTCGACTTCGAATTCCTTTAAGAGCGTGTGTCGCGCGTATCCTGTTTTAGTCGATCGTACCGTTCCGTTCGGAGGGGACGATTCGTCGCCGCCAAGCCTCGTTGTCGAGAGTCTGTGAAAACCCGTGCCGTTGCGAGATCGAACAATATTATGCTCGCTTCGCGTTGTCGGGTGAAACAGACCGCCTCGAGGCTGTGTACGACGGCGAGTCCCAACGAATCTTTACCCGAACGACGATCGTCGTCGACTTCGAATTCGTTAAGAGCGTGGTGTCGCGCCGCGTACCCTGGTTGTGTTAATGTCGATCGTACCGTTCCGTTCGGAGGGGACGATTCGTCGGGCCAAGCCTCGTTGGCGATTAGGGTCTGTATAATGAACCCGCCGTTGCGAGATCGAATCTCATTTATTATGCTCGCTTCGTGTTGTCGGGTAAATAAAATTATACAGACCGCGCTCGAGGTGTTGGTGTTGTTAACCGACGAGTCCTAACGAATTTTTCTTACCCGAACGGTAAGTTATGTCGTCGACTTTGCATATTCGACAGGTCGAGTGTGTACCATTATTTTGCGTCTCTGCGTGAAAGCAATACGCCGCTGGTACTTGTTCGTTTTCCCGTTTCACAATTGTGCTGCAAGCTCAGAGGGGACTTTCTTTTTGCCATAGCCTCGTTGTCGAGAGTCTGAGAACCCGGCCGTTGCGAGATCGAATAATTTATACTCGCTTCGTGTTGCCGGGGAAAAACGGTAGACCGCTCGAGGCTTTGGCGGCCGAGTCCCAACGAATTTTTTTTTTTTTTTATCACCTGAGCTCTGAAGCACAGATCGTGCAGTGGATCGTGGAATTTGAGGAACTTGTACCACGCACCTGTGTTCGGGTTTTGATCGTGTCGTTCGTTCAGAGGGGACCGCTTCGCCGAGCGAAGCCTCGTTGTCGCGAGTCTGGAAACACACCCGCCGTTGCGAGATCGAATAATTTTTTATGCTCGCTTCGTGTTGTCGGGTGGGTAAAATTATAGACCGCTTCGAGGTTTCACGGCGAGTCCCATCGATATTTTACGACTTACCTGTACGAACGTCGTCAACTTCTCGAAAGCAATACGCCGCTGGGTGTTGGATATCTTTCTTTTTTTTTTTTTTTGTATTCACTTCCACGTGCCATTCGTTCAGAGGGGACGACGATATATTCGCGTTTGCGTATTCTTCCTCGTTGTCGAGAGTCCCTTAATAAACCCGCCGTTGCGAGATCGAATTTTACAAGCTCGCTTCGTGTTGTCGGGAGGAAGGGGGGACCGCCTCGAGGGTCTGCGCGATACGCGCGAAGAAGAGTCCTAACGAATTTTCGAAAAATTTTATCTACCTGGACGCGTGGCACACTGGCGTGAATCCGAAAGGATGTATCCTAAACACCCTGAAACAGGCGTGTCCGTTTCATCCGTAGGACGGTATCGTGTCGCCGAGAATTCGGGCGACGCCCGCGTCTCCTTCGCCGGAGACGTTTGGGTCTCGACTTGTTCGAAACTTAGTACGAAGAGACTTAACAATTAATAAAAAATATACATATACGATTACCCTGAACGGTGGATCACTTGGCTCGTGGGTCGATGAAGAACGCAGCTAATTGCGCGTCAACGTGTGAACTGCAGGACACATGAACATCGACATTTCGAACGCACATTGCGGTCCACGGATACAATTCCTGGACCACGCCTAGCTGAGGGTCGTTCACGTAACCAGAATACTGCTTGCGTTGCGTTTCGTCGAATCTTTTCTCTCCGGTGCTCGAATCTGCCCGCCGTCGTTCATTCGAATTCCATTTACGAACGTTTCTGAGTTCGGGCGCACCGAAAGGGAAAAAGAGGAGCGATACGCGACGTACGAGCGATCGTTGGACGTTCGTCCGAGTCGTCTGTGGCCGTGCCCCGAGACTATATGCGACTGGTGTAACGTGTGCGCGCGTGCGGCGTGCGTTAAACGGGTTCACGGAAATCGACGGTGTCGATCACGGACTCGCGCGAGTTCTTCGTGGCGTCGTGAGTCGTTCGTTTAACCGGACGACCGCCCACGGGGAACCGCTTCGTGTTTCGACTGCCGATTTTGTTCCGTATTCCAAATTCGCACACCCGCCACACACCATGACCACTCTTCGCGCGTCTCTTTAACGCACGATTGATATGCCGCGCGCT
>CAXAJV010001004.1:0-51000 GCA_963969225.1 Xylocopa violacea | reverse complement strand
CTCGGCGGTAATATTTGAAAACATACGTGGCGAGTTGGCCCCTTCGTCCCCGTGGGACCTTTATATACATCAATCACGTAATATAACCTAACCTAACCCAACCTAACATCTCGGCGGTAATATTTAACCACATTCCTGGCTTGTTGGCCTCTACGTCTCCGTGGGACCGCTATATATATCAATAACGTAATATAACCTAACCTAACCCAACCTAACATCTCGGCGGTAATATTTGACATCATTCCTGGCTTGTTGGCCTCTACGTCTCCGTGGGACCGTTATATACATCAATAACATAATATAAGCTAGCCTAACCCAATCTAACATCTCGGCGGTAATATTTGACGACATTCCTGGCTTGTTGGCCTCTACGTCTACGTGGGACCTTTATATACTTCAATAACGTAATATAACCTAACCTAAACCAACCTAACATCTCGGCGGTAATATTTGAAAACATGCCTGGCGAGTTGGCCTCTTCGTCTCCGTGGGACCTTTATATACATCAATAACGTAATATAACCTAAACTAACCCAACCTAACATCTCGGCGGTAATATTTGACAACATTCCTGGCGAGTTGGCTTCTTCGTCTCCGTGGGACCTTTATATACATTAATAACGTAATATAACCTAACCTAACCCAACCAAACATCTCGGCGATAATATTTGACCTCATTCCTGGCTTGTTGGCCTCTACGTCTCCGTGGGACCTTTATATACATCAATAACATAATATAAGCTAGCCTAACCCAATCTAACATCTCGGCGGTAATATTTGACGACATTCCTGGCTTGTTGGCTTCTACGTCTCCGTGGGACCTTTATATACTTCAATAACGTAATATAACCTAACCTAAACCAATCTAACATCTCGGCGGTAATATTTGAAAACATACGTGGCGAGTTGGCCTCTTCGTCTCCGTGGGACCTTCATATACTGCAATAACGTAATATAACCTAACCTAAACCAATCTAACATCTCGGCGGTAATATTTGAAAACATACGTGGCGAGTTGGCCTCTTCGTCTCCGTGGGACCTTTATATACATCAATCACGTAATATAACCTAACCTAACCCAACCTAACATCTCGGCGGTAATATTTAACCACATTCCTGGCTTGTTGGCCTCTACGTCTCCGTGGGACCTCTATATACATCAATAACGTAATATAACCTAACCTAACCCAAGCTAACATCTCGGCGGTAATATTTGACATCATTCCTGGCGAGTTGGCCTCTACGTCTCCGTGGGACATTTATATACAAGAATAACATAATATAAGCTAGCCTAACCCAATCGAACAACTCGGCGGTAATATTTGACGACATTCCTGGCTTGTTGGCTTCTACGTCTCCGTGGGACCTTTATATACTTCAATAACGTAATATAACCTAACCTAAACCAATCTAACATCTCGGCGGTAATATTTGAAAACATACGTGGCGAGTTGGCCTCTTCGTCTCCGTGGGACCTTTATATACATCAATCACGTAATATAACCAAACCTAACCCAACCGAACATCTCGGCGGTAACATTTGAAAACATTCCGGGCGAGTTGGCATCTACGTCTCCGTGGGACATTTATATACATCAATAACGTAACATAACCTAACCTAACCCAACCTATCATCTCGGCGGTAATATTTGACAACATTCCTGGCGAGTTGGCCTCTACGTCTGCGTGGGACCTTTATATACATCAATAACATAATATAAGCTAGTCTATCCCAATCTAACATCTCGGCGGTAATATTTGACCACATTCCTGGCTTGTTGGCCTCTACGTCTCCGTGGGACCTTTATATACATCAATAACATAATATAAGCTAGCCTAACCCAATCTAACATCTCGGCGGTAATATTTGAAAACATTCCTGGCGAGTTGAACTCTACGTCTCCGTGGGACCTTTATATACATCAATAACGTAATCTAACCTAACCTAACCCAAGCTAACATCTCGGCGGTAATATTTGACATCATTCCTGGCGAGTTGGCCTCTACGTCTCCGTGGGACATTTATATACATGAATAACATAATATAAGCAAGCCTAACCCAATCTAACATCTCGGCGGTAATATTTGACGACATTCCTGGCTTGTTGGCTTCTACGTCTCCGTGGGACCTTTATATACTTCAATAACGTAATATAACCTAACCTAAACCAATCTAACATCTCGGCGGTAATATTTGAAAACATACGTGGCGAGTTGGCCTCTTCGTCTCCGTGGGACCTTTATATACATCAATAACGTAATCTAACCTAACCTAACCCAAGCTAACATCTCGGCGGTAATATTTGACGACATTCCTGGCTTGTTGGCTTCTACGTCTCCGTGGGACCTTTATATACTTCAATAACGTAATATAACCTAACCTAAACCAATCTAACATCTCGGCGGTAATATTTGAAAACATACGTGGCGAGTTGGCCTCTTCGTCTCCGTGGGACCTTCATATACTGCAATAACGTAATATAACCTAACCTAAACCAATCTAACATCTCGGCGGTAATATTTGAAAACATACGTGGCGAGTTGGCCTCTTCGTCTCCGTGGGACCTTTATATACATCAATCACGTAATATAACCTAACCTAACCCAACCTAACATCTCGGCGGTAATATTTAACCACATTCCTGGCTTGTTGGCCTCTACGTCTCCGTGGGACCTCTATATACATCAATAACGTAATATAACCTAACCTAACCCAACCTAACATCTCGGCGGTAATATTTGACATCATTCCTGGCGAGTTGAACTCTACGTCTCCGTGGGACCTTTATATACATCAATAACGTAATCTAAGCTAACCTAACCCAAGCTAACATCTCGGCGGTAATATTTGACATCATTCCTGGCGAGTTGGCCTCTACGTCTCCGTGGGACATTTATATACAAGAATAACATAATATAAGCTAGCCTAACCCAATCGAACGTCTCGGCCGTAATATTTGACGACATTCCCGGCTTGTTGGCTTCTACGTCTCCGTGGGACCTTTATATACTTTAATAACGTAATATAACCTAACCTAAACCAATCTAACATCTCGGCGGTAATATTTGAAAACATACGTGGCGAGTTGGCCTCTTCGTCTCCGTGGGACCTTTATATACATCAATCACGTAATATAACCAAACCTAACCCAACCTAACATCTCGGCGGTAATATTTGAAAACATTCCGGGCGAGTTGGCATCTACGTCTCCGTGGGACATTTATATACATCAATAACGTAACATAACCTAACCTAACCCAATCTAACATCTCGGCGGTAATATTTGACCTCATTCCTGGCTTGTTGGCCTCTACGTCTCCGTGGGACCTTTATATACATCAATAACGTAATCCAACCTAACCTAACCCAACCTATCATCTCGGCGCAAATATCTGACAACATTCCTGGCGAGTTGAACTCTACGTCTCCGTGGGACCTTTATATACATCAATAACGTAATCTAAGCTAACCTAACCCAACCTAACATCTCGGCGGTAATATTTGACATCATTCCTGGCGAGTTGGCCTCTACGTCTCCGTTTGACCTTCATATACATCAATAACGTATTATAACCTAACCTAACCCAACCTATCATCTCGGCGGTAATATTTGACAACATTCCTGGCGAGTTGGCCTCTACGTCTCCGTGGGACCTTTATATACATCAATAACATAATATAAGCAAGCCTAACCCAATCTAACATCTCGGCGGTAATATTTGACATCATTCCTGGCGAGTTGAACTCTACGTCTCCGTGGGACCTTTATATACATCAATAACGTAATCTAAGCTAACCTAACCCAAGCTAACATCTCGGCGGTAATATTTGACATCATTCCTGGCGAGTTGGCCTCTACGTCTCCGTGGGACATTTATATACAAGAATAACATAATATAAGCTAGCCTAACCCAATCGAACGTCTCGGCCGTAATATTTGACGACATTCCCGGCTTGTTGGCTTCTACGTCTCCGTGGGACCTTTATATACTTTAATAACGTAATATAACCTAACCTAAACCAATCTAACATCTCGGCGGTAATATTTGAAAACATACGTGGCGAGTTGGGCTCTTCGTCTCCGTGGGACCTTTATATACATCAATCACGTAATATAACCAAACCTAACCCAACCTAACATCTCGGCGGTAATATTTGAAAACATTCCGGGCGAGTTGGCATCTACGTCTCCGTGGGACATTTATATACATCAATAACGTAACATAACCTAACCTAACCCAATCTAACATCTCGGCGGTAATATTTGACCTCATTCCTGGCTTGTTGGCCTCTACGTCTCCGTGGGACCTTTATATACATCAATAACGTAATCCAACCTAACCTAACCCAACCTATCATCTCGGCGCAAATATCTGACAACATTCCTGGCGAGTTGAACTCTACGTCTCCGTGGGACCTTTATATACATCAATAACGTAATCTAAGCTAACCTAACCCAACCTAACATCTCGGCGGTAATATTTGACATCATTCCTGGCGAGTTGGCCTCTACGTCTCCGTTTGACCTTCATATACATCAATAACGTATTATAACCTAACCGAACCCAACCTATCATCTCGGCGGTAATATTTGACAACATTCCTGGCGAGTTGGCCTCTACGTCTCCGTGGGACCTTTATATACATCAATAACATAATATAAGCAAGCCTAACCCAATCTAACATCTCGGCGGTAATATTTGACGACATTCCTGGCTTGTTGGCTTCTACGTCTCCGTGGGACCTTTATATACTTCAATAACGTAATATAACCTAACCTAAACCAATCTAACATCTCGGCGGTAATATTTGAAAACATACGTGGCGAGTTGGCCTCTTCGTCTCCGTGGGACCTTCATATACTGCAATAACGTAATATAACCTAACCTAAACCAATCTAACATCTCGGCGGTAATATTTGAAAACATACGTGGCGAGTTGGCCTCTTCGTCTCCGTGGGACCTTTATATACATCAATCACGTAATATAACCAAACCTAACCCAACCTAACATCTCGGCGGTAATATTTGAAAACATTCCGGGCGAGTTGGCATCTACGTCTCCGTGGGACATTTATATACATCAATAACGTAACATAACCTAACCTAACCCAATCTAACATCTCGGCGGTAATATTTGACCTCATTCCTGGCTTGTTGGCCTCTACGTCTCCGTGGGACCTTTATATACATCAATAACGTAATCTAACCTAACCTAACCCAACCTATCATCTCGGCGCAAATATTTGACAACATTCCTGGCGAGTTGAACTCTACGTCTCCGTGGGACCTTTATATACATCAATAACGTAATCTAAGCTAACCTAACCCAAGCTAACATCTCGGCGGTAATATTTGACATCATTCCTGGCGAGTTGGCCTCTACGTCTCCGTGGGACATTTATATACAAGAATAACATAATATAAGCTAGCCTAACCCAATCGAACAACTCGGCGGTAATATTTGACGACATTCCTGGCTTGTTGGCTTCTACGTCTCCGTGGGACCTTTATATACTTCAATAACGTAATATAACCTAACCTAAACCAATCTAACATCTCGGCGGTAATATTTGAAAACATTCCGGGCGAGTTGGCATCTACGTCTCCGTGGGACATTTATATACATCAATAACGTAACATAACCTAACCTAACCCAATCTAACATCTCGGCGGTAATATTTGACCTCATTCCTGGCTTGTTGGCCTCTACGTCTCCGTGGGACCTTTATATACATCAATAACGTAATCCAACCTAACCTAACCCAACCTATCATCTCGGCGCAAATATCTGACAACATTCCTGGCGAGTTGAACTCTACGTCTCCGTGGGACCTTTATATACATCAATAACGTAATCTAAGCTAACCTAACCCAACCTAACATCTCGGCGGTAATATTTGACATCATTCCTGGCGAGTTGGCCTCTACGTCTCCGTTTGACCTTCATATACATCAATAACGTATTATAACCTAACCTAACCCAACCTATCATCTCGGCGGTAATATTTGACAACATTCCTGGCGAGTTGGCCTCTACGTCTCCGTGGGACCTTTATATACATCAATAACATAATATAAGCAAGCCTAACCCAATCTAACATCTCGGCGGTAATATTTGACGACATTCCTGGCTTGTTGGCTTCTACGTCTCCGTGGGACCTTTATATACTTCAATAACGTAATATAACCTAACCTAAACCAATCTAACATCTCGGCGGTAATATTTGAAAACATACGTGGCGAGTTGGCCTCTTCGTCTCCGTGGGACCTTCATATACTGCAATAACGTAATATAACCTAACCTAAACCAATCTAACATCTCGGCGGTAATATTTGAAAACATACGTGGCGAGTTGGCCTCTTCGTCTCCGTGGGACCTTTATATACATCAATCACGTAATATAACCAAACCTAACCCAACCTAACATCTCGGCGGTAATATTTGAAAACATTCCGGGCGAGTTGGCATCTACGTCTCCGTGGGACATTTATATACATCAATAACGTAACATAACCTAACCTAACCCAATCTAACATCTCGGCGGTAATATTTGACCTCATTCCTGGCTTGTTGGCCTCTACGTCTCCGTGGGACCTTTATATACATCAATAACGTAATCTAACCTAACCTAACCCAACCTATCATCTCGGCGCAAATATTTGACAACATTCCTGGCGAGTTGAACTCTACGTCTCCGTGGGACCTTTATATACATCAATAACGTAATCTAAGCTAACCTAACCCAAGCTAACATCTCGGCGGTAATATTTGACATCATTCCTGGCGAGTTGGCCTCTACGTCTCCGTGGGACATTTATATACAAGAATAACATAATATAAGCTAGCCTAACCCAATCGAACAACTCGGCGGTAATATTTGACGACATTCCTGGCTTGTTGGCTTCTACGTCTCCGTGGGACCTTTATATACTTCAATAACGTAATATAACCTAACCTAAACCAATCTAACATCTCGGCGGTAATATTTGAAAACATACGTGGCGAGTTGGCCTCTTCGTCTCCGTGGGACCTTTATATACATCAATCACGTAATATAACCAAACCTAACCCAACCTAACATCTCGGCGGTAACATTTGAAAACATTCCGGGCGAGTTGGCATCTACGTCTCCGTGGGACATTTATATACATCAATAACGTAACATAACCTAACCTAACCCAACCTATCATCTCGGCGGTAATATTTGACAACATTCCTGGTGAGTTGGCCTCTACGTCTGCGTGGGACCTTTATATACATCAATAACATAATATAAGCTAGTCTATCCCAATCTAACATCTCGGCGGTAATATTTGACCACATTCCTGGCTTGTTGGCCTCTACGTCTCCGTGGGACCTTTATATACATCAATAACATAATATAAGCTAGCCTAACCCAATCTAACATCTCGGCGGTAATATTTGACAACATTCCTGGCGAGTTGTCTTCTCCGTCTCCGTGGGACCTTTATATACATCAATAACGTAATATAACTTAACCTAACCCATCCTTACATCTCGGCGGTAACATTTGACAACATTCTTGTCGAGTTGGCCTCTACGTCTCCGTGGGACCTTTATATACATCAATAACGTAATATAACCTAACCTACCCCAACCTAACATCTCGGCGGTAATATTTGACAACATTCTAGGCGAGTTGGCTTCTCCGTCTCCGTGGGACCTTTATATACATCTATAACGTAATATAACCTAACCTAACCCAACCTAACATCTCGGCGGTAATATTTGAAAACATTCCTGGCGAGTTGAACTCTACGTCTCCGTGGGACCTTTATATACATCAATAACGTAATCTAACCTAACCTAACCCAAGCTAACATCTCGGCGGTAATATTTGACATCATTCCTGGCGAGTTGGCCTCTACGTCTCCGTGGGACATTTATATACATGAATAACATAATATAAGCAAGCCTAACCCAATCTAACATCTCGGCGGTAATATTTGACGACATTCCTGGCTTGTTGGCTTCTACGTCTCCGTGGGACCTTTATATACTTCAATAACGTAATATAACCTAACCTAAACCAATCTAACATCTCGGCGGTAATATTTGAAAACATACGTGGCGAGTTGGCCTCTTCGTCTCCGTGGGACCTTTATATACATCAATAACGTAATCTAACCTAACCTAACCCAAGCTAACATCTCGGCGGTAATATTTGACGACATTCCTGGCTTGTTGGCTTCTACGTCTCCGTGGGACCTTTATATACTTCAATAACGTAATATAACCTAACCTAAACCAATCTAACATCTCGGCGGTAATATTTGAAAACATACGTGGCGAGTTGGCCTCTTCGTCTCCGTGGGACCTTCATATACTGCAATAACGTAATATAACCTAACCTAAACCAATCTAACATCTCGGCGGTAATATTTGAAAACATACGTGGCGAGTTGGCCTCTTCGTCTCCGTGGGACCTTTATATACATCAATCACGTAATATAACCTAACCTAACCCAACCTAACATCTCGGCGGTAATATTTAACCACATTCCTGGCTTGTTGGCCTCTACGTCTCCGTGGGACCTCTATATACATCAATAACGTAATATAACCTAACCTAACCCAACCTAACATCTCGGCGGTAATATTTGACATCATTCCTGGCGAGTTGGCCTCTACGTCTCCGTGGGACATTTATATACAAGAATAACATAATATAAGCTAGCCTAACCCAATCGAACGTCTCGGCCGTAATATTTGACGACATTCCCGGCTTGTTGGCTTCTACGTCTCCGTGGGACCTTTATATACTTTAATAACGTAATATAACCTAACCTAAACCAATCTAACATCTCGGCGGTAATATTTGAAAACATACGTGGCGAGTTGGCCTCTTCGTCTCCGTGGGACCTTTATATACATCAATCACGTAATATAACCAAACCTAACCCAACCTAACATCTCGGCGGTAATATTTGAAAACATTCCGGGCGAGTTGGCATCTACGTCTCCGTGGGACATTTATATACATCAATAACGTAACATAACCTAACCTAACCCAATCTAACATCTCGGCGGTAATATTTGACCTCATTCCTGGCTTGTTGGCCTCTACGTCTCCGTGGGACCTTTATATACATCAATAACGTAATCCAACCTAACCTAACCCAACCTATCATCTCGGCGCAAATATCTGACAACATTCCTGGCGAGTTGAACTCTACGTCTCCGTGGGACCTTTATATACATCAATAACGTAATCTAAGCTAACCTAACCCAACCTAACATCTCGGCGGTAATATTTGACATCATTCCTGGCGAGTTGGCCTCTACGTCTCCGTTTGACCTTCATATACATCAATAACGTATTATAACCTAACCTAACCCAACCTATCATCTCGGCGGTAATATTTGACGACATTCCTGGCGAGTTGGCCTCTACGTCTCCGTGGGACCTTTATATACATCAATAACATAATATAAGCAAGCCTAACCCAATCTAACATCTCGGCGGTAATATTTGACGACATTCCTGGCTTGTTGGCTTCTACGTCTCCGTGGGACCTTTATATACTTCAATAACGTAATATAACCTAACCTAAACCAATCTAACATCTCGGCGGTAATATTTGAAAACATACGTGGCGAGTTGGCCTCTTCGTCTCCGTGGGACCTTCATATACTGCAATAACGTAATATAACCTAACCTAAACCAATCTAACATCTCGGCGGTAATATTTGAAAACATACGTGGCGAGTTGGCCTCTTCGTCTCCGTGGGACCTTTATATACATCAATCACGTAATATAACCAAACCTAACCCAACCTAACATCTCGGCGGTAATATTTGAAGACATTCCGGGCGAGTTGGCATCTACGTCTCCGTGGGACATTTATATACATCAATAACGTAACATAACCTAACCTAACCCAATCTAACATCTCGGCGGTAATATTTGACCTCATTCCTGGCTTGTTGGCCTCTACGTCTCCGTGGGACCTTTATATACATCAATAACGTAATCTAACCTAACCTAACCCAACCTATCATCTCGGCGCAAATATTTGACAACATTCCTGGCGAGTTGAACTCTACGTCTCCGTGGGACCTTTATATACATCAATAACGTAATCTAAGCTAACCTAACCCAAGCTAACATCTCGGCGGTAATATTTGACATCATTCCTGGCGAGTTGGCCTCTACGTCTCCGTGGGACATTTATATACAAGAATAACATAATATAAGCTAGCCTAACCCAATCGAACAACTCGGCGGTAATATTTGACGACATTCCTGGCTTGTTGGCTTCTACGTCTCCGTGGGACCTTTATATACTTCAATAACGTAATATAACCTAACCTAAACCAATCTAACATCTCGGCGGTAATATTTGAAAACATACGTGGCGAGTTGGCCTCTTCGTCTCCGTGGGACCTTTATATACATCAATCACGTAATATAACCAAACCTAACCCAACCTAACATCTCGGAGGTAACATTTGAAAACATTCCGGGCGAGTTGGCATCTACGTCTCCGTGGGACATTTATATACATCAATAACGTAACATAACCTAACCTAACCCAACCTATCATCTCGGCGGTAATATTTGACAACATTCCTGGCGAGTTGGCCTCTACGTCTGCGTGGGACCTTTATATACATCAATAACATAATATAAGCTAGTCTATCCCAATCTAACATCTCGGCGGTAATATTTGACCACATTCCTGGCTTGTTGGCCTCTACGTCTCCGTGGGACCTTTATATACATCAATAACATAATATAAGCTAGCCTAACCCAATCTAACATCTCGGCGGTAATATTTGACAACATTCCTGGCGAGTTGTCTTCTCCGTCTCCGTGGGACCTTTATATACATCAATAACGTAATATAACTTAACCTAACCCATCCTTACATCTCGGCGGTAACATTTGACAACATTCTTGTCGAGTTGGCCTCTACGTCTCCGTGGGACCTTTATATACATCAATAACGTAATATAACCTAACCTACCCCAACCTAACATCTCGGCGGTAATATTTGACAACATTCTAGGCGAGTTGGCTTCTCCGTCTCCGTGGGACCTTTATATACATCTATAACGTAATATAACCTAACCTAACCCAACCTAACATCTCGGCGGTAATATTTGAAAACATTCCTGGCGAGTTGAACTCTACGTCTCCGTGGGACCTTTATATACACCAATAACGTAATCTAACCTAACCTAACCCAAGCTAACATCTCGGCGGTAATATTTGACATCATTCCTGGCGAGTTGGCCTCTACGTCTCCGTGGGACATTTATATACATGAATAACATAATATAAGCAAGCCTAACCCAATCTAACATCTCGGCGGTAATATTTGACGACATTCCTGGCTTGTTGGCTTCTACGTCTCCGTGGGACCTTTATATACTTCAATAACGTAATATAACCTAACCTAAACCAATCTAACATCTCGGCGGTAATATTTGAAAACATACGTGGCGAGTTGGCCTCTTCGTCTCCGTGGGACCTTCATATACTGCAATAACGTAATATAACCTAACCTAAACCAATCTAACATCTCGGCGGTAATATTTGAAAACATACGTGGCGAGTTGGCCTCTTCGTCTCCGTGGGACCTTTATATACATCAATCACGTAATATAACCTAACCTAACCCAACCTAACATCTCGGCGGTAATATTTAACCACATTCCTGGCTTGTTGGCCTCTACGTCTCCGTGGGACCTCTATATACATCAATAACGTAATATAACCTAACCTAACCCAACCTAACATCTCGGCGGTAATATTTGACATCATTCCTGGCGAGTTGAACTCTACGTCTCCGTGGGACCTTTATATACATCAATAACGTAATCTAAGCTAACCTAACCCAAGCTAACATCTCGGCGGTAATATTTGACATCATTCCTGGCGAGTTGGCCTCTACGTCTCCGTGGGACATTTATATACAAGAATAACATAATATAAGCTAGCCTAACCCAATCGAACATCTCGGCCGTAATATTTGACGACATTCCCGGCTTGTTGGCTTCTACGTCTCCGTGGGACCTTTATATACTTTAATAACGTAATATAACCTAACCTAAACCAATCTAACATCTCGGCGGTAATATTTGAAAACATACGTGGCGAGTTGGCCTCTTCGTCTCCGTGGGACCTTTATATACATCAATCACGTAATATAACCAAACCTAACCCAACCTAACATCTCGGCGGTAATATTTGAAAACATTCCGGGCGAGTTGGCATCTACGTCTCCGTGGGACATTTATATACATCAATAACGTAACATAACCTAACCTAACCCAATCTAACATCTCGGCGGTAATATTTGACCTCATTCCTGGCTTGTTGGCCTCTACGTCTCCGTGGGACCTTTATATACATCAATAACGTAATCTAACCTAACCTAACCCAACCTATCATCTCGGCGCAAATATCTGACAACATTCCTGGCGAGTTGAACTCTACGTCTCCGTGGGACCTTTATATACATCAATAACGTAATCTAAGCTAACCTAACCCAAGCTAACATCTCGGCGGTAATATTTGAAATCATTCCTGGCGAGTTGGCCTCTACGTCTCCGTGGGACATTTATATACAAGAATAACATAATATAAGCTAGCCTAACCCAATCGAACAACTCGGCGGTAATATTTGACGACATTCCTGGCTTGTTGGCTTCTACGTCTCCGTGGGACCTTTATATACTTCAATAACGTAATATAACCTAACCTAAACCAATCTAACATCTCGGCGGTAATATTTGAAAACATACGTGGCGAGTTGGCCTCTTCGTCTCCGTGGGACCTTTATATACATCAATCACGTAATATAACCAAACCTAACCCAACCTAACATCTCGGCGGTAACATTTGAAAACATTCCGGGCGAGTTGGCATCTACGTCTCCGTGGGACATTTATATACATCAATAACGTAACATAACCTAACCTAACCCAATCTAACATCTCGGCGGTAATATTTGACCTCATTCCTGGCTTGTTGGCCTCTACGTCTCCGTGGGACCTTTATATACATCAATAACGTAATCCAACCTAACCTAACCCAACCTATCATCTCGGCGCAAATATCTGACAACATTCCTGGCGAGTTGAACTCTACGTCTCCGTGGGACCTTTATATACATCAATAACGTAATCTAAGCTAACCTAACCCAACCTAACATCTCGGCGGTAATATTTGACATCATTCCTGGCGAGTTGGCCTCTACGTCTCCGTTTGACCTTCATATACATCAATAACGTATTATAACCTAACCTAACCCAACCTATCATCTCGGCGGTAATATTTGACGACATTCCTGGCGAGTTGGCCTCTACGTCTCCGTGGGACCTTTATATACATCAATAACATAATATAAGCAAGCCTAACCCAATCTAACATCTCGGCGGTAATATTTGACGACATTCCTGGCTTGTTGGCTTCTACGTCTCCGTGGGACCTTTATATACTTCAATAACGTAATATAACCTAACCTAAACCAATCTAACATCTCGGCGGTAATATTTGAAAACATACGTGGCGAGTTGGCCTCTTCGTCTCCGTGGGACCTTCATATACTGCAATAACGTAATATAACCTAACCTAAACCAATCTAACATCTCGGCGGTAATATTTGAAAACATACGTGGCGAGTTGGCCTCTTCGTCTCCGTGGGACCTTTATATACATCAATCACGTAATATAACCAAACCTAACCCAACCTAACATCTCGGCGGTAATATTTGAAGACATTCCGGGCGAGTTGGCATCTACGTCTCCGTGGGACATTTATATACATCAATAACGTAACATAACCTAACCTAACCCAATCTAACATCTCGGCGGTAATATTTGACCTCATTCCTGGCTTGTTGGCCTCTACGTCTCCGTGGGACCTTTATATACATCAATAACGTAATCTAACCTAACCTAACCCAACCTATCATCTCGGCGCAAATATTTGACAACATTCCTGGCGAGTTGAACTCTACGTCTCCGTGGGACCTTTATATACATCAATAACGTAATCTAAGCTAACCTAACCCAAGCTAACATCTCGGCGGTAATATTTGACATCATTCCTGGCGAGTTGGCCTCTACGTCTCCGTGGGACATTTATATACAAGAATAACATAATATAAGCTAGCCTAACCCAATCGAACAACTCGGCGGTAATATTTGACGACATTCCTGGCTTGTTGGCTTCTACGTCTCCGTGGGACCTTTATATACTTCAATAACGTAATATAACCTAACCTAAACCAATCTAACATCTCGGCGGTAATATTTGAAAACATACGTGGCGAGTTGGCCTCTTCGTCTCCGTGGGACCTTTATATACATCAATCACGTAATATAACCAAACCTAACCCAACCTAACATCTCGGAGGTAACATTTGAAAACATTCCGGGCGAGTTGGCATCTACGTCTCCGTGGGACATTTATATACATCAATAACGTAACATAACCTAACCTAACCCAACCTATCATCTCGGCGGTAATATTTGACAACATTCCTGGCGAGTTGGCCTCTACGTCTGCGTGGGACCTTTATATACATCAATAACATAATATAAGCTAGTCTATCCCAATCTAACATCTCGGCGGTAATATTTGACCACATTCCTGGCTTGTTGGCCTCTACGTCTCCGTGGGACCTTTATATACATCAATAACATAATATAAGCTAGCCTAACCCAATCTAACATCTCGGCGGTAATATTTGACAACATTCCTGGCGAGTTGTCTTCTCCGTCTCCGTGGGACCTTTATATACATCAATAACGTAATATAACTTAACCTAACCCATCCTTACATCTCGGCGGTAACATTTGACAACATTCTTGTCGAGTTGGCCTCTACGTCTCCGTGGGACCTTTATATACATCAATAACGTAATATAACCTAACCTACCCCAACCTAACATCTCGGCGGTAATATTTGACAACATTCTAGGCGAGTTGGCTTCTCCGTCTCCGTGGGACCTTTATATACATCTATAACGTAATATAACCTAACCTAACCCAACCTAACATCTCGGCGGTAATATTTGAAAACATTCCTGGCGAGTTGAACTCTACGTCTCCGTGGGACCTTTATATACATCAATAACGTAATCTAACCTAACCTAACCCAAGCTAACATCTCGGCGGTAATATTTGACATCATTCCTGGCGAGTTGGCCTCTACGTCTCCGTGGGACATTTATATACATGAATAACATAATATAAGCAAGCCTAACCCAATCTAACATCTCGGCGGTAATATTTGACGACATTCCTGGCTTGTTGGCTTCTACGTCTCCGTGGGACCTTTATATACTTCAATAACGTAATATAACCTAACCTAAACCAATCTAACATCTCGGCGGTAATATTTGAAAACATACGTGGCGAGTTGGCCTCTTCGTCTCCGTGGGACCTTCATATACTGCAATAACGTAATATAACCTAACCTAAACCAATCTAACATCTCGGCGGTAATATTTGAAAACATACGTGGCGAGTTGGCCTCTTCGTCTCCGTGGGACCTTTATATACATCAATCACGTAATATAACCTAACCTAACCCAACCTAACATCTCGGCGGTAATATTTAACCACATTCCTGGCTTGTTGGCCTCTACGTCTCCGTGGGACCTCTATATACATCAATAACGTAATATAACCTAACCTAACCCAACCTAACACCTCGGCGGTAATATTTGACATCATTCCTGGCGAGTTGAACTCTACGTCTCCGTGGGACCTTTATATACATCAATAACGTAATCTAAGCTAACCTAACCCAAGCTAACATCTCGGCGGTAATATTTGACATCATTCCTGGCGAGTTGGCCTCTACGTCTCCGTGGGACATTTATATACAAGAATAACATAATATAAGCTAGCCTAACCCAATCGAACATCTCGGCCGTAATATTTGACGACATTCCCGGCTTGTTGGCTTCTACGTCTCCGTGGGACCTTTATATACTTTAATAACGTAATATAACCTAACCTAAACCAATCTAACATCTCGGCGGTAATATTTGAAAACATACGTGGCGAGTTGGCCTCTTCGTCTCCGTGGGACCTTTATATACATCAATCACGTAATATAACCAAACCTAACCCAACCTAACATCTCGGCGGTAATATTTGAAAACATTCCGGGCGAGTTGGCATCTACGTCTCCGTGGGACATTTATATACATCAATAACGTAACATAACCTAACCTAACCCAATCTAACATCTCGGCGGTAATATTTGACCTCATTCCTGGCTTGTTGGCCTCTACGTCTCCGTGGGACCTTTATATACATCAATAACGTAATCTAACCTAACCTAACCCAACCTATCATCTCGGCGCAAATATCTGACAACATTCCTGGCGAGTTGAACTCTACGTCTCCGTGGGACCTTTATATACATCAATAACGTAATCTAAGCTAACCTAACCCAACCTAACATCTCGGCGGTAATATTTGACATCATTCCTGGCGAGTTGGCCTCTACGTCTCCGTTTGACCTTCATATACATCAATAACGTATTATAACCTAACCTAACCCAACCTATCATCTCGGCGGTAATATTTGACAACATTCCTGGCGAGTTGGCCTCTACGTCTCCGTGGGACCTTTATATACATCAATAACATAATATAAGCAAGCCTAACCCAATCTAACATCTCGGCGGTAATATTTGACGACATTCCTGGCTTGTTGGCTTCTACGTCTCCGTGGGACCTTTATATACTTCAATAACGTAATATAACCTAACCTAAACCAATCTAACATCTCGGCGGTAATATTTGAAAACATACGTGGCGAGTTGGCCTCTTCGTCTCCGTGGGACCTTCATATACTGCAATAACGTAATATAACCTAACCTAAACCAATCTAACATCTCGGCGGTAATATTTGAAAACATACGTGGCGAGTTGGCCTCTTCGTCTCCGTGGGACCTTTATATACATCAATCACGTAATATAACCAAACCTAACCCAACCTAACATCTCGGCGGTAATATTTGAAAACATTCCGGGCGAGTTGGCATCTACGTCTCCGTGGGACATTTATATACATCAATAACGTAACATAACCTAACCTAACCCAATCTAACATCTCGGCGGTAATATTTGACCTCATTCCTGGCTTGTTGGCCTCTACGTCTCCGTGGGACCTTTATATACATCAATAACGTAATCTAACCTAACCTAACCCAACCTATCATCTCGGCGCAAATATTTGACAACATTCCTGGCGAGTTGAACTCTACGTCTCCGTGGGACCTTTATATACATCAATAACGTAATCTAAGCTAACCTAACCCAAGCTAACATCTCGGCGGTAATATTTGAAATCATTCCTGGCGAGTTGGCCTCTACGTCTCCGTGGGACATTTATATACAAGAATAACATAATATAAGCTAGCCTAACCCAATCGAACAACTCGGCGGTAATATTTGACGACATTCCTGGCTTGTTGGCTTCTACGTCTCCGTGGGACCTTTATATACTTCAATAACGTAATATAACCTAACCTAAACCAATCTAACATCTCGGCGGTAATATTTGAAAACATACGTGGCGAGTTGGCCTCTTCGTCTCCGTGGGACCTTTATATACATCAATCACGTAATATAACCAAACCTAACCCAACCTAACATCTCGGCGGTAACATTTGAAAACATTCCGGGCGAGTTGGCATCTACGTCTCCGTGGGACATTTATATACATCAATAACGTAACATAACCTAACCTAACCCAACCTATCATCTCGGCGGTAATATTTGACAACATTCCTGGCGAGTTGGCCTCTACGTCTGCGTGGGACCTTTATATACATCAATAACATAATATAAGCTAGTCTATCCCAATCTAACATCTCGGCGGTAATATTTGACCACATTCCTGGCTTGTTGGCCTCTACGTCTCCGTGGGACCTTTATATACATCAATAACATAATATAAGCTAGCCTAACCCAATCTAACATCTCGGCGGTAATATTTGACAACATTCCTGGCGAGTTGTCTTCTCCGTCTCCGTGGGACCTTTATATACATCAATAACGTAATATAACTTAACCTAACCCATCCTTACATCTCGGCGGTAACATTTGACAACATTCCTGTCGAGTTGGCCTCTACGTCTCCGTGGGACCTTTATATACATCAATAACGTAATATAACCTAACCTACCCCAACCTGACATCTCGGCGGTAATATTTGACAACATTCTAGGCGAGTTGGCTTCTCCGTCTCCGTGGGACCTTTATATACATCTATAACGTAATATAACCTAACCTAACCCAACCTAACATCTCGGCGGTAATATTTGAAAACATTCCTGGCGAGTTGAACTCTACGTCTCCGTGGGACCTTTATATACATCAATAACGTAATCTAACCTAACCTAACCCAAGCTAACATCTCGGCGGTAATATTTGACATCATTCCTGGCGAGTTGGCCTCTACGTCTCCGTGGGACATTTATATACATGAATAACATAATATAAGCAAGCCTAACCCAATCTAACATCTCGGCGGTAATATTTGACGACATTCCTGGCTTGTTGGCTTCTACGTCTCCGTGGGACCTTTATATACTTCAATAACGTAATATAACCTAACCTAAACCAATCTAACATCTCGGCGGTAATATTTGAAAACATACGTGGCGAGTTGGCCTCTTCGTCTCCGTGGGACCTTTATATACATCAATAACGTAATCTAACCTAACCTAACCCAAGCTAACATCTCGGCGGTAATATTTGACGACATTCCTGGCTTGTTGGCTTCTACGTCTCCGTGGGACCTTTATATACTTCAATAACGTAATATAACCTAACCTAAACCAATCTAACATCTCGGCGGTAATATTTGAAAACATACGTGGCGAGTTGGCCTCTTCGTCTCCGTGGGACCTTCATATACTGCAATAACGCAATATAACCTAACCTAAACCAATCTAACATCTCGGCGGTAATATTTGAAAACATACGTGGCGAGTTGGCCTCTTCGTCTCCGTGGGACCTTTATATACATCAATCACGTAATATAACCTAACCTAACCCAACCTAACATCTCGGCGGTAATATTTAACCACATTCCTGGCTTGTTGGCCTCTACGTCTCCGTGGGACCTCTATATACATCAATAACGTAATATAACCTAACCTAACCCAACCTAACATCTCGGCGGTAATATTTGACATCATTCCTGGCGAGTTGAACTCTACGTCTCCGTGGGACCTTTATATACATCAATAACGTAATCTAAGCTAACCTAACCCAAGCTAACATCTCGGCGGTAATATTTGACATCATTCCTGGCGAGTTGGCCTCTACGTCTCCGTGGGACATTTATATACAAGAATAACATAATATAAGCTAGCCTAACCCAATCGAACATCTCGGCCGTAATATTTGACGACATTCCCGGCTTGTTGGCTTCTACGTCTCCGTGGGACCTTTATATACTTTAATAACGTAATATAACCTAACCTAAACCAATCTAACATCTCGGCGGTAATATTTGAAAACATACGTGGCGAGTTGGCCTCTTCGTCTCCGTGGGACCTTTATATACATCAATCACGTAATATAACCAAACCTAACCCAACCTAACATCTCGGCGGTAATATTTGAAAACATTCCGGGCGAGTTGGCATCTACGTCTCCGTGGGACATTTATATACATCAATAACGTAACATAACCTAACCTAACCCAATCTAACATCTCGGCGGTAATATTTGACCTCATTCCTGGCTTGTTGGCCTCTACGTCTCCGTGGGACCTTTATATACATCAATAACGTAATCTAACCTAACCTAACCCAACCTATCATCTCGGCGCAAATATCTGACAACATTCCTGGCGAGTTGAACTCTACGTCTCCGTGGGACCTTTATATACATCAATAACGTAATCTAAGCTAACCTAACCCAACCTAACATCTCGGCGGTAATATTTGACATCATTCCTGGCGAGTTGGCCTCTACGTCTCCGTTTGACCTTCATATACATCAATAACGTATTATAACCTAACCTAACCCAACCTATCATCTCGGCGGTAATATTTGACATCATTCCTGGCGAGTTGAACTCTACGTCTCCGTGGGACCTTTATATACATCAATAACGTAATCTAAGCTAACCTAACCCAAGCTAACATCTCGGCGGTAATATTTGACATCATTCCTGGCGAGTTGGCCTCTACGTCTCCGTGGGACATTTATATACAAGAATAACATAATATAAGCTAGCCTAACCCAATCGAACATCTCGGCCGTAATATTTGACGACATTCCCGGCTTGTTGGCTTCTACGTCTCCGTGGGACCTTTATATACTTTAATAACGTAATATAACCTAACCTAAACCAATCTAACATCTCGGCGGTAATATTTGAAAACATACGTGGCGAGTTGGCCTCTTCGTCTCCGTGGGACCTTTATATACATCAATCACGTAATATAACCAAACCTAACCCAACCTAACATCTCGGCGGTAATATTTGAAAACATTCCGGGCGAGTTGGCATCTACGTCTCCGTGGGACATTTATATACATCAATAACGTAACATAACCTAACCTAACCCAATCTAACATCTCGGCGGTAATATTTGACCTCATTCCTGGCTTGTTGGCCTCTACGTCTCCGTGGGACCTTTATATACATCAATAACGTAATCTAACCTAACCTAACCCAACCTATCATCTCGGCGCAAATATCTGACAACATTCCTGGCGAGTTGAACTCTACGTCTCCGTGGGACCTTTATATACATCAATAACGTAATCTAAGCTAACCTAACCCAACCTAACATCTCGGCGGTAATATTTGACATCATTCCTGGCGAGTTGGCCTCTACGTCTCCGTTTGACCTTCATATACATCAATAACGTATTATAACCTAACCTAACCCAACCTATCATCTCGGCGGTAATATTTGACAACATTCCTGGCGAGTTGGCCTCTACGTCTCCGTGGGACCTTTATATACATCAATAACATAATATAAGCAAGCCTAACCCAATCTAACATCTCGGCGGTAATATTTGACGACATTCCTGGCTTGTTGGCTTCTACGTCTCCGTGGGACCTTTATATACTTCAATAACGTAATATAACCTAACCTAAACCAATCTAACATCTCGGCGGTAATATTTGAAAACATACGTGGCGAGTTGGCCTCTTCGTCTCCGTGGGACCTTCATATACTGCAATAACGTAATATAACCTAACCTAAACCAATCTAACATCTCGGCGGTAATATTTGAAAACATACGTGGCGAGTTGGCCTCTTCGTCTCCGTGGGACCTTTATATACATCAATCACGTAATATAACCAAACCTAACCCAACCTAACATCTCGGCGGTAATATTTGAAAACATTCCGGGCGAGTTGGCATCTACGTCTCCGTGGGACATTTATATACATCAATAACGTAACATAACCTAACCTAACCCAATCTAACATCTCGGCGGTAATATTTGACCTCATTCCTGGCTTGTTGGCCTCTACGTCTCCGTGGGACCTTTATATACATCAATAACGTAATCTAACCTAACCTAACCCAACCTATCATCTCGGCGCAAATATTTGACAACATTCCTGGCGAGTTGAACTCTACGTCTCCGTGGGACCTTTATATACATCAATAACGTAATCTAAGCTAACCTAACCCAAGCTAACATCTCGGCGGTAATATTTGAAATCATTCCTGGCGAGTTGGCCTCTACGTCTCCGTGGGACATTTATATACAAGAATAACATAATATAAGCTAGCCTAACCCAATCGAACAACTCGGCGGTAATATTTGACGACATTCCTGGCTTGTTGGCTTCTACGTCTCCGTGGGACCTTTATATACTTCAATAACGTAATATAACCTAACCTAAACCAATCTAACATCTCGGCGGTAATATTTGAAAACATACGTGGCGAGTTGGCCTCTTCGTCTCCGTGGGACCTTTATATACATCAATCACGTAATATAACCAAACCTAACCCAACCTAACATCTCGGCGGTAACATTTGAAAACATTCCGGGCGAGTTGGCATCTACGTCTCCGTGGGACATTTATATACATCAATAACGTAACATAACCTAACCTAACCCAACCTATCATCTCGGCGGTAATATTTGACAACATTCCTGGCGAGTTGGCCTCTACGTCTGCGTGGGACCTTTATATACATCAATAACATAATATAAGCTAGTCTATCCCAATCTAACATCTCGGCGGTAATATTTGACCACATTCCTGGCTTGTTGGCCTCTACGTCTCCGTGGGACCTTTATATACATCAATAACATAATATAAGCTAGCCTAACCCAATCTAACATCTCGGCGGTAATATTTGACAACATTCCTGGCGAGTTGTCTTCTCCGTCTCCGTGGGACCTTTATATACATCAATAACGTAATATAACTTAACCTAACCCATCCTTACATCTCGGCGGTAACATTTGACAACATTCCTGTCGAGTTGGCCTCTACGTCTCCGTGGGACCTTTATATACATCAATAACGTAATATAACCTAACCTACCCCAACCTGACATCTCGGCGGTAATATTTGACAACATTCTAGGCGAGTTGGCTTCTCCGTCTCCGTGGGACCTTTATATACATCTATAACGTAATATAACCTAACCTAACCCAACCTAACATCTCGGCGGTAATATTTGAAAACATTCCTGGCGAGTTGAACTCTACGTCTCCGTGGGACCTTTATATACATCAATAACGTAATCTAACCTAACCTAACCCAAGCTAACATCTCGGCGGTAATATTTGACATCATTCCTGGCGAGTTGGCCTCTACGTCTCCGTGGGACATTTATATACATGAATAACATAATATAAGCAAGCCTAACCCAATCTAACATCTCGGCGGTAATATTTGACGACATTCCTGGCTTGTTGGCTTCTACGTCTCCGTGGGACCTTTATATACTTCAATAACGTAATATAACCTAACCTAAACCAATCTAACATCTCGGCGGTAATATTTGAAAACATACGTGGCGAGTTGGCCTCTTCGTCTCCGTGGGACCTTTATATACATCAATAACGTAATCTAACCTAACCTAACCCAAGCTAACATCTCGGCGGTAATATTTGACGACATTCCTGGCTTGTTGGCTTCTACGTCTCCGTGGGACCTTTATATACTTCAATAACGTAATATAACCTAACCTAAACCAATCTAACATCTCGGCGGTAATATTTGAAAACATACGTGGCGAGTTGGCCTCTTCGTCTCCGTGGGACCTTCATATACTGCAATAACGCAATATAACCTAACCTAAACCAATCTAACATCTCGGCGGTAATATTTGAAAACATACGTGGCGAGTTGGCCTCTTCGTCTCCGTGGGACCTTTATATACATCAATCACGTAATATAACCTAACCTAACCCAACCTAACATCTCGGCGGTAATATTTAACCACATTCCTGGCTTGTTGGCCTCTACGTCTCCGTGGGACCTCTATATACATCAATAACGTAATATAACCTAACCTAACCCAACCTAACATCTCGGCGGTAATATTTGACATCATTCCTGGCGAGTTGAACTCTACGTCTCCGTGGGACCTTTATATACATCAATAACGTAATCTAAGCTAACCTAACCCAAGCTAACATCTCGGCGGTAATATTTGACATCATTCCTGGCGAGTTGGCCTCTACGTCTCCGTGGGACATTTATATACAAGAATAACATAATATAAGCTAGCCTAACCCAATCGAACATCTCGGCCGTAATATTTGACGACATTCCCGGCTTGTTGGCTTCTACGTCTCCGTGGGACCTTTATATACTTTAATAACGTAATATAACCTAACCTAAACCAATCTAACATCTCGGCGGTAATATTTGAAAACATACGTGGCGAGTTGGCCTCTTCGTCTCCGTGGGACCTTTATATACATCAATCACGTAATATAACCAAACCTAACCCAACCTAACATCTCGGCGGTAATATTTGAAAACATTCCGGGCGAGTTGGCATCTACGTCTCCGTGGGACATTTATATACATCAATAACGTAACATAACCTAACCTAACCCAATCTAACATCTCGGCGGTAATATTTGACCTCATTCCTGGCTTGTTGGCCTCTACGTCTCCGTGGGACCTTTATATACATCAATAACGTAATCTAACCTAACCTAACCCAACCTATCATCTCGGCGCAAATATCTGACAACATTCCTGGCGAGTTGAACTCTACGTCTCCGTGGGACCTTTATATACATCAATAACGTAATCTAAGCTAACCTAACCCAACCTAACATCTCGGCGGTAATATTTGACATCATTCCTGGCGAGTTGGCCTCTACGTCTCCGTTTGACCTTCATATACATCAATAACGTATTATAACCTAACCTAACCCAACCTATCATCTCGGCGGTAATATTTGACAACATTCCTGGCGAGTTGGCCTCTACGTCTCCGTGGGACCTTTATATACATCAATAACATAATATAAGCAAGCCTAACCCAATCTAACATCTCGGCGGTAATATTTGACGACATTCCTGGCTTGTTGGATTCTACGTCTCCGTGGGACCTTTATATACTTCAATAACGTAATATAACCTAACCTAAACCAATCTAACATCTCGGCGGTAATATTTGAAAACATACGTGGCGAGTTGGCCTCTTCGTCTCCGTGGGACCTTCATATACTGCAATAACGTAATATAACCTAACCTAAACCAATCTAACATCTCGGCGGTAATATTTGAAAACATACGTGGCGAGTTGGCCTCTTCGTCTCCGTGGGACCTTTATATACATCAATCACGTAATATAACCAAACCTAACCCAACCTAACATCTCGGCGGTAATATTTGAAAACATTCCGGGCGAGTTGGCATCTACGTCTCCGTGGGACATTTATATACATCAATAACGTAACATAACCTAACCTAAACCAATCTAACATCTCGGCGGTAATATTTGACCTCATTCCTGGCTTGTTGGCCTCTACGTCTCCGTGGGACCTTTATATACATCAATAACGTAATCTAACCTAACCTAACCCAACCTATCATCTCGGCGCAAATATTTGACAACATTCCTGGCGAGTTGAACTCTACGTCTCCGTGGGACCTTTATATACATCAATAACGTAATCTAAGCTAACCTAACCCAAGCTAACATCTCGGCGGTAATATTTGACATCATTCCTGGCGAGTTGGCCTCTACGTCTCCGTGGGACATTTATATACAAGAATAACATAATATAAGCTAGCCTAACCCAATCGAACAACTCGGCGGTAATATTTGACGACATTCCTGGCTTGTTGGCTTCTACGTCTCCGTGGGACCTTTATATACTTCAATAACGTAATATAACCTAACCTAACCCAACCTAACATCTCGGCGGTAATATTTGACAACATTCTAGGCGAGTTGGCTTCTCCGTCTCCGTGGGACCTTTATATACATCTATAACGTAATATAACCTAACCTAACCCAACCTAACATCTCGGCGGTAATATTTGAAAACATTCCGGGCGAGTTGGCATCTACGTCTCCGTGGGACATTTATATACATCAATAACGTAACATAACCTAACCTAACCCAACCTATCATCTCGGCGGTAATATTTGACCTCATTCCTGGCTTGTTGGCTTCTACGTCTCCGTGGGACCTTTATATACTTCAATAACGTAATATAACCTAACCTAAACCAATCTAACATCTCGGCGGTAATATTTGAAAACATACGTGGCGAGTTGGCCTCTTCGTCTCCGTGGGACCTTTATATACATCAATCACGTAATATAACCTAACCTAACCCAACCTAACATCTCGGCGGTAATATTTGACAACATTCTAGGCGAGTTGGCTTCTCCGTCTCCGTGGGACCTTTATATACATCTATAACGTAATATAACCTAACCTAACCCAACCTAACATCTCGGCGGTAATATTTGAAAACATTCCTGGCGAGTTGAACTCTACGTCTCCGTGGGACCTTCATATACATCAATAACGTATTATAACCTAACCTAACCCAACCTATCATCTCGGTGGTAATATTTGACAACATTCCTGGCGAGTTGGCCTCTACGTCTGCGTGGGACCTTTATATACATCAATAACATAATATAAGCTAGTCTATCCCAATCTAACATCTCGGCGGTAATATTTGACCACATTCCTGGCTTGTTGGCCTCTACGTCTCCGTGGGACCTTTATATACATCAATAACATAATATAAGCTAGCCTAACCCAATCTAACATCTCGGCGGTAATATTTGACGACATTCCTGGCTTGTTGGCCTCTACGTCTACGTGGGACCTTTATATACTTCAATAACGTAATATAACCTAACCTAAACCAACCTAACATCTCGGCGGTAATATTTGAAAACATGCCTGGCGAGTTGGCCTCTTCGTCTCCGTGGGACCTTTATAAACATCAATAACGTAATATAACCTAAACTAACCCAACCTAACATCTCGGCGGTAATATTTGACAACATTCCTGGCGAGTTGGCTTCTTCGTCTCCGTGGGACCTTTATATACATTAATAACGTAATATAACCTAACCTAACCCAACCAAACATCTCGGCGATAATATTTGAACTCATTCCTGGCTTGTTGGCCTCTACGTCTCCGTGGGACCTTTATATACATCAATAACGTAATATAACCTAACCTAACCCAACCTATCATCTCGGCGCAAATATTTGACAACATTCCTGGCGAGTTGAACTCTACGTCTCCGTGGGACCTTTATATACATCAATAACGTAATCTAAGCTAACCTAACCCAAGCTAACATCTCGGCGGTAATATTTGACATCATTCCTGGCGAGTTGGCCTCTACGTCTCCGTGGGACATTTATATACAAGAATAACATAATATAAGCTAGCCTAACCCAATCGAACATCTCGGCGGTAATATTTGACGACATTCCTGGCTTGTTGGCTTCTACGTCTCCGTGGGACCTTTATATACTTCAATAACGTAATATAACCTAACCTAAACCAATCTAACATCTCGGCGGTAATATTTGAAAACATACGTGGCGAGTTGGCCTCTTCGTCTCCGTGGGACCTTTATATACATCAATCACGTAATATAACCAAACCTAACCCAACCTAACATCTCGGCGGTAATATTTGAAAACATTCCGGGCGAGTTGGCATCTACGTCTCCGTGGGACATTTATATACATCAATAACGTAACATAACCTAACCTAACCCAATCTAACATCTCGGCGGTAATATTTGACCTCATTCCTGGCTTGTTGGCCTCTACGTCTCCGTGGGATCTTTATATACATCAATAACGTAATCTAACCTAACCTAAACCAATCTAACATCTCGGCGGTAATATTTGAAAACATGCCTTGCGAGTTGGACTCTTCGTCTCCGTGGGACCATTATATACATCAATAACGTAATATAACCTAAACTAACCCAACCTAACATCTCGGCGGTAATATTTGACAACATTCCTGGCGAGTTGTCTTCTCCATCTCCGTGGGACCTTTATATACATCAATAACGTAATATAACTTAACCTAACCCAACCTTACATCTCGGCGGTAACATTTGACAATATTCCTGTCGAGTTGGCCTCTACGTCTCCGTGGGACCTTTATATACATCAATAACGTAATATAACCTAACCTACCCCAACCTAACATCTCGGCGGTAATATTTGACAACATTCTAGGCGAGTTGGCTTCTCCGTCTCCGTGGGACCTTTATATACATCTATAACGTAATATAACCTAACCTAACCCAACCTAACATCTCGGCGGTAATATTTGAAAACATTCCTGGCGAGTTGGCATCTACGTCTCCGTGGGACATTTATATACATCAATAACGTAATATAACCTAACCTAACCCAATCTAACATCTCGGCGGTAATATTTGACATCATCCCTAGCGAGTTGGCCTCTACGTCTCCGTTTGACCTTCATATACATCAATAACGTAATATAACTTAACCTAACCCATCCTTACATCTCGGCGGTAACATTTGACAACATTCCTGTCGAGTTGGCCTCTACGTCTCCGTGGGACCTTTATATACATCAATAACGTAATATAACCTAACCTACCCCAACCTAACATCTCGGCGGTAATATTTGACAACATTCTAGGCGAGTTGGCTTCTCCGTCTCCGTGGGACCTTTATATACATCTATAACGTAATATAACCTAACCTAACCCAACCTAACATCTCGGCGGTAATATTTGAAAACATTCCTGGCGAGTTGAAATCTACGTCTCCGTGGGACCTTTATATACATCAATAACGTAATCTAACCTAACCTAACCCAAGCTAACATCTCGGCGGTAATATTTGACATCATTCCTGGCGAGTTGGCCTCTACGTCTCCGTCGGACATTTATATACATGAATAACATAATATAAGCAAGCCTAACCCAATCTAACATCTCGGCGGTAATATTTGACGACATTCCTGGCTTGTTGGCTTCTACGTCTCCGTGGGACCTTTATATACTTCAATAACGTAATATAACCTAACCTAAACCAATCTAACATCTCGGCGGTAATATTTGAAAACATACGTGGCGAGTTGGCCTCTTCGTCTCCGTGGGACCTTCATATACTGCAATAACGTAATATAACCTAACCTAAACCAATCTAACATCTCGGCGGTAATATTTGAAAACATGCCTTGCGAGTTGGCCTCTTCGTCTCCGTGGGACCATTATATACATCAATAACGTAATATAACCTAACCTAACCCAACCTAACATCTCGGCGGTAATATTTAACCACATTCCTGGCTTGTTGGCCTCTACGTCTCCGTGGGACCTCTATATACATCAATAACGTAATATAACCTAACCTAACCCAACCTAACATCTCGGCGGTAATATTTGACATCATTCCTGGCGAGTTGAACTCTACGTCTCCGTGGGACCTTTATATACATCAATAACGTAATCTAAGCTAACCTAACCCAAGCTAACATCTCGGCGGTAATATTTGACATCATTCCTGGCGAGTTGGCCTCTACGTCTCCGTGGGACATTTATATACAAGAATAACATAATATAAGCTAGCCTAACCCAATCGAACATCTCGGCCGTAATATTTGACGACATTCCCGGCTTGTTGGCTTCTACGTCTCCGTGGGACCTTTATATACTTTAATAACGTAATATAACCTAACCTAAACCAATCTAACATCTCGGCGGTAATATTTGAAAACATACGTGGCGAGTTGGCCTCTTCGTCTCCGTGGGACCTTTATATACATCAACCACGTAATATAACCAAACCTAACCCAACCTAACATCTCGGCGGTAATATTTGAAAACATTCCGGGCGAGTTGGCATCTACGTCTCCGTGGGACATTTATATACATCAATAACGTAACATAACCTAACCTAACCCAATCTAACATCTCGGCGGTAATATTTGACCTCATTCCTGGCTTGTTGGCCTCTACGTCTCCGTGGGACCTTTATATACATCAATAACGTAATCTAACCTAACCTAACCCAACCTATCATCTCGGCGCAAATATCTGACAACATTCCTGGCGAGTTGAACTCTACGTCTCCGTGGGACCTTTATATACATCAATAACGTAATCTAAGCTAACCTAACCCAACCTAACATCTCGGCGGTAATATTTGACATCATTCCTGGCGAGTTGGCCTCTACGTCTCCGTTTGACCTTCATATACATCAATAACGTATTATAACCTAACCTAACCCAACCTATCATCTCGGCGGTAATATTTGACAACATTCCTGGCGAGTTGGCCTCTACGTCTCCGTGGGACCTTTATATACATCAATAACATAATATAAGCAAGCCTAACCCAATCTAACATCTCGGCGGTAATATTTGACGACATTCCTGGCTTGTTGGCTTCTACGTCTCCGTGGGACCTTTATATACTTCAATAACGTAATATAACCTAACCTAAACCAATCTAACATCTCGGCGGTAATATTTGAAAACATACGTGGCGAGTTGGCCTCTTCGTCTCCGTGGGACCTTCATATACTGCAATAACGTAATATAACCTAACCTAAACCAATCTAACATCTCGGCGGTAATATTTGAAAACATACGTGGCGAGTTGGCCTCTTCGTCTCCGTGGGACCTTTATATACATCAATCACGTAATATAACCAAACCTAACCCAACCTAACATCTCGGCGGTAATATTTGAAAACATTCCGGGCGAGTTGGCATCTACGTCTCCGTGGGACATTTATATACATCAATAACGTAACATAACCTAACCTAAACCAATCTAACATCTCTGCGGTAATATTTGACCTCATTCCTGGCTTGTTGGCCTCTACGTCTCCGTGGGACCTTTATATACATCAATAACGTAATCTAACCTAACCTAACCCAACCTATCATCTCGGCGCAAATATTTGACAACATTCCTGGCGAGTTGAACTCTACGTCTCCGTGGGACCTTTATATACATCAATAACGTAATCTAAGCTAACCTAACCCAAGCTAACATCTCGGCGGTAATATTTGACATCATTCCTGGCGAGTTGGCCTCTTCGTCTCCGTGGGACATTTATATACAAGAATAACATAATATAAGCTAGCCTAACCCAATCGAACAACTCGGCGGTAATATTTGACGACATTCCTGGCTTGTTGGCTTCTACGTCTCCGTGGGACCTTTATATACTTCAATAACGTAATATAACCTAACCTAAACCAATCTAACATCTCGGCGGTAATATTTGAAAACATACGTGGCGAGTTGGCCTCTTCGTCTCCGTGGGACCTTTATATACATCAATCACGTAATATAACCAAACCTAACCCAACCTAACATCTCGGCGGTAACATTTGAAAACATTCCGGGCGAGTTGGCATCTACGTCTCCGTGGGACATTTATATACATCAATAACGTAACATAACCTAACCTAACCCAACCTATCATCTCGGCGGTAATATTTGACCTCATTCCTGGCTTGTTGGCTTCTACGTCTCCGTGGGACCTTTATATACTTCAATAACGTAATATAACCTAACCTAAACCAATCTAACATCTCGGCGGTAATATTTGAAAACATACGTGGCGAGTTGGCCTCTTCGTCTCCGTGGGACCTTTATATACATCAATCACGTAATATAACCTAACCTAACCCAACCTAACATCTCGGCGGTAATATTTGACAACATTCTAGGCGAGTTGGCTTCTCCGTCTCCGTGGGACCTTTATATACATCTATAACGTAATATAACCTAACCTAACCCAACCTAACATCTCGGCGGTAATATTTGAAAACATTCCTGGCGAGTTGAACTCTACGTCTCCGTGGGACCTTTATATACATCAATAACGTAATCTAACCTAACCTAACCCAAGCTAACATCTCGGCGGTAATATTTGACATCATTCCTGGCGAGTTGGCCTCTACGTCTCCGTGGGACATTTATATACATGAATAACATAATATAAGCAAGCCTAACCCAATCTAACATCTCGGCGGTAATATTTGACGACATTCCTGGCTTGTTGGCTTCTACGTCTCCGTGGGACCTTTATATACTTCAATAACGTAATATAACCTAACCTAAACCAATCTAACATCTCGGCGGTAATATTTGAAAACATACGTGGCGAGTTGGCCTCTTCGTCTCCGTGGGACCTTCATATACTGCAATAACGTAATATAACCTAACCTAAACCAATCTAACATCTCGGCGGTAATATTTGAAAACATACGTGGCGAGTTGGCCTCTTCGTCTCCGTGGGACCTTTATATACATCAATCACGTCATATAACCTAACCTAACCCAACCTAACATCTCGGCGGTAATATTTAACCACATTCCTGGCTTGTTGGCCTCTACGTCTCCGTGGGACCTCTATATACATCAATAACGTAATATAACCTAACCTAACCCAACCTAACATCTCGGCGGTAATATTTGACATCATTCCTGGCGAGTTGGCCTCTACGTCTCCGTTTGACCTTCATATACATCAATAACGTATTATAACCTAACCTAACCCAACCTATCATCTCGGTGGTAATATTTGACAACATTCCTGGCGAGTTGGCCTCTACGTCTGCGTGGGACCTTTATATACATCAATAACATAATATAAGCTAGTCTATCCCAATCTAACATCTCGGCGGTAATATTTGACCACATTCCTGGCTTGTTGGCCTCTACGTCTCCGTGGGACCTTTATATACATCAATAACATAATATAAGCTAGCCTAACCCAATCTAACATCTCGGCGGTAATATTTGACGACATTCCTGGCTTGTTGGCCTCTACGTCTACGTGGGACCTTTATATACTTCAATAACGTAATATAACCTAACCTAAACCAACCTAACATCTCGGCGGTAATATTTGAAAACATGCCTGGCGAGTTGGCCTCTTCGTCTCCGTGGGACCTTTATATACATCAATAACGTAATATAACCTAAACTAACCCAACCTAACATCTCGGCGGTAATATTTGACAACATTCCTGGCGAGTTGGCTTCTTCGTCTCCGTGGGACCTTTATATCCATTAATAACGTAATATAACCTAACCTAACCCAACCAAACATCTCGGCGATAATATTTGAACTCATTCCTGGCTTGTTGGCCTCTACGTCTCCGTGGGACCTTTATATACATCAATAACGTAATATAACCTAACCTAACCCAACCTATCATCTCGGCGCAAATATTTGACAACATTCCTGGCGAGTTGAACTCTACGTCTCCGTGGGACCTTTATATACATCAATAACGTAATCTAAGCTAACCTAACCCAAGCTAACATCTCGGCGGTAATATTTGACATCATTCCTGGCGAGTTGGCCTCTACGTCTCCGTGGGACATTTATATACAAGAATAACATAATATAAGCTAGCCTAACCCAATCGAACATCTCGGCGGTAATATTTGACGACATTCCTGGCTTGTTGGCTTCTACGTCTCCGTGGGACCTTTATATACTTCAATAACGTAATATAACCTAACCTAAACCAATCTAACATCTCGGCGGTAATATTTGAAAACATACGTGGCGAGTTGGCCTCTTCGTCTCCGTGGGACCTTTATATACATCAATCACGTAATATAACCAAACCTAACCCAACCTAACATCTCGGCGGTAATATTTGAAAACATTCCGGGCGAGTTGGCATCTACGTCTCCGTGGGACATTTATATACATCAATAACGTAACATAACCTAACCTAACCCAATCTAACATCTCGGCGGTAATATTTGACCTCATTCCTGGCTTGTTGGCCTCTACGTCTCCGTGGGATCTTTATATACATCAATAACGTAATCTAACCTAACCTAAACCAATCTAACATCTCGGCGGTAATATTTGAAAACATGCCTTGCGAGTTGGACTCTTCGTCTCCGTGGGACCATTATATACATCAATAACGTAATATAACCTAAACTAACCCAACCTAACATCTCGGCGGTAATATTTGACAACATTCCTGGCGAGTTGTCTTCTCCATCTCCGTGGGACCTTTATATACATCAATAACGTAATATAACTTAACCTAACCCAACCTTACATCTCGGCGGTAACATTTGACAATATTCCTGTCGAGTTGGCCTCTACGTCTCCGTGGGACCTTTATATACATCAATAACGTAATATAACCTAACCTACCCCAACCTAACATCTCGGCGGTAATATTTGACAACATTCTAGGCGAGTTGGCTTCTCCGTCTCCGTGGGACCTTTATATACATCTATAACGTAATATAACCTAACCTAACCCAACCTAACATCTCGGCGGTAATATTTGAAAACATTCCTGGCGAGTTGGCATCTACGTCTCCGTGGGACATTTATATACATCAATAACGTAATATAACCTAACCTAACCCAATCTAACATCTCGGCGGTAATATTTGACATCATCCCTAGCGAGTTGGCCTCTACGTCTCCGTTTGACCTTCATATACATCAATAACGTAATATAACGTAACCTGACCCAACCTATCATCTCGGCGGTAATATTTGACAACATTCCTGGCGAGTTGGCCTCTACGTCTCCGTGGGACCTTTATATACATCAATGACGTAATATAACCTAACCTAACGCAACCTAACATCTCGGCGATAATATTTGACCACATTCCTGGCTTGTTGGCCTCTACGTCTCCGTGGGACCTTTATATACATCAATAACGTAATCTAACCTAACCTAACCCAAGCTAACATCTCGGCGGTAATATTTGACCACATTCCTGGCTTGTTGGCCTCTACGTCTCCGTGGGACCTTTATATACATCAATAACATAATATAAGCTAGCCTAACCCAGTCTAATATCTCGGCGGTAATATTTGACGACATTCCTGGCGAGTTGGCCTCTACGTCTCCGTGGGACCTTTATATACATCAATGACGTAATATAACCTAACCTAACCCAACCTAACATCTCGGCGATAATATTTGACCTCATTCCTGGCTTGTTGGCCTCTACGTCTCCGTGGGACCTTTATATACATCAATAACGTAATCTAACCAAACCTAACCCAAGCTAGCATCTCGGCGGTAATATTTGACATCATTCCTGGCGAGTTGGCCTCTACGTCTCCGTTTGACCTTCATATACATCAATAACGCATTGTAACCTAACCTAACCCAACCTATCATCTCGGCGGTAATATTTGACAACATTCCTGGCGAGTTGGCCTCTACGTCTCCGTGGGACCTTTATATACATCAATAACATAATATAAGCTAGTCTATCCCAATCTAAGATCTCGGCGGTAATATTTGACCACATTCCTGGCTTGTTGGCCTCTACGTCTCCGTGGGACCATTATATACATCAATAACATAATATAAGCTAGCCTAACCCAATCTAACATCTCGGCGGTAATATTTGACGACATTCCTGGCTTGTTGGCCTCTACGTCTACGTGGGACCTTTATATACTTCAATAACGTAATATAACCTAACCTAAACCAACCTAACATCTCGGCGGTAATATTTGAAAACATGCCTGGCGAGTTGGCCTCTTCGTCTCCGTGGGACCTTTATAAACATCAATAACGTAATATAACCTAAACTAACCCAACCTAACATCTCGGCGGTAATATTTGACAACATTCCTGGCGAGTTGGCTTCTTCGTCTCCGTGGGACCTTTATATACATTAATAACGTAATATAACCTAACCTAACCCAACCAAACATCTCGGCGATAATATTTGAACTCATTCCTGGCTTGTTGGCCTCTACGTCTCCGTGGGACCTTTATATACATCAATAACGTAATATAACCTAACCTAACCCAACCTATCATCTCGGCGCAAATATTTGACAACATTCCTGGCGAGTTGAACTCTACGTCTCCGTGGGACCTTTATATACATCAATAACGTAATCTAAGCTAACCTAACCCAAGCTAACATCTCGGCGGTAATATTTGACATCATTCCTGGCGAGTTGGCCTCTACGTCTCCGTGGGACATTTATATACAAGAATAACATAATATAAGCTAGCCTAACCCAATCGAACATCTCGGCGGTAATATTTGACGACATTCCTGGCTTGTTGGCTTCTACGTCTCCGTGGGACCTTTATATACTTCAATAACGTAATATAACCTAACCTAAACCAATCTAACATCTCGGCGGTAATATTTGAAAACATACGTGGCGAGTTGGCCTCTTCGTCTCCGTGGGACCTTTATATACATCAATCACGTAATATAACCAAACCTAACCCAACCTAACATCTCGGCGGTAATATTTGAAAACATTCCGGGCGAGTTGGCATCTACGTCTCCGTGGGACATTTATATACATCAATAACGTAACATAACCTAACCTAACCCAATCTAACATCTCGGCGGTAATATTTGACCTCATTCCTGGCTTGTTGGCCTCTACGTCTCCGTGGGATCTTTATATACATCAATAACGTAATCTAACCTAACCTAAACCAATCTAACATCTCGGCGGTAATATTTGAAAACATGCCTTGCGAGTTGGACTCTTCGTCTCCGTGGGACCATTATATACATCAATAACGTAATATAACCTAAACTAACCCAACCTAACATCTCGGCGGTAATATTTGACAACATTCCTGGCGAGTTGTCTTCTCCATCTCCGTGGGACCTTTATATACATCAATAACGTAATATAACTTAACCTAACCCAACCTTACATCTCGGCGGTAACATTTGACAATATTCCTGTCGGGTTGGCCTCTACGTCTCCGTGGGACCTTTATATACATCAATAACGTAATATAACCTAACCTACCCCAACCTAACATCTCGGCGGTAATATTTGACAACATTCTAGGCGAGTTGGCTTCTCCGTCTCCGTGGGACCTTTATATACATCTATAACGTAATATAACCTAACCTAACCCAACCTAACATCTCGGCGGTAATATTTGAAAACATTCCTGGCGAGTTGGCATCTACGTCTCCGTGGGACATTTATATACATCAATAACGTAATATAACCTAACCTAACCCAATCTAACATCTCGGCGGTAATATTTGACATCATCCCTAGCGAGTTGGCCTCTACGTCTCCGTTTGACCTTCATATACATCAATAACGTAATATAACTTAACCTAACCCATCCTTACATCTCGGCGGTAACATTTGACAACATTCCTGTCGAGTTGGCCTCTACGTCTCCGTGGGACCTTTATATACATCAATAACGTAATATAACCTAACCTACCCCAACCTAACATCTCGGCGGTAATATTTGACAACATTCTAGGCGAGTTGGCTTCTCCGTCTCCGTGGGACCTTTATATACATCTATAACGTAATATAACCTAACCTAACCCAACCTAACATCTCGGCGGTAATATTTGAAAACATTCCTGGCGAGTTGAAATCTACGTCTCCGTGGGACCTTTATATACATCAATAACGTAATCTAACCTAACCTAACCCAAGCTAACATCTCGGCGGTAATATTTGACATCATTCCTGGCGAGTTGGCCTCTACGTCTCCGTCGGACATTTATATACATGAATAACATAATATAAGCAAGCCTAACCCAATCTAACATCTCGGCGGTAATATTTGACGACATTCCTGGCTTGTTGGCTTCTACGTCTCCGTGGGACCTTTATATACTTCAATAACGTAATATAACCTAACCTAAACCAATCTAACATCTCGGCGGTAATATTTGAAAACATACGTGGCGAGTTGGCCTCTTCGTCTCCGTGGGACCTTCATATACTGCAATAACGTAATATAACCTAACCTAAACCAATCTAACATCTCGGCGGTAATATTTGAAAACATGCCTTGCGAGTTGGCCTCTTCGTCTCCGTGGGACCATTATATACATCAATAACGTAATATAACCTAACCTAACCCAACCTAACATCTCGGCGGTAATATTTAACCACATTCCTGGCTTGTTGGCCTCTACGTCTCCGTGGGACCTCTATATACATCAATAACGTAATATAACCTAACCTAACCCAACCTAACATCTCGGCGGTAATATTTGACATCATTCCTGGCGAGTTGAACTCTACGTCTCCGTGGGACCTTTATATACATCAATAACGTAATCTAAGCTAACCTAACCCAAGCTAACATCTCGGCGGTAATATTTGACATCATTCCTGGCGAGTTGGCCTCTACGTCTCCGTGGGACATTTATATACAAGAATAACATAATATAAGCTAGCCTAACCCAATCGAACATCTCGGCCGTAATATTTGACGACATTCCCGGCTTGTTGGCTTCTACGTCTCCGTGGGACCTTTATATACTTTAATAACGTAATATAACCTAACCTAAACCAATCTAACATCTCGGCGGTAATATTTGAAAACATACGTGGCGAGTTGGCCTCTTCGTCTCCGTGGGACCTTTATATACATCAACCACGTAATATAACCAAACCTAACCCAACCTAACATCTCGGCGGTAATATTTGAAAACATTCCGGGCGAGTTGGCATCTACGTCTCCGTGGGACATTTATATACATCAATAACGTAACATAACCTAACCTAACCCAATCTAACATCTCGGCGGTAATATTTGACCTCATTCCTGGCTTGTTGGCCTCTACGTCTCCGTGGGACCTTTATATACATCAATAACGTAATCTAACCTAACCTAACCCAACCTATCATCTCGGCGCAAATATCTGACAACATTCCTGGCGAGTTGAACTCTACGTCTCCGTGGGACCTTTATATACATCAATAACGTAATCTAAGCTAACCTAACCCAACCTAACATCTCGGCGGTAATATTTGACATCATTCCTGGCGAGTTGGCCTCTACGTCTCCGTTTGACCTTCATATACATCAATAACGTATTATAACCTAACCTAACCCAACCTATCATCTCGGCGGTAATATTTGACAACATTCCTGGCGAGTTGGCCTCTACGTCTCCGTGGGACCTTTATATACATCAATAACATAATATAAGCAAGCCTAACCCAATCTAACATCTCGGCGGTAATATTTGACGACATTCCTGGCTTGTTGGCTTCTACGTCTCCGTGGGACCTTTATATACTTCAATAACGTAATATAACCTAACCTAAACCAATCTAACATCTCGGCGGTAATATTTGAAAACATACGTGGCGAGTTGGCCTCTTCGTCTCCGTGGGACCTTCATATACTGCAATAACGTAATATAACCTAACCTAAACCAATCTAACATCTCGGCGGTAATATTTGAAAACATACGTGGCGAGTTGGCCTCTTCGTCTCCGTGGGACCTTTATATACATCAATCACGTAATATAACCAAACCTAACCCAACCTAACATCTCGGCGGTAATATTTGAAAACATTCCGGGCGAGTTGGCATCTACGTCTCCGTGGGACATTTATATACATCAATAACGTAACATAACCTAACCTAAACCAATCTAACATCTCTGCGGTAATATTTGACCTCATTCCTGGCTTGTTGGCCTCTACGTCTCCGTGGGACCTTTATATACATCAATAACGTAATCTAACCTAACCTAACCCAACCTATCATCTCGGCGCAAATATTTGACAACATTCCTGGCGAGTTGAACTCTACGTCTCCGTGGGACCTTTATATACATCAATAACGTAATCTAAGCTAACCTAACCCAAGCTAACATCTCGGCGGTAATATTTGACATCATTCCTGGCGAGTTGGCCTCTACGTCTCCGTGGGACATTTATATACAAGAATAACATAATATAAGCTAGCCTAACCCAATCGAACAACTCGGCGGTAATATTTGACGACATTCCTGGCTTGTTGGCTTCTACGTCTCCGTGGGACCTTTATATACTTCAATAACGTAATATAACCTAACCTAAACCAATCTAACATCTCGGCGGTAATATTTGAAAACATACGTGGCGAGTTGGCCTCTTCGTCTCCGTGGGACCTTTATATACATCAATCACGTAATATAACCAAACCTAACCCAACCTAACATCTCGGCGGTAACATTTGAAAACATTCCGGGCGAGTTGGCATCTACGTCTCCGTGGGACATTTATATACATCAATAACGTAACATAACCTAACCTAACCCAACCTATCATCTCGGCGGTAATATTTGACCTCATTCCTGGCTTGTTGGCTTCTACGTCTCCGTGGGACCTTTATATACTTCAATAACGTAATATAACCTAACCTAAACCAATCTAACATCTCGGCGGTAATATTTGAAAACATACGTGGCGAGTTGGCCTCTTCGTCTCCGTGGGACCTTTATATACATCAATCACGTAATATAACCTAACCTAACCCAACCTAACATCTCGGCGGTAATATTTGACAACATTCTAGGCGAGTTGGCTTCTCCGTCTCCGTGGGACCTTTATATACATCTATAACGTAATATAACCTAACCTAACCCAACCTAACATCTCGGCGGTAATATTTGAAAACATTCCTGGCGAGTTGAACTCTACGTCTCCGTGGGACCTTTATATACATCAATAACGTAATCTAACCTAACCTAACCCAAGCTAACATCTCGGCGGTAATATTTGACATCATTCCTGGCGAGTTGGCCTCTACGTCTCCGTGGGACATTTATATACATGAATAACATAATATAAGCAAGCCTAACCCAATCTAACATCTCGGCGGTAATATTTGACGACATTCCTGGCTTGTTGGCTTCTACGTCTCCGTGGGACCTTTATATACTTCAATAACGTAATATAACCTAACCTAAACCAATCTAACATCTCGGCGGTAATATTTGAAAACATACGTGGCGAGTTGGCCTCTTCGTCTCCGTGGGACCTTCATATACTGCAATAACGTAATATAACCTAACCTAAACCAATCTAACATCTCGGCGGTAATATTTGAAAACATACGTGGCGAGTTGGCCTCTTCGTCTCCGTGGGACCTTTATATACATCAATCACGTCATATAACCTAACCTAACCCAACCTAACATCTCGGCGGTAATATTTAACCACATTCCTGGCTTGTTGGCCTCTACGTCTCCGTGGGACCTCTATATACATCAATAACGTAATATAACCTAACCTAACCCAACCTAACATCTCGGCGGTAATATTTGACATCATTCCTGGCGAGTTGGCCTCTACGTCTCCGTTTGACCTTCATATACATCAATAACGTATTATAACCTAACCTAACCCAACCTATCATCTCGGTGGTAATATTTGACAACATTCCTGGCGAGTTGGCCTCTACGTCTGCGTGGGACCTTTATATACATCAATAACATAATATAAGCTAGTCTATCCCAATCTAACATCTCGGCGGTAATATTTGACCACATTCCTGGCTTGTTGACCTCTACGTCTCCGTGGGACCTTTATATACATCAATAACATAATATAAGCTAGCCTAACCCAATCTAACATCTCGGCGGTAATATTTGACGACATTCCTGGCTTGTTGGCCTCTACGTCTACGTGGGACCTTTATATACTTCAATAACGTAATATAACCTAACCTAAACCAACCTAACATCTCGGCGGTAATATTTGAAAACATGCCTGGCGAGTTGGCCTCTTCGTCTCCGTGGGACCTTTATATACATCAATAACGTAATATAACCTAAACTAACCCAACCTAACATCTCGGCGGTAATATTTGACAACATTCCTGGCGAGTTGGCTTCTTCCTCTCCGTGGGACCTTTATATCCATTAATAACGTAATATAACCTAACCTAACCCAACCAAACATCTCGGCGATAATATTTGAACTCATTCCTGGCTTGTTGGCCTCTACGTCTCCGTGGGACCTTTATATACATCAATAACGTAATATAACCTAACCTAACCCAACCTATCATCTCGGCGCAAATATTTGACAACATTCCTGGCGAGTTGAACTCTACGTCTCCGTGGGACCTTTATATACATCAATAACGTAATATAACTTAACCTAACCCAACCTTACATCTCGGCGGTAACATTTGACAATATTCCTGTCGAGTTGGCCTCTACGTCTCCGTGGGACCTTTATATACATCAATAACGTAATATAACCTAACCTACCCCAACCTAACATCTCGGCGGTAATATTTGACAACATTCTAGGCGAGTTGGCTTCTCCGTCTCCGTGGGACCTTTATATACATCTATAACGTAATATAACCTAACCTAACCCAACCTAACATCTCGGCGGTAATATTTGAAAACATTCCTGGCGAGTTGGCATCTACGTCTCCGTGGGACATTTATATACATCAATAACGTAATATAACCTAACCTAACCCAATCTAACATCTCGGCGGTAATATTTGACATCATCCCTAGCGAGTTGGCCTCTACGTCTCCGTTTGACCTTCATATACATCAATAACGTAATATAACGTAACCTGACCCAACCTATCATCTCGGCGGTAATATTTGACAACATTCCTGGCGAGTTGGCCTCTACGTCTCCGTGGGACCTTTATATACATCAATGACGTAATATAACCTAACCTAACGCAACCTAACATCTCGGCGATAATATTTGACCACATTCCTGGCTTGTTGGCCTCTACGTCTCCGTGGGACCTTTATATACATCAATAACGTAATCTAACCTAACCTAACCCAAGCTAACATCTCGGCGGTAATATTTGACCACATTCCTGGCTTGTTGGCCTCTACGTCTCCGTGGGACCTTTATATACATCAATAACATAATATAAGCTAGCCTAACCCAGTCTAATATCTCGGCGGTAATATTTGACGACATTCCTGGCGAGTTGGCCTCTACGTCTCCGTAGGACCTTTATATACATCAATGACGTAATATAACCTAACCTAACCCAACCTAACATCTCGGCGATAATATTTGACCTCATTCCTGGCTTGTTGGCCTCTACGTCTCCGTGGGACCTTTATATACATCAATAACGTAATCTAACCAAACCTAACCCAAGCTAGCATCTCGGCGGTAATATTTGACATCATTCCTGGCGAGTTGGCCTCTACGTCTCCGTTTGACCTTCATATACATCAATAACGCATTGTAACCTAACCTAACCCAACCTATCATCTCGGCGGTAATATTTGACAACATTCCTGGCGAGTTGGCCTCTACGTCTCCGTGGGACCTTTATATACATCAATAACATAATATAAGCTAGTCTATCCCAATCTAAGATCTCGGCGGTAATATTTGACCACATTCCTGGCTTGTTGGCCTCTACGACTCCGTGGGACCATTATATACATCAATAACATAATATAAGCTAGCCTAACCCAATCTAACATCTCGGCGGTAATATTTGACGACATTCCTGGCTTGTTGGCCTCTACGTCTACGTGGGACCTTTATATACTTCAATAACGTAATATAACCTAACCTAAACCAACCTAACATCTCGGCGGTAATATTTGAAAACATGCCTGGCGAGTTGGCCTCTTCGTCTCCGTAGGACCTTTATATACATCAATAACGTAATATAACCTAAACTAACCCAACCTAACATCTCGGCGGTAATATTTGACAACATTCCTGGCGAGTTGGCTTCTTCGTCTCCGTGGGACCTTTATATACATTAATAACGTAATATAACCTAACCTAACCCAACCAAACATCTCGGCGATAATATTTGACCTCATTCCTGGCTTGTTGGCCTCTACGTCTCCGTGGGACCTTTATATACATCAATAACGTAATATAACCTAACCTAACCCAACCTATCATCTCGGCGCAAATATTTGACAACATTCCTGGCGAGTTGAACTCTACGTCTCCGTGGGACCTTTATATACATCAATAACGTAATCTAAGCTAACCTAACCCAAGCTAACATCTCGGCGGTAATATTTGACATCATTCCTGGCGAGTTGGCCTCTACGTCTCCGTGGGACATTTATATACAAGAATAACATAATATAAGCTAGCCTAACCCAATCGAACATCTCGGCCGTAATATTTGACGACATTCCCGGCTTGTTGGCTTCTACGTCTCCGTGGGACCTTTATATACTTCAATAACGTAATATAACCTAACCTAAACCAATCTAACATCTCGGCGGTAATATTTGAAAACATACGTGGCGAGTTGGCCTCTTCGTCTCCGTGGGACCTTTATATACATCAATAACATAATATAAGCAAGCCTAACCCAATCTAACATCTCGGCGGTAATATTTGACGACATTCCTGGCTTGTTGGCTTCTACGTCTCCGTGGGACCTTTATATACTTCAATAACGTAATATAACCTAACCTAAACCAATCTAACATCTCGGCGGTAATATTTGAAAACATACGTGGCGAGTTGGCCTCTTCGTCTCCGTGGGACCTTCATATACTGCAATAACGTAATATAACCTAACCTAAACCAATCTAACATCTCGGCGGTAATATTTGAAAACATACGTGGCGAGTTGGCCTCTTCGTCTCCGTGGGACCTTTATATACATCAATCACGTAATATAACCAAACCTAACCCAACCTAACATCTCGGCGGTAATATTTGAAAACATTCCGGGCGAGTTGGCATCTACGTCTCCGTGGGACATTTATATACATCAATAACGTAACATAACCTAACCTAACCCAATCTAACATCTCGGCGGTAATATTTGACCTCATTCCTGGCTTGTTGGCCTCTACGTCTCCGTGGGACCTTTATATACATCAATAACGTAATCTAACCTAACCTAACCCAACCTATCATCTCGGCGCAAATATTTGACAACATTCCTGGCGAGTTGAACTCTACGTCTCCGTGGGACCTTTATATACATCAATAACGTAATCTAAGCTAACCTAACCCAAGCTAACATCTCGGCGGTAATATTTGACATCATTCCTGGCGAGTTGGCCTCTACGTCTCCGTGGGACATTTATATACAAGAATAACATAATATAAGCTAGCCTAACCCAATCGAACAACTCGGCGGTAATATTTGACGACATTCCTGGCTTGTTGGCTTCTACGTCTCCGTGGGACCTTTATATACTTCAATAACGTAATATAACCTAACCTAAACCAATCTAACATCTCGGCGGTAATATTTGAAAACATACGTGGCGAGTTGGCCTCTTCGTCTCCGTGGGACCTTTATATACATCAATCACGTAATATAACCAAACCTAACCCAACCTAACATCTCGGCGGTAACATTTGAAAACATTCCGGGCGAGTTGGCATCTACGTCTCCGTGGGACATTTATATACATCAATAACGTAACATAACCTAACCTAACCCAACCTATCATCTCGGCGGTAATATTTGACAACATTCCTGGCGAGTTGGCCTCTACGTCTGCGTGGGACCTTTATATACATCAATAACATAATATAAGCTAGTCTATCCCAATCTAACATCTCGGCGGTAATATTTGACCACATTCCTGGCTTGTTGGCCTCTACGTCTCCGTGGGACCTTTATATACATCAATAACATAATATAAGCTAGCCTAACCCAATCTAACATCTCGGCGGTAATATTTGACAACATTCCTGGCGAGTTGTCTTCTCCGTCTCCGTGGGACCTTTATATACATCAATAACGTAATATAACTTAACCTAACCCAACCTTACATCTCGGCGGTAACATTTGACAACATTCCTGTCGAGTTGGCCTCTACGTCTCCGTGGGACCTTTATATACATCAATAACGTAATATAACCTAACCTACCCCAACCTAACATCTCGGCGGTAATATTTGACAACATTCTAGGCGAGTTGGCTTCTCCGTCTCCGTGGGACCTTTATATACTTCAATAACGTAATATAACCTAACCTAAACCAATCTAACATCTCGGCGGTAATATTTGAAAACATACGTGGCGAGTTGGCCTCTTCGTCTCCGTGGGACCTTTATATACATCAATCACGCAATATAACCTAACCTAACCCAACCTAACATCTCGGCGGTAATATTTGACATCATTCCTGGCGAGTTGGCCTCTACGTCTCCGTTTGACCTTCATATACATCAATAACGTATTATAACCTAACCTAACCCAACCTATCATCTCGGCGGTGAAATTTGACAACATTCCTGGCGAGTTGGCCTCTACGTCTCCGTGGGACCTTTATATACATCAATAGCGTAATATAACCTAACCTAACCCAACCTAACATCTCGGCGGTAATATTTGACAACATACCTGCCGGGTTGGCCTCTACGTCTCCGTGGGACCTTTGTATACATCAATAACGTAATATAACCTAACCTAAACCAATCTAACATCTCGGCGGTAATATTTGAAAACATGCCTTGCGAGTTGGCCTCTTCGTCTCCGTGGGACCATTATATACATCAATAACGTAATATAACCTAAACTAACCCAATCTAACATCTCGGCGGTAATATTTGACAACATTCCTGGCGAGTTGTCTTCTCCGTCTCCGTGGGACCTTTATATACATCAATAACGCAATATAACTTAACCTAACCCAACCTTACATCTCGGCGGTAACATTTGACAACATTCCTGTCGAGTTGGCCTCTACGTCTCCGTGGGACCTTTATATACATCAATAACGTAATATAACCTAACCTACCCCAACCTAACATCTCGGCGGTAATATTTGACAACATTCTAGGCGAGTTGGCTTCTCCGTCTCCGTGGGACCTTTATATACATCTATAACGTAATATAACCTAACCTAACCCAACCTTACATCTCGGCGGTAACATTTGACAACATTCCTGTCGAGTTGGCCTCTACGTCTCCGTGGGACCTTTATATACATCAATAACGTAATATAACCTAACCTACCCCAACCTAACATCTCGGCGGTAATATTTGACAACATTCTAGGCGAGTTGGCTTCTCCGTCTCCGTGGGACCTTTATATACTTCAATAACGTAATATAACCTAACCTAAACCAATCTAACATCTCGGCGGTAATATTTGAAAACATACGTGGCGAGTTGGCCTCTTCGTCTCCGTGGGACCTTTATATACATCAATCACGCAATATAACCTAACCTAACCCAACCTAACATCTCGGCGGTAATATTTGACATCATTCCTGGCGAGTTGGCCTCTACGTCTCCGTTTGACCTTCATATACATCAATAACGTATTATAACCTAACCTAACCCAACCTATCATCTCGGCGGTGAAATTTGACAACATTCCTGGCGAGTTGGCCTCTACGTCTCCGTGGGACCTTTATATACATCAATAGCGTAATATAACCTAACCTAACCCAACCTAACATCTCGGCGGTAATATTTGACAACATACCTGCCGGGTTGGCCTCTACGTCTCCGTGGGACTTTTGTATACATCAATAACGTAATATAACCTAACCTAAACCAATCTAACATCTCGGCGGTAATATTTGAAAACATGCCTTGCGAGTTGGCCTCTTCGTCTCCGTGGGACCATTATATACATCAATAACGTAATATAACCTAAACTAACCCAATCTAACATCTCGGCGGTAATATTTGACAACATTCCTGGCGAGTTGTCTTCTCCGTCTCCGTGGGACCTTTATATACATCAATAACGCAATATAACTTAACCTAACCCAACCTTACATCTCGGCGGTAACATTTGACAACATTCCTGTCGAGTTGGCCTCTACGTCTCCGTGGGACCTTTATATACATCAATAACGTAATATAACCTAACCTACCCCAACCTAACATCTCGGCGGTAATATTTGACAACATTCTAGGCGAGTTGGCTTCTCCGTCTCCGTGGGACCTTTATATACATCTATAACGTAATATAACCTAACCTAACCCAACCTTACATCTCGGCGGTAACATTTGACAACATTCCTGTCGAGTTGGCCTCTACGTCTCCGTGGGACCTTTATATACATCAATAACGTAATATAACCTAACCTACCCCAACCTAACATCTCGGCGGTAATATTTGACAACATTCTAGGCGAGTTGGCTTCTCCGTCTCCGTGGGACCTTTATATACTTCAATAACGTAATATAACCTAACCTAAACCAATCTAACATCTCGGCGGTAATATTTGAAAACATACGTGGCGAGTTGGCCTCTTCGTCTCCGTGGGACCTTTATATACATCAATCACGCAATATAACCTAACCTAACCCAACCTAACATCTCGGCGGTAATATTTGACATCATTCCTGGCGAGTTGGCCTCTACGTCTCCGTTTGACCTTCATATACATCAATAACGTATTATAACCTAACCTAACCCAACCTATCATCTCGGCGGTGAAATTTGACAACATTCCTGGCGAGTTGGCCTCTACGTCTCCGTGGGACCTTTATATACATCAATAGCGTAATATAACCTAACCTAACCCAACCTAACATCTCGGCGGTAATATTTGACAACATACCTGCCGGGTTGGCCTCTACGTCTCCGTGGGACTTTTGTATACATCAATAACGTAATATAACCTAACCTAAACCAATCTAACATCTCGGCGGTAATATTTGAAAACATGCCTTGCGAGTTGGCCTCTTCGTCTCCGTGGGACCATTATATACATCAATAACGTAATATAACCTAAACTAACCCAATCTAACATCTCGGCGGTAATATTTGACAACATTCCTGGCGAGTTGTCTTCTCCGTCTCCGTGGGACCTTTATATACATCAATAACGCAATATAACTTAACCTAACCCAACCTTACATCTCGGCGGTAACATTTGACAACATTCCTGTCGAGTTGGCCTCTACGTCTCCGTGGGACCTTTATATACATCAATAACGTAATATAACCTAACCTACCCCAACCTAACATCTCGGCGGTAATATTTGACAACATTCTAGGCGAGTTGGCTTCTCCGTCTCCGTGGGACCTTTATATACATCTATAACGTAATATAACCTAACCTAACCCAACCTAACATCTCGGCGGTAATATTTGAAAACATTCCTGGCGAGTTGGCATCTACGTCTCCGTGGGACATTTATATACATCAATAACGTAATATAACCTAACCTAACCCAATCTAACATCTCGGCGGTAATATTTGACATCATTCCTAGCGAGTTGGCCTCTACGTCTCCGTTTGACCTTCATATACATCAATAACGTAATATAACGTAACCTAACCCAACCTATGATCTCGGCGGTAATATTTGACAACATTCCTGGCGAGTTGGCCTCTACGTCTCCGTGGGACCTTTATATACATCAATAACATAATATAAGCTAGTCTATCCCAATCTAACATCTCGGCGGTAATATTTGACCACATTCCTGGCTTGTTGGCCTCTACGTCTCCGTGGGACCTTTATATACATCAATAACATAATATAAGCTAGCCTAACCCAATCTAACATCTCGGCGGTAATATTTGACGACATTCCTGGCTTGTTGGCCTCTACGTCTACGTGGGACCTTTATATACTTCAATAACGTAATATAACCTAACCTAAACCAACCTAACATCTCGGCGGTAATATTTGAAAACATGCCTGGCGAGTTGGCCTCTTCGTCTCCGTGGGACCTTTATATACATCAATAACGTAATATAACCTAAACTAACCCAACCTAACATCTCGGCGGTAATATTTGACAACATTCCTGGCGAGTTGGCTTCTTCGTCTCCGTGGGACCTTTATATACATTAATAACGTAATATAACCTAACCTAACCCAACCAAACATCTCGGCGATAATATTTGAACTCATTCCTGGCTTGTTGGCCTCTACGTCTCCGTGGGACCTTTATATACATCAATAACGTAATATAACCTAACCTAACCCAACCTATCATCTCGGCGCAAATATTTGACAACATTCCTGGCGAGTTGAACTCTACGTCTCCGTGGGACCTTTATATACATCAATAACGTAATCTAAGCTAACCTAACCCAAGCTAACATCTCGGCGGTAATATTTGACATCATTCCTGGCGAGTTGGCCTCTACGTCTCCGTGGGACATTTATATACAAGAATAACATAATATAAGCTAGCCTAACCCAATCGAACATCTCGGCGGTAATATTTGACGACATTCCTGGCTTGTTGGCTTCTACGTCTCCGTGGGACCTTTATATACTTCAATAACGTAATATAACCTAACCTAAACCAATCTAACATCTCGGCGGTAATATTTGAAAACATACGTGGCGAGTTGGCCTCTTCGTCTCCGTGGGACCTTTATATACATCAATCACGTAATATAACCAAACCTAACCCAACCTAACATCTCGGCGGTAATATTTGAAAACATTCCGGGCGAGTTGGCATCTACGTCTCCGTGGGACATTTATATACATCAATAACGTAACATAACCTAACCTAACCCAATCTAACATCTCGGCGGTAATATTTGACCTCATTCCTGGCTTGTTGGCCTCTACGTCTCCGTGGGATCTTTATATACATCAATAACGTAATCTAACCTAACCTAAACCAATCTAACATCTCGGCGGTAAAATTTGAAAACATGCCTTGCGAGTTGGCCTCTTCGTCTCCGTGGGACCATTATATACATCAATAACGTAATATAACCTAAACTAACCCAACCTAACATCTCGGCGGTAATATTTGACAACATTCCTGGCGAGTTGTCTTCTCCATCTCCGTGGGACCTTTATATACATCAATAACGTAATATAACTTAACCTAACCCAACCTTACATCTCGGCGGTAACATTTGACAATATTCCTGTCGAGTTGGCCTCTACGTCTCCGTGGGACCTTTATATACATCAATAACGTAATATAACCTAACCTACCCCAACCTAACATCTCGGCGGTAATATTTGACAACATTCTAGGCGAGTTGGCTTCTCCGTCTCCGTGGGACCTTTATATACATCTATAACGTAATATAACCTAACCTAACCCAACCTAACATCTCGGCGGTAATATTTGAAAACATTCCTGGCGAGTTGGCATCTACGTCTCCGTGGGACCTTTATATACATCAATAACGTAATATAACCTAACCTTACCCAATCTAACATCTCGGCGGTAATATTTGACATCATCCCTAGCGAGTTGGCCTCTACGTCTCCGTTTGACCTTCATATACATCAATAACGTAATATAACGTAACCTGACCCAACCTATCATCTCGGCGGTAATATTTGACAACATTCCTGGCGAGTTGGCCTCTACGTCTCCGTGGGACCTTTATATACATCAATGACGTAATATAACCTAACCTAACGCAACCTAACATCTCGGCGATAATATTTGACCACATTCCTGGCTTGTTGGCCTCTACGTCTCCGTGGGACCTTTATATACATCAATAACATAATATAAGCTAGTCTATCCCAATCTAAGATCTCGGCGGTAATATTTGACCACATTCCTGGCTTGTTGGCCTCTACGTCTCCGTGGGACCATTATATACATCAATAACATAATATAAGCTAGCCTAACCCAATCTAACATCTCGGCGGTAATATTTGACGACATTCCTGGCTTGTTGGCCTCTACGTCTACGTGGGACCTTTATATACTTCAATAACGTAATATAACCTAACCTAAACCAACCTAACATCTCGGCGGTAATATTTGAAAACATGCCTGGCGAGTTGGCCTCTTCGTCTCCGTGGGACCTTTATATACATCAATAACGTAATATAACCTAAACTAAC
>CAXAJV010001003.1:12500-14512 GCA_963969225.1 Xylocopa violacea | reverse complement strand
GCGCACCGAAAGGGAAAAAGAGGAGCGATACGCGACGTACGAGCGATCGTTGGACGTTCGTCCGAGTCGTCTGTGGCCGTGCCCCGAGACTATATGCGACTGGTGTAACGTGTGCGCGCGTGCGGCGTGCGTTAAACGGGTTCACGGAAATCGACGGTGTCGATCACGGACTCGCGCGAGTTCTTCGTGGCGTCGTGAGTCGTTCGTTTAACCGGACGACCGCCCACGGGGAACCGCTTCGTGTTTCGACTGCCGATTTTGTTCCGTATTCCAAATTCGCACACCCGCCACACACCATGACCACTCTTCGCGCGTCTCTTTAACGCACGATTGATATGCCGCGCGCTCGACGTCGTTTAAAATGAATTTTTCTTTTGCCGCAAGACTGAGAGAATCGAATTGTTGGGAACTCGGTCGAGAGAGAGAGAAGAGAATATACAAGAAAGAGAGAGCGAGCGACATCGTCGTAACGTGAGGGACGATGATGCGCATCCGATCGTTCGAAGTTCGCACAGCCCCAGGGTGTTGTTGCGTTCAATCATCAGAATAACCCGTTCTCTCTCTGCTCTCTCCGCGCGTTGTGCGCGTATACCATGTTTTGTGTAAGGAAGAAATTGAGCGGACCGTCACTCGAATACATACAATGTATATAGGCCGTCGTTGCCGAAGTCGATCTCGAATTTTATTTCCACATGCCGTCGATTGTCGGGGACCACAGACAAACGCGCGCACGGGGACGCATTTCCTCTTCGAACGCTGATGATCTTGGGATGTTCGAATCTGACCCCAGCCACGTTCGTCGAGACTCGAATTTACCGTGCGTCCTCGGTGTGCTGCCTCTGTCTGTCAGCCCGGTGTCGATCGGAACATTTGGTATATATATATATATGGTCGATTGTAACGTTTCTGGCCTGTGACGCGCGTCCGCAGATTCCGAAGCACAGAACTCGAATCGGTAACGCCACGCGCAACGAGGAGAGTCGTTTAGAGAAGTAGATACGGGAAGAGATTGTGCCCACCCCATTGGCGAGGCTCGAAGTTATACTTCGACGAGGTGCTGCTCGGTGCCACAAGTTGTTGGTCACCCCATGTCTTCGTTGTCGAGACGGGACCGCGCGATCAAAAAGCCGGTCATCCAGTCCCCGGAAAGCGCAGCTTGGTTATGTAATTCCACGCGTGCGTTCCTTTTTTTTTTTATTTCCCGTTCCACGCAGCAGAGAGATTCGCGTGGGCGCGCTCCAACTCGGCCTATCCGTCGTTCCGACGGATCAGGGTGATAAATCGGGGAAAAGGAGCCGCTCCGTTTCGATCTCTGCGTGTTACGCGCGGAAGGTGGAACCGCTGGAATTATTTATAATCGTTCATAGCTACGATAAGAGAGGACGGATGTTAAAAATCGCCGGCAACTTGGTTGTCCAGCGAGCGTCTCGTATGCATTACGAATCCGAGAACCGACACGAATGACATTGGCGCGGTGCGCAAAACGCTTCGCCGAGAAGAACGGCGGAGTTTTGTGGTAATCGAGCGGTAAATGAAAGGATCGCTGCGTCGGAGACGACGAAAGTTCTTTTCGTCGTCTGCCGTCCCCGTGCGTCGAAGCTCCGTAATCATCTCTCTTGTATGTTGTCGAATTTTTATTTTTTCCCGTTTTCCCGAAAGAAAACGGGATTTATAATACCTTCTCTCTGACCAAATAGACGCGGGTTCCTTAACGTGTCTCGCAGTGCAAAAAAAAAAAAAGCGGCTTCACGGCACGAACGAATTTCGTGTTTCACGTAGAGACGACCTCAGATTAGGTGAGATTACCCGCTGAATTTAAGCATATTACTAAGCGGAGGAAAAGAAACTAACCAGGATTTCCTTAGTAGCTGCGAGCGAACAGGAATGAGCCCAGCACTGAATCCCGCGGTTCCGCCGCTGGGAAATGTAGTGTTCGGGAGGATCCGTTTATCCCGAGACATCGAATCGCGTCCAAGTCCATCTTGAATGGGGCCATTTACCCACAGAGGGTG
>CAXAJV010001003.1:5000-10000 GCA_963969225.1 Xylocopa violacea | reverse complement strand
AAATTCAAAAAAGCGCGGGTAAACGGCGGGAGTAACTATGACTCTCTTAAGGTAGCCAAATGCCTCGTCATCTAATTAGTGACGCGCATGAATGGATTAACGAGATTCCCAATTCTGTCCCTATCTGTCGGGATATACAGGGGAGCATTCGTCCCGAAAGTGGCATACGCCTCAGCGGGATGGGCCGACCTGTGCTCGGAGAGGGAGTCGAGGATGCTTAGGTCCGCGCAGCGTCGTGCTTTGATCGCGGTTACTGGTGCATATCGTCGGATATCGTGGGAAAGTGCGTGCGTAGCGGCTGGCGCGGCTCCCATCGACATTGTCGTCCAGCAATATAGGGCCCTCTACAATCTTCGTAGAGGAAAAGACGCCAAGATAGGAAATGCCGTCATCCCAAGCGATGTGGAAGACGGCAAAGAACGCGTGAAGGACGAGGCGACGAGCATGTGGCAAGACTTGTGGACATCATCCCGCAAGGGCCGCACAACATTCGCCTTCTTTAAGGACGTCCGGGAGAGGCTGGCTGCCGACTGGCTGAAGCCGAATCACTACACCACGCAGGTGCTGTCGGGTCACGGTAACTTCATGGCTCGTCTCTTGACGTACGCCGTTGCCGACGATGCGACGTGCGTCTGCGGTAGTGCGGTGGACACGGTAGGCCACTTCCTCTTGGAGTGTCCTATCTTCGAACCGCAGAGGGAAGCTCTGCGGACTTGCGTTCCTGCGAGTGAGTGGAGATGGCCGGAGGCGGCACCGTATCTGGTGTCGTCACCAGAGGCCTTCTCCACGCTCGCCGATTTCAGCAGAGAATCGCTCTGGCTGAAAGGTTTTCTGGAGTAGGCTTGCTCCATCGACGAAGTTCGAATAATTCCCTCCCTCGATCTTGGGGACGGCTCACCCTGACGCAGTCGGAGCGTCAGGGCAGGGCGGAGCAGCACTGCACATCATCGCAGCTAACTGCCTTCGTCGAGCTCTCCTCCTCCTCCGCGAGGTCGAAATTTCAAAGTTCAAATTTAAATGTAACTAATCAACTTTTCTCCATACAGGATCAGAGCGAGCATGCACGCGAGCATGCGGTGGGCCCGCCTCCCCGAGGTTCCCCGTGGATGCCCCTGCGGCCGAACGAGACTTAGTCTCGGTCGAGCGTCGGGGTAACTGAAGGGCCCACACCGCGGGAAAACGACCGCCGCGGCGCTGCTGGGTTTTTCTTCTCCCGTTCCAGAGGACTGGTTCACGTTGGCAAGTCGATGGGAAAACTCTGCGTATGCCCTTAAGGCGAGGTAGCATACTCGTGCCCCCTCCCGGGGCCGAGTTCACAATGTTCTGTCCCTATCTGGACGCCATCTTGGATTCGAGGCGAACGGACGTGCCGAGTGACGCTCCGCGATTCTCAGCGATTTTTGATGGTATTTCTACGGAAGATATCTCAGAAAGTGTTTTCAAGTGCGTGTGAAGTGGAAAGGAACAGTGTGGAGAAAGAATTGTGAGAATATATTAACCACAAGACGAGAAAAGTGTAAAAAAGTGGTGGCGTGAGTCAGCCACGCGTTGCACTGCGACAACGAGGAGAAAAAGTGAAATATCTTTCGACCCTCGCCGGGAAAAGTGCTGCTTCCATCTCCAGCACTATAAACCGTCTGAAGCAACATTCCTGTGGTAGTTCTGTAGTGGAAAGTGCCGTAATATAGGAAAAATCTGTGAAAAACTGTAAGAAACTGGTGAAAATTTAGGACGCCATCTTGGACGCCATCTTGGACGCCATATTGGATCGGCTGTTATCACCGGCCGCCGCCACGCGGCGCGACGGTCCAGACGCATAGTGCCTCAGCTGTAGGTGTTGAGTTATCCGATTGGCTGCCACCGCCTGCACAGCGACCTCACATTGGGTAGCGAACCGGACGCGAGTGATCCTGATTGGTCGTAGCCATTGGCACGGCCAATCCTCATAGGTTTACGTACACAGTGAACTGTACGGATTAAATGATTACAAATAAAGACATTAACATGGAGCTCGAGACAGAAAGCAGCTCACTCATTCAGCGGACATCGCGGAAAAGAAAAGACTCTATAGATAGTACAGACAGTGAAATGCTCCACACAACGGTCCGTAGGAAAAAGAAAAATAGTCTGATCTCCTCTGAGGACGAGTGTGTGCCAACGACAGAACAAGAAGAGAACGCAAAACCTTTTGCAATAGTGGAAATACTGCAAATTCTTCAAGGAAGTGACACAATAACAGCAAAAGACACAAAAATTTTGAGAAAAAAGGCCCTCGATGCATATAAACAATTTAAAATACTGCTTGAGGGAAACAAAAAGCTGAAATCCAAGCTTATCGAAGAACAGAGTGTAAACAAAAAAATATCCTTACTAGACTCTACAATAAGCAACGCCGTATCGCAACTTAACGAAGTGAAAAAACAAATGCAGGAACAGTCAACTCACCAGAATTTGTCATACGCGGATAAAGTTAAGGTACAGTCGAAGATCATATCAACACAGACAATAAAACCGCCGAAGAATATAGTCACAATCTATCCGAAAGAAGGCAGCGAAATAAATAACAGTGAAACCACAAGAAAAATTATAGTGAACAGCATTGAGCCAACTGAGGAGAAGCTAAAAATACGACATATGAAAAAGATAAACAAAAGTGGCGTTCTAATAGAAACAGAAACCACAAGCGACGCAGAACAGATATTAAAATGCAAAAAACTTACCTGCGCTGGCCTCGTAGCCGGCCTGCCCTCCAAGAGAAAACCAAAGATGATCATCTACCAAGTGCCAAAAGACTTAAAAGAGAAGGACCTCTTAGCCGCGATAAAGGACCAAAACGCAGATCACCTAAACAAAGACAAATTTACTGAAGACTTCAAGCTCCTATTCAGAACCGGAGATCGTGAGAAGGAGACAGTGAACTGGGTTATCGAAGTTACTCCAGAAATCAGAAACACCCTCACCAAACGCAGTAAAATATTCATAGGCTGGCATTCCTGCAGCATCCGCGACTACATACAGATAACAAGATGCTACAAATGTCAGAGCTTCGGACATATATCTAAGCACTGTCAAGCAAAAGTGGACACTTGCGGCCACTGTGGACAGGATGGACACTCCTTCGGCTCCTGCTCAAAGAAGCAGCAGAATCCAACGTGTGTAAACTGCAAGCGGGCAAACAAACCACACGACCACTCTTCACGCTCAAAGGAATGTGCAGCCTACAAGCACGCCATCGAAGTCTACCTAACCAAAGTCGACTATGGTAAGTAATCCTCATTCTACTATGACACAGTTAACACAAATCACACTAGGACAGATAAACGGACAAAATTCGAGAACCGTCCTGGACGAAATCCGACACATCATATCCAAAGGAAATATCGACATCCTTTGCATACAGGAACCATACTCTTACGATAACAAAATTACCGGCATGGGAAACTTCACAGTACTCTCCGATCCTAAACGCTTCACCAACATAACATCACAGAATACGATAAAAACTGCAATAGTGCTCAGTAAAAATGTTACAGTGCTCAAACTCGAACAATTATCAAATACACATTGTATCTGCGCCGAAATTACGAAAGGAAAACTCAAATTCTACATTATCAATAGTTACTTTCAGTACAGTGACCAAATAGAACCATACCTCCAACACCTTGACATAATATTGCATAAACTAAAGGGACACAACATAATCATCTGCCTCGACGCCAATGCGAAATCACCAACCTGGCACAGTAAACATTCAGATGAAAGAGGAGAACTCCTAGAATCCTTAATAGCACAGCACAATCTTTTTGTCGTTAATAAACCCTCAGAAATTCACACCTTCGACTCCTTTCAAGGCAAAACTAACATAGATGTCACGCTCACCAACTCATCCAGCTATAAACTTATATCCGATTGGACCGTCCACCAAGAAGCAACCATCAGTGACCACAATTTAATAACCTTTCAAATAAGCACACCAATCACAAAATGTAATCCAGAGCGCCTCCCAAGGTACAATCTTAGTCGCGCCAACTGGAAAAAATTCGACGACGCACTAGAACAGGAAAAACATAAATTACTTGCTACAAACAACACACAAAATGATGCCAGAAGCACCGCCACGACAATTACGAAAATAATACAAACAGCGTGCGAGTCAGCCATTCCAAGAAAGACGCAATTTCCTAAATCCGTCCCCTGGTGGAACGCCAGCCTTACGAAATTAAAAAAAGATACACGTACAGCTAGACGCAGATCCCAAACAACCACTCACGAACCTCACCGATCACAAGAGAAGAAAAACTACAGTATTGCCAGAAACAAATACATAGCCGCCATCAGAAAAGCAAAACAGGACAACTGGAAAAAGTTCGTAACTTCCGAAGGAAACAGAAATCCCTGGAGCTACATATACAAACTTAGTGCAAACAAAGTTCCGATCGAAACCACACACGAAAATATTAAATCAAAAGGAGTACAAGCCCTCTCATGGGAGGAATCAACCAACGCACTACTGGAAGAACTACTCCCACAAGATGACACAGCAGCAGAGGGACACTGGCACCTAGCAACTCGACGGTTTAGCGAGAAACCTCCGGAATCAGTAAACGCGCCTCCATTTACACATGATGAAATAGGAAATATAATACAGAAACTTAAAAACAAGAAAGCTCCAGGATACGATTTCATAGAAACCGAAATTCTCAAAAGAGCATGGAAATCACTAAGCCACGAAATCACACATCTCATGAACATCTGCCTGACCGAAAAAACCTTTCCTCATCCCTGGAAGAGAGGTGTCATTAGGATACTCATCAAAGGAGAAAAGAAAGATAAGACTAACCCAAAATCATACCGCCCAATATGCCTCCTACCGACACTAAGCAAGGTACTGGAAAAACTAATTTCAAACAGAATAACAAACATCACCCAGGCTCACCCTCTTGCCTCCAACAGACAATTCGGCTTCAAAAAAGGAAACTCCACAGAGGACGCAATAGTGA
>CAXAJV010001002.1:25000-29199 GCA_963969225.1 Xylocopa violacea | reverse complement strand
ACCGCAAGGGTCCACCGGGGCATCGCGCACCATCGGGAGCCAGTCTCGTCGTCGATGAATCTCTCCATTCGATCTTTTGGGTTTCTCAGGTTTACCCCTGAACGGTTTCACGTACTCTTGAACTCTCTCTTCAAAGTTCTTTTCAACTTTCCCTCACGGTACTTGTTCGCTATCGGTCTCGTGGTCGTATTTAGCCTTAGATGGAGTTTACCACCCACTTAGGGCTGCACTCTCAAGCAACCCGACTCTAAGGAGAGATCCTCCCGAGACGCGTTCCGGTCTCTACGGGCCTGGCACCCTCTGTGGGTAAATGGCCCCATTCAAGATGGACTTGGACGCGATTCGATGTCTCGGGATAAACGGATCCTCCCGAACACTACATTTCCCAGCGGCGGAACCGCGGGATTCAGTGCTGGGCTCATTCCTGTTCGCTCGCAGCTACTAAGGAAATCCTGGTTAGTTTCTTTTCCTCCGCTTAGTAATATGCTTAAATTCAGCGGGTAATCTCACCTAATCTGAGGTCACGCGCTATCTCAGAGTGAAATTCGTTCGTGCCGTGAAGCCGCTTTTTTTTTTGCACTGCGAGACACGTTAAGGAACCCGCGTCTATTTGGTCAGAGAGAAGGTATTATAAATCCCGTTTTCTTTCGGGAAAACGGGAAAAAAAAAAATTCGACAACATACAAGAGAGATGATTACGGAGCTTCGACGCACGGGGACGGCAGACGACGAAAAGAACTTTCGTCGTCTCCGACGCAGCGATCCTTTCATTTACCGCTCGATTACCACAAAACTCCGCCGTTCTTCTCGGCGAAGCGTTTTGCGCACCGCGCCAATGTCATTCGTGTCGGTTCTCGGATTCGTAATGCATACGAGACCCTCGCTGGACAACCAAGTTGCCGGCGATTTTTAACATCCGTCCTCTCTTATCGTAGCTATGAACGATTATAAATAATTCCAGCGGTTCCACCTTCCGCGCGTAACACGCAGAGATCGAAACGGAGCGGCTCCTTTTCCCCGATTTATCACCCTGATCCGTCGGAACGACGGATAGGCCGAGTTGGAGCGCGCCCACGCGAATCTCTCTGCTGCGTGGAACGGGAAATAAAAAAAAAAAGGAACGCACGCGTGGAATTACATAACCAAGCTGCGCTTTCCGGGGACTGGATGACCGGCTTTTTGATCGCGCGGTCCCGTCTCGACAACGAAGACATGGGGTGACCAACAACTTGTGGCACCGAGCAGCACCTCGTCGAAGTATAACTTCGAGCCTCGCCAATGGGGTGGGCACAATCTCTTCCCGTATCTACTTCTCTAAACGACTCTCCTCGTTGCGCGTGGCGTTACCGATTCGAGTTCTGTGCTTCGGAATCTGCGGACGCGCGTCACAGGCCAGAAACGTTACAATCGACCATATATATATATATACCAAATGTTCCGATCGACACCGGGCTGACAGACAGAGGCAGCACACCGAGGACGCACGGTAAATTCGAGTCTCGACGAACGTGGCTGGGGTCAGATTCGAACATCCCAAGATCATCAGCGTTCGAAGAGGAAATGCGTCCCCGTGCGCGCGTTTGTCTGTGGTCCCCGACAATCGACGGCATATGGAAATAAAATTCGAGATCGACTTCGGCAACGACGGCCTATATACATTGTATGTATTCGAGTGACGGTCCGCTCAATTTCTTCCTTACACAAAACATGGTATACGCGCACAACGCGCGGAGAGAGCAGAGAGAGAACGGGTTATTCTGATGATTGAACGCAACAACACCCTGGGGCTGTGCGAACTTCGAACGATCGGATGCGCATCATCGTCCCTCACGTTACGACGATGTCGCTCGCTCTCTCTTTCTTGTATATTCTCTTCTCTCTCTCGACCGAGTTCCCAACAATTCGATTCTCTCAGTCTTGCGGCAAAAGAAAAATTCATTTTAAACGACGTCGAGCGCGCGGCATATCAATCGTGCGTTAAAGAGACGCGCGAAGAGTGGTCATGGTGTGTGACGCGCTATCTCAGAGTGAATACGGAACAAAATCGGCAGTCGAAACACGAAGCGGTTCCCCGTGGGCGGTCGTCCGGTTAAACGAACGACTCACGACGCCACGAAGAACTCGCGCGAGTCCGTGATCGACACCGTCGATTTCCGTGAACCCGTTTAACGCACGCCGCACGCGCGCACACGTTACACCAGTCGCATATAGTCTCGGGGCACGGCCACAGACGACTCGGACGAACGTCCAACGATCGCTCGTACGTCGCGTATCGCTCCTCTTTTTCCCTTTCGGTGCGCCCGAACTCAGAAACGTTCGTAAATGGAATTCGAATGAACGACGGCGGGCAGATTCGAGCACCGGAGAGAAAAGATTCGACGAAACGCAACGCAAGCAGTATTCTGGTTACGTGAACGACCCTCAGCTAGGCGTGGTCCAGGAATTGTATCCGTGGACCGCAATGTGCGTTCGAAATGTCGATGTTCATGTGTCCTGCAGTTCACACGTTGACGCGCAATTAGCTGCGTTCTTCATCGACCCACGAGCCAAGTGATCCACCGTTCAGGGTAATCGTATATGTATATTTTTTATTAATTGTTAAGTCTCTTCGTACTAAGTTTCGAACAAGTCGAGACCCAAACGTCTCCGGCGAAGGAGACGCGGGCGTCGCCCGAATTCTCGGCGACACGATACCGTCCTACGGATGAAACGGACACGCCTGTTTCAGGGTGTTTAGGATACATCCTTTCGGATTCACGCCAGTGTGCCACGCGTCCAGGTAGATAAAATTTTTCGAAAATTCGTTAGGACTCTTCTTCGCGCGTATCGCGCAGACCCTCGAGGCGGTCCCCCCTTCCTCCCGACAACACGAAGCGAGCTTGTAAAATTCGATCTCGCAACGGCGGGTTTATTAAGGGACTCTCGACAACGAGGAAGAATACGCAAACGCGAATATATCGTCGTCCCCTCTGAACGAATGGCACGTGGAAGTGAATACAAAAAAAAAAAAAAAGAAAGATATCCAACACCCAGCGGCGTATTGCTTTCGAGAAGTTGACGACGTTCGTACAGGTAAGTCGTAAAATATCGATGGGACTCGCCGTGAAACCTCGAAGCGGTCTATAATTTTACCCACCCGACAACACGAAGCGAGCATAAAAAATTATTCGATCTCGCAACGGCGGGTGTGTTTCCAGACTCGCGACAACGAGGCTTCGCTCGGCGAAGCGGTCCCCTCTGAACGAACGACACGATCAAAACCCGAACACAGGTGCGTGGTACAAGTTCCTCAAATTCCACGATCCACTGCACGATCTGTGCTTCAGAGACGCGCTATCTCAGAGTAAAAAAAAATTCGTTGGGACTCGGCCGCCAAAGCCTCGAGCGGTCTACCGTTTTTCCCCGGCAACACGAAGCGAGTATAAATTATTCGATCTCGCAACGGCCGGTTTCTCAGACTCGCGACAACGAGGCTATGGCAAAAAGCAAGTCCCCTCTGAGCTTGCAGCACAATTGTGAAACGGGAAAACGAACAAGTACCAGCGGCGTATTGCTTTCACGCAGAGACGCAAAATAATGGTACACACTCGACCTGTCGAATATGCAAAGTCGACGACATAACTTACCGTTCGGGTAAGAAAAATTCGTTAGGACTCGTCGGTTAACAACACCAACACCTCGAGCGCGGTCTGTATAATTTTATTTACCCGACAACACGAAGCGAGCATAATAAATGAGATTCGATCTCGCAACGGCGGGTTCATTATACAGACCCTAATCGCCAACGAGGCTTGGCCCGACGAATCGTCCCCTCCGAACGGAACGGTACGATCGACATTAACACAACCAGGGTACGCGGCGCGACACCACGCTCTTAACGAATTCGAAGTCGACGACGATCGTCGTTCGGGTAAAGATTCGTTGGGACTCGCCGTCGTACACAGCCTCGAGGCGGTCTGTTTCACCCGACAACGCGAAGCGAGCATAATATTGTTCGATCTCGCAACGGCACGGGTTTTCACAGACTCTCGACAACGAGGCTTGGCGGCGACGAATCGTCCCCTCCGAACGGAACGGTACGATCGACTAAAACAGGATACGCGCGACACACGCTCTTAAAGGAATTCGAAGTCGACGACGGCGCGTCCGTTCGGGTGAAGATTCGTTGGGACTCGCCGCACGCGCAGCCTCTGAGCGGT
>CAXAJV010001002.1:17500-20000 GCA_963969225.1 Xylocopa violacea | reverse complement strand
TTTGTCACCGCTTGTTATATCGGTGTACGGCACCTTTTATCGTCTATAGCACGGACATCTCTTTCACGCTGGGCATTAAGATAGCGCGTACAGAGAACATGCTGGGCATCGACGATGCAAGCGCGTATGCAATTTTCACGCTGGGCAAATATCGCCGAAAGCACGGACATCTCTTTCACGCTGGGCATTAAGATAGCGCGTACAGAGAACATGCTGGTCATCAAGGCGAGGAAGCGCGTACAATTGCGTCACGCTGATTTATCGTACACCTTTTTTCTCCATCGTCTATAGCACGAACATCTCTTGCGAGAACATGCTGGGCAACGACGATGGCAAGCGGTTATAATCGTGTCACGCTGTATTGTTTAATATGTATATAAAGAATACCTTTTATCGTCTAATGCGCGAACGCGTAGTACCTCTTGGCACTCCATTTGACTATAACAGAGATACTACACACGCTCTCACACGCTGGGCATTATGATAGCGCGTACAGAGAAGCGTGCTGTTCGGCATAGACGAGCAAGCGCGTACAATTGTGTCACGCTGAAGTATATTTTTGTATCTCGCCCTCCTCAGGCGAGCTGGCGCGTACCAAGTGCGCGCTGGGCATTCGACACGGGACACCTTTTGGAAGTTCGTCGAGAGACTCCTCTGTTTCGTAACAGATCGTGTCGAAATGACATATACCATTTATTCTTTTGCCTTCTTCAGTGGATGCTTATTTTTTATTTTTTGTTTCGTTCCTCAACTCAGTGGATGCTCATTTTTATTTTTTTTTGTTGAGGAACTTGTTTGGTATATCATCGGTGTATATCTATCTCCATATACACCTTTCATGCGTATAGCATATTATGGACATTTCGTACACACATCTGGTACGTCCAAAAATTCAATATGTATCTCTAGAGTCCGTTCCGAGAGCTCGGAGCGTAAAGATTTAGAATCGATGCAAGGAAGGTACAATTTAACCGAGTAAAACTCGGATAAATGGTCACCAACGTCACCGTTGGACGCTCGCCACATATGGGCCATTCGGTCAAAGACACCGACCCGTGGCAATGCAGTGTGGAGAAAATTCGACAACCGACACGGGACAGAGCAGTCGAGAACGTATTCTCGAGGAGCGGTGGACTGCTTCTCAACCGAAGTCATAGAATAGCCACGCGCCCGACGCTACTCCGCCCGGCCGGCTCGAACCGACCTGTCTCCTTATAGATACGGAACGGCCGGCCGGGCGGTCGGCGCCGGCCGGGCTAACGCACGGGCGCTTACGGTGGTAAACTCCAGCGGCGACCGACCGTCCGGAAAGGCTGCTGTAACTTAGTCGCGCGGAGGCGCAAGTATAAAGTGCTATTAACGTTGAACTTTTATGAACGGAAATTGTTTAAACATAATGAATATATACGGAAAAACATATTTCTAGAATATAACGAATTTTAATCGATTTTAACATTGAAAAAACGCAGTTATAAAATACGAAGTCAACGAAAAACACGAAAAATCGAAAATCTGACACGTACAAATGAATTCTACAATCAAATTAATCGATATTACGAAAAAAAAACCAAGCGTTTATATAAAAAAATTACCGATAAATTGACAAAAACCGCCAGTCGTGTCGGTTTCGGGAGACTAAAAATTATAAATTCGACTAAACAATGCGCTAATAAATTCAATCAATAGCTTTCAATAAGGTTTCTGCAAAAAAATTGTTAGGTCAACGGTTTAATTTACGAGAAAATAGCGAAAAACCGCCGATCGTGTCGCTTCCGACCTCTCGTTGCGAATATTTTCTAAGTTCCCCGTCGTGTCGCTTCCGACCGCTCGGCGCGAATATTTTCTAAGTTCCCCGTCGTGTCGCTTCCGACCGCTCGGCGCGAATATTTTCTAAGTTCCCCGCCGTGTCGCTTCCGACCGCTCGGCGCGAATATTTTCTAAGTTCCCGGTCATGTCGCTTCCGACCTCTCGGTGGGAATATTTTACAATTTCACGGTCATGTCGCTTCCGACCTCTCGGTGGGAATATTTTACAATTTCACGGTCATGTCGCTTCCGACCTCTCGGTAGGAATATTTTTCAAATCTCCGGACGCATCGCTTCCTACATTTCGGTGAGGATATTTTTTACGTTTCTGAACGTATCGGTCCCGACCTCTTGGTGCGAATATTATATATATATATATATAACATAATATAACCTAACCTAATACAACCTGATCGCACGGTGCGAATATTTTCAAAGTTCCCCGCCGTGTCGCTTCCGACCTCTCGGCGCGAATATTTTCAAAGTCCCCGGTCGTGTCGGTCCCGACCGCTCGGCGCGAATATTTTCTAAGTTCCCCGCCGTGTCGCTTCCGACCGCTCGGCGCGAATATTTTCTAAGTTCCCCGCCGTGTCGCTTCCGACCGCTCGGCGCGAATATTTTCTAAGTTCCCGGTCATGTCGCTTCCGACCTCTCGGTGGGAATATTTTACAATTTCACGGTCATGTCGCTTCCGA
>CAXAJV010001002.1:7500-12500 GCA_963969225.1 Xylocopa violacea | reverse complement strand
TCATTCAACACCTCTTGCGTAGGGAGAAGACCCAGTCCTGACTCATCGTCGGCTGTAAGGATTTTTGATCTACTAACGCACCAATAGGTCAGGATTAACTTTGTTTTTAATTCCCAACCCGACAAATTACGTTCGATTATTTTTGTTCGAATTCGCAGTGGCAGCCCTTTGCTTCACCCACACAGATCTAGCTGTGGGACTACTGACGGCGGGAACCACGAGGAGGTGGCTGCTTGCTAACTATGGCCCGTAGGAGGTCACAGGTATTTTTATCCTTCCCACCTGCTATCCTAGAGATTTGCACATGGAGGCAACGACTAGGGGGGGTGTTCCCCTACACCATCTTAAATCCCAATGGGGCCATAGCTTCTCCCGCCCAGATAGGGACAGGAATACTCTGAACCCGGCCCCGGGAAGGGGCACGAGTCTGCTACCTCGCCTTAAGGGCATACGCAACATTTTCCCATCGACTTCCCAACGCGAACCAGTCCTCTGGAACGGGAGAGGAAAAACCCAGCAGCGCCGCGGCGGTCGTTTTCCCGCGGTGTGGGCCCTTCAGTTACCCCGACGCTCGACCGAGACTAAGTCTCGTTCGGCCGCAGGGGCATCCACGGGGAACCTCGGGGAGGCGGGCCCACCGCATGCTCGCGTGCATGCTCGCTCTGATCCTGTAGGGAGAAACGCACATGATTAGTAAATAAGTTTGAAATTCGCGGAGGAGGAGGAGGGCTCGACGGAGACAGTTAGCTGCGAAGATGTGCAGCGCTGCTCCGCCTTGCCCCGGCGCTCCGACAACGCCGGGGTGAGCCGTCCCCAAGAACGAGGGAGGGAAAATTTCGGAATCGGATGGAGCAAGCCTACTCCAGGAAACCTTTCAGCCAGAGCGATTCTCTGCTGAAATCGGCGAGCGTGGAGAAGGCCTCTGGTGACGACACCAGATACGGTGCCGCCTCCGGCCAACTCCACTCACCCGCAGGAACGAAGGTCCGCAGAGCTTCCCTCTGCGGTTCGAAGATAGGACACTCCAGGAGGAAGTGGCCTACCGTGTCCACCGCACTACCGCAGACGCACGTCGCATCGTCGGCAACGGCATACGTCAAGAGACGAGCCATGAAGTTGCCGTGACCCGACAGCACCTGCGTGGTGTAGTGATTCGGCTTCAGCCAGCCGGCAGCCAACCTCTCCCGGACGTCCTTGAAGAATTCGAATGTTGTGCGGCCCTTGGGGGAAGATGTCCACAAGGCTTGCCACATATTCGTCGCTTCTTCCTTCACGCGTTTTTTGCCGTCATCCGCATCGCTTGGGATGACGGCGTTCCCTAACCTGGCGTCTTTTCCTCTACGAAGATTGTAGAGGGCCCTATTTTGCTGGACGACGATGTCGATGGGAGCCGCGCCGGCCACCACGCACGCACTTTCCCACGATATCCGGCGATACGCGCCGGTAACCGCGATCAAAGCGCGGCGCTGCGCGGACCTGAGCACCCTCCACTCCCTCTCCGAGCACAGGTCGGCCCATCCCGCCGAGGCGTATGCCACTTTCGGGACGAATGCTCCCCTGTATATCCCGGCCAGGGAGTCGAAGCGAAGCCCCCAACTACTCCTCGCCAGCCTACTTAGTCTCGCGAACAGCGACCCGACCTTGTCGCTTATTTTCTGGCAATGCGTTCGGACGCGCATTCCTTTGTCGAACGTGACGCCAAGGTACTTAACCGCGGGTCTAAATTTTATCTTCGCGTCTCCTATACGGATGGTCGGTGGTCTACCGGCAAGGTCGGCTTTCGAAGGCCGAACGGCCTTGCGTTTTCTGTCGGGACGGGCGCCTCCTCTTCGACCTAAAATTTGCCGCTCGATCCAGCCACTCTTGAGGACAATTGCCTCCGTCTTTGTGGCCGAGATTTCGAGTTTGGCCGAGCTGCACCAGCTAAGGATTTGGTTTGCAACCTGTTGACCTTGGGTCTCGAGGTCGCGCCTACTATTTCCGCTTACTAGGACGAGAAGATCGTCCGCGTAAGCGATAAACCTATTCTCGACTGTGGTCTGAAGTGACCGCAGGAGATCGTCGAACATGAGGTTCCAGCAGGCGGGACCGAGAACGGAGCCTTGCGGACACCCCCTCGTCGCCTGCTTCGAAACCTGTTCGGAAGCTATCGAGATCTTAACCCGTCGGCCGTCGAAGTAATTAGAAATTACCTCGAAAACATTCCGAGGGCAGTCTCGCTCTCTAAGGGAATTCAAAACTAGGGGCCACCAGACGTTGTCGAAGGCCCCGGAGATGTCGAAGAGCATTGCCGCCACGTATCGATCCTGCGAGGCATCGACCAGGCGGCGCAACTCCACGATAGCGTCCTCCGTCGACTTTCCGGGCGTGAACCCGAATTGCCGGTCGGACACTTTTCCAGGCGCCAACGACGTCTGATAGAGGCGCTTCTTGAGAAGCTTTTCGAAAAGTTTACCTATCACTGAGAGGAGGCAGATCGGACGGTAGGATTTTGGATCCTTCTCGTCCTTCCCTTCCTTAAGAAGTACTCGTAGAGAGCCCTCCTTCCAGACGAAGGGAAAGACGCCCCATTGAAGGCATCCATTAAAAAGCCGCGTAATTTGGCCGGGAATGACTCTAACCGCGGTTTTCAGCGCGCGGACCTCGACGTGGTCCGGCCCTGGCGCTTTATTATTTTTGAAGGTTCGAACGGTACTCACGACCTCTGCCTCCGTGATGGGGGCAGCGTCGGGAGTACCGGGCGCGATGCGTGCGCCTTCCCTAATGACACGTTGATCCGGCGTGTCTTCTTCTTCCCGGTCGTCGGGAACGTGTGCCTCCAAGAGCAAGCTGGCTGTTTCGCGGCAATTCGATGTTACTTCACTACCACGCCGGAGAGTGCTGAGAACTCTCTCAACTCGGAGTTTCTTCGCCTGGTACTTGTATACGGTGCTCCAGGGCCCCGAGTTTCCGTTCGACGTAACAAATCGTCGCCAGCTTTCGAGCTTCGTCCGCTTCACCGTCCTACTGTATTCCCGCAAAGAAGAACGGTACTCTAGTAGTTTTGCCCGGCGGGCGGCTTCGTCTCTTTCCCTCTGGAAGGCACGACGTAGACGATACACGCGCTTTTTCTTTTTAGTTAATTCGCGAGTCCACCACGGGTTGGACTTTCTAAATACGCGTTTACGTGGCATCGACGCGGCGCAGGCGTCAGTAATGACGCCTGTGAGCGTTTCCGCCATCTTTTCGACGTCTTCCATAGAGTCGAGCCGGAGGGCCTCAAGCCTCGATCTAGATAGATCGGCTAGGCGACCGCAGTAGCGCTCCCAATCGGCCCGACGAGTGTCGAACCGAGTGCTCGCACCACCCCGATCCGCCGCTTTGGCTCTCGGTACCCTCAGCCCGATATCTATGGCGTTGTGATCGCTATTGGCCCAACCGCACCTTACCTTCCAGCCCCTGACGAAAGGGAGCATGGATGGCGACGCCAGGGTTACATCGATGAAAGACTCACCCCTCGTCGACCAATAGGTGGGCGGCTGCCGAGCGTCATTCACAACTTCCATGCCAAACGATCGGATGAGCGCTTCGAACATCGCACCTCTTTCGTCTGTTCTCTGTGGCCCCCAGAGTGACGACCGAGCGTTGGCATCTACCGACACTATGAGTCTCTTCCCCCTCAGAGACTGAAACACCATCTCGAGGTGTCTGAGGTGCTCCTCGATTTCGTCGCTATACTGGAAATAGCATGATGCGACGTATATCGAGAAGCCGGGCGCTAGCACTTCTGCACACACACAGTGTTCCGTGCTTAGCTGCGAGACAAAAACCATCTCGAAGCGAGGGTTGCACACGGCAACCGCAGCCCACGGGAATTGTGAACTGACGGCCGCCACCCTCGCCCCGATCCCTAGTCCACTAACGGTGTGGCTCGTGCCCGAAGAACTGACGTATGGTTCCTGCAACAGCAGGACGTCTAAGTGCTTCGAGGCTACGAGCTGACGCACCTCGCCTGCAACTGTAGCTGAATGTTGCATGTTCAGCTGCAGTATCCTAATACCCGTGGTCTCGATTACGGACGATGACGTCGTCGTCGACGTCGGTACGGTCGCGGACGCGGACGCGGGCGCGGTGGGGTTGTGGGGGGACGCGGTCGCGGAGGGAGGGTTCGCGGAGCTATCGCTTGATTTTATTTTTGTTCCTATCACAGACTCAGCCGGAGATACCGGATCCGACCTGAGTCTCGCGTCGCATTTCGTGATTCGTATCTGGACAGCGCGAAGGCTGATACCTAGAGGCCGCGTCAGAGTCGTGTGAGCAGAAGCACACCCGGTCGCGGCTTGGCGATGATGCCGAGGAGCGGCCGTCATCGAGCGCGTTACCGGGCGGCTTCGTTGCTCGACAATGGGGCCATCACCTGGGGGCGAGGTCTCGGGCCGAAGGATGTTCGCCCGCCTTGACCTATTCATCGCCACGATGACTCCTCCCGATCCTGCCCTCACCCGGAGATCCGAATGGAGGGCTATTTTACCTCCGGAGTATTTAGGATCGAATGAAGCCATCATGAAATTTGCGAAATTAGGGGGGGTGATGCTTCATACATGGAGTGAAGGTGGGGTCGTCACTCCCCATCGGCGCGCATCACACGCCGCTCTGCCTCTTGGTGCTTTCTCACGTATCGGGACGGTGGGGTCGTTACTCCCCAACAGCGCGCACCGGCGCTGCCCTGCCGGGGCCGCGGTCTCCTGGTGCAAAACACCGGGAGACTCACGCGAGAGCCATAAAGTTCGAGGGTGATGCTTCATACGTGGAGTGGAGGTGGGGTCGTCACTCCCCATCGGCGCGCATCACACGCCGCTCTGCCTCTTGGTGCTTTCTCACGAATCGGGAAGGTGGGGTCGTTACTCCCCAACAGCGCGCACCGGCGCTGCCCTGCCTGGGCCGCGGTCTCCTGGTGCAAAACACCGGGAGACTCACGCGAGAGCCATAGAGTTCGAGGGTGATGCTTCATACGTGGAGTG
>CAXAJV010001002.1:0-2500 GCA_963969225.1 Xylocopa violacea | reverse complement strand
GGCCTATATACATTGTATGTATTCGAGTGACGGTCCGCTCAATTTCTTCCTTACACAAAACATGGTATACGCGCACAACGCGCGGAGAGAGCAGAGAGAGAACGGGTTATTCTGATGATTGAACGCAACAACACCCTGGGGCTGTGCGAACTTCGAACGATCGGATGCGCATCATCGTCCCTCACGTTACGACGATGTCGCTCGCTCTCTCTTTCTTGTATATTCTCTTCTCTCTCTCGACCGAGTTCCCAACAATTCGATTCTCTCAGTCTTGCGGCAAAAGAAAAATTCATTTTAAACGACGTCGAGCGCGCGGCATATCAATCGTGCGTTAAAGAGACGCGCGAAGAGTGGTCATGGTGTGTGGCGGGTGTGCGAATTTGGAATACGGAACAAAATCGGCAGTCGAAACACGAAGCGGTTCCCCGTGGGCGGTCGTCCGGTTAAACGAACGACTCACGACGCCACGAAGAACTCGCGCGAGTCCGTGATCGACACCGTCGATTTCCGTGAACCCGTTTAACGCACGCCGCACGCGCGCACACGTTACACCAGTCGCATATAGTCTCGGGGCACGGCCACAGACGACTCGGACGAACGTCCAACGATCGCTCGTACGTCGCGTATCGCTCCTCTTTTTCCCTTTCGGTGCGCCCGAACTCAGAAACGTTCGTAAATGGAATTCGAATGAACGACGGCGGGCAGATTCGAGCACCGGAGAGAAAAGATTCGACGAAACGCAACGCAAGCAGTATTCTGGTTACGTGAACGACCCTCAGCTAGGCGTGGTCCAGGAATTGTATCCGTGGACCGCAATGTGCGTTCGAAATGTCGATGTTCATGTGTCCTGCAGTTCACACGTTGACGCGCAATTAGCTGCGTTCTTCATCGACCCACGAGCCAAGTGATCCACCGTTCAGGGTAATCGTATATGTATATTTTTTATTAATTGTTAAGTCTCTTCGTACTAAGTTTCGAACAAGTCGAGACCCAAACGTCTCCGGCGAAGGAGACGCGGGCGTCGCCCGAATTCTCGGCGACACGATACCGTCCTACGGATGAAACGGACACGCCTGTTTCAGGGTGTTTAGGATACATCCTTTCGGATTCACGCCAGTGTGCCACGCGTCCAGGTAGATAAAATTTTTCGAAAATTCGTTAGGACTCTTCTTCGCGCGTATCGCGCAGACCCTCGAGGCGGTCCCCCCTTCCTCCCGACAACACGAAGCGAGCTTGTAAAATTCGATCTCGCAACGGCGGGTTTATTAAGGGACTCTCGACAACGAGGAAGAATACGCAAACGCGAATATATCGTCGTCCCCTCTGAACGAATGGCACGTGGAAGTGAATACAAAAAAAAAAAAAAAGAAAGATATCCAACACCCAGCGGCGTATTGCTTTCGAGAAGTTGACGACGTTCGTACAGGTAAGTCGTAAAATATCGATGGGACTCGCCGTGAAACCTCGAAGCGGTCTATAATTTTACCCACCCGACAACACGAAGCGAGCATAAAAAATTATTCGATCTCGCAACGGCGGGTGTGTTTCCAGACTCGCGACAACGAGGCTTCGCTCGGCGAAGCGGTCCCCTCTGAACGAACGACACGATCAAAACCCGAACACAGGTGCGTGGTACAAGTTCCTCAAATTCCACGATCCACTGCACGATCTGTGCTTCAGAGCTCAGGTGATAAAAAAAAAAAAAAAATTCGTTGGGACTCGGCCGCCAAAGCCTCGAGCGGTCTACCGTTTTTCCCCGGCAACACGAAGCGAGTATAAATTATTCGATCTCGCAACGGCCGGTTTCTCAGACTCGCGACAACGAGGCTATGGCAAAAAGCAAGTCCCCTCTGAGCTTGCAGCACAATTGTGAAACGGGAAAACGAACAAGTACCAGCGGCGTATTGCTTTCACGCAGAGACGCAAAATAATGGTACACACTCGACCTGTCGAATATGCAAAGTCGACGACATAACTTACCGTTCGGGTAAGAAAAATTCGTTAGGACTCGTCGGTTAACAACACCAACACCTCGAGCGCGGTCTGTATAATTTTATTTACCCGACAACACGAAGCGAGCATAATAAATGAGATTCGATCTCGCAACGGCGGGTTCATTATACAGACCCTAATCGCCAACGAGGCTTGGCCCGACGAATCGTCCCCTCCGAACGGAACGGTACGATCGACATTAACACAACCAGGGTACGCGGCGCGACACCACGCTCTTAACGAATTCGAAGTCGACGACGATCGTCGTTCGGGTAAAGATTCGTTGGGACTCGCCGTCGTACACAGCCTCGAGGCGGTCTGTTTCACCCGACAACGCGAAGCGAGCATAATATTGTTCGATCTCGCAACGGCACGGGTTTTCACAGACTCTCGACAACGAGGCTTGGCGGCGACGAATCGTCCCCTCCGAACGGAACGGTACGATCGACTAAAACAGGATACGCGCGACACACGCTCTTAAAGGAATTCGAAGTCGACGACGGCGCGT
>CAXAJV010001001.1:15000-27244 GCA_963969225.1 Xylocopa violacea | reverse complement strand
ACGCGCTATCTCAGAGTAGGCCCGGCGCCGGCACATAGTCCGTACCACCGGGTAGTCTGACCGAGCTTGCGGCGGGCTAGACGCACATACATTCGAGAATGGATTGGTTGCGGCCCGATACCGTGCGAGTACCGTCGTGCAGCCGGCCGGGCGACCGAGGGTTTGTCGCGTGCGCAAGATTGCGACGCCACAGGCTTCCCACTCGGGCCGTAGACCGACGCGCAACGGGTCGCGACGTTCTACTAGGGGAGAAGTGCACGACTACATCACCGGAACGTTCGCCGATGGCGGTGTGCCCTCGCCGTGGAACCGCAAGGGTCCACCGGGGCATCGCGCACCATCGGGAGCCAGTCTCGTCGTCGATGAATCTCTCCATTCGATCTTTTGGGTTTCTCAGGTTTACCCCTGAACGGTTTCACGTACTCTTGAACTCTCTCTTCAAAGTTCTTTTCAACTTTCCCTCACGGTACTTGTTCGCTATCGGTCTCGTGGTCGTATTTAGCCTTAGATGGAGTTTACCACCCACTTAGGGCTGCACTCTCAAGCAACCCGACTCTAAGGAGAGATCCTCCCGAGACGCGTTCCGGTCTCTACGGGCCTGGCACCCTCTGTGGGTAAATGGCCCCATTCAAGATGGACTTGGACGCGATTCGATGTCTCGGGATAAACGGATCCTCCCGAACACTACATTTCCCAGCGGCGGAACCGCGGGATTCAGTGCTGGGCTCATTCCTGTTCGCTCGCAGCTACTAAGGAAATCCTGGTTAGTTTCTTTTCCTCCGCTTAGTAATATGCTTAAATTCAGCGGGTAATCTCACCTAATCTGAGGTCGTCTCTACGTGAAACACGAAATTCGTTCGTGCCGTGAAGCCGCTTTTTTTTTTTTTGCACTGCGAGACACGTTAAGGAACCCGCGTCTATTTGGTCAGAGAGAAGGTATTATAAATCCCGTTTTCTTTCGGGAAAACGGGAAAAAATAAAAATTCGACAACATACAAGAGAGATGATTACGGAGCTTCGACGCACGGGGACGGCAGACGACGAAAAGAACTTTCGTCGTCTCCGACGCAGCGATCCTTTCATTTACCGCTCGATTACCACAAAACTCCGCCGTTCTTCTCGGCGAAGCGTTTTGCGCACCGCGCCAATGTCATTCGTGTCGGTTCTCGGATTCGTAATGCATACGAGACGCTCGCTGGACAACCAAGTTGCCGGCGATTTTTAACATCCGTCCTCTCTTATCGTAGCTATGAACGATTATAAATAATTCCAGCGGTTCCACCTTCCGCGCGTAACACGCAGAGATCGAAACGGAGCGGCTCCTTTTCCCCGATTTATCACCCTGATCCGTCGGAACGACGGATAGGCCGAGTTGGAGCGCGCCCACGCGAATCTCTCTGCTGCGTGGAACGGGAAATAAAAAAAAAAAGGAACGCACGCGTGGAATTACATAACCAAGCTGCGCTTTCCGGGGACTGGATGACCGGCTTTTTGATCGCGCGGTCCCGTCTCGACAACGAAGACATGGGGTGACCAACAACTTGTGGCACCGAGCAGCACCTCGTCGAAGTATAACTTCGAGCCTCGCCAATGGGGTGGGCACAATCTCTTCCCGTATCTACTTCTCTAAACGACTCTCCTCGTTGCGCGTGGCGTTACCGATTCGAGTTCTGTGCTTCGGAATCTGCGGACGCGCGTCACAGGCCAGAAACGTTACAATCGACCATATATATATATATACCAAATGTTCCGATCGACACCGGGCTGACAGACAGAGGCAGCACACCGAGGACGCACGGTAAATTCGAGTCTCGACGAACGTGGCTGGGGTCAGATTCGAACATCCCAAGATCATCAGCGTTCGAAGAGGAAATGCGTCCCCGTGCGCGCGTTTGTCTGTGGTCCCCGACAATCGACGGCATATGGAAATAAAATTCGAGATCGACTTCGGCAACGACGGCCTATATACATTGTATGTATTCGAGTGACGGTCCGCTCAATTTCTTCCTTACACAAAACATGGTATACGCGCACAACGCGCGGAGAGAGCAGAGAGAGAACGGGTTATTCTGATGATTGAACGCAACAACACCCTGGGGCTGTGCGAACTTCGAACGATCGGATGCGCATCATCGTCCCTCACGTTACGACGATGTCGCTCGCTCTCTCTTTCTTGTATATTCTCTTCTCTCTCTCTCGACCGAGTTCCCAACAATTCGATTCTCTCAGTCTTGCGGCAAAAGAAAAATTCATTTTAAACGACGTCGAGCGCGCGGCATATCAATCGTGCGTTAAAGAGACGCGCGAAGAGTGGTCATGGTGTGTGGCGGGTGTGCGAATTTGGAATACGGAACAAAATCGGCAGTCGAAACACGAAGCGGTTCCCCGTGGGCGGTCGTCCGGTTAAACGAACGACTCACGACGCCACGAAGAACTCGCGCGAGTCCGTGATCGACACCGTCGATTTCCGTGAACCCGTTTAACGCACGCCGCACGCGCGCACACGTTACACCAGTCGCATATAGTCTCGGGGCACGGCCACAGACGACTCGGACGAACGTCCAACGATCGCTCGTACGTCGCGTATCGCTCCTCTTTTTCCCTTTCGGTGCGCCCGAACTCAGAAACGTTCGTAAATGGAATTCGAATGAACGACGGCGGGCAGATTCGAGCACCGGAGAGAAAAGATTCGACGAAACGCAACGCAAGCAGTATTCTGGTTACGTGAACGACCCTCAGCTAGGCGTGGTCCAGGAATTGTATCCGTGGACCGCAATGTGCGTTCGAAATGTCGATGTTCATGTGTCCTGCAGTTCACACGTTGACGCGCAATTAGCTGCGTTCTTCATCGACCCACGAGCCAAGTGATCCACCGTTCAGGGTAATCGTATATGTATATTTTTTATTAATTGTTAAGTCTCTTCGTACTAAGTTTCGAACAAGTCGAGACCCAAACGTCTCCGGCGAAGGAGACGCGGGCGTCGCCCGAATTCTCGGCGACACGATACCGTCCTACGGATGAAACGGACACGCCTGTTTCAGGGTGTTTAGGATACATCCTTTCGGATTCACGCCAGTGTGCCACGCGTCCAGGTAGATAAAATTTTTCGAAAATTCGTTAGGACTCTTCTTCGCGCGTATCGCGCAGACCCTCGAGGCGGTCCCCCCTTCCTCCCGACAACACGAAGCGAGCTTGTAAAATTCGATCTCGCAACGGCGGGTTTATTAAGGGACTCTCGACAACGAGGAAGAATACGCAAACGCGAATATATCGTCGTCCCCTCTGAACGAATGGCACGTGGAAGTGAATACAAAAAAAAAAAAAAAGAAAGATATCCAACACCCAGCGGCGTATTGCTTTCGAGAAGTTGACGACGTTCGTACAGGTAAGTCGTAAAATATCGATGGGACTCGCCGTGAAACCTCGAAGCGGTCTATATAATTTTACCCACCCGACAACACGAAGCGAGCATAAAAAATTATTCGATCTCGCAACGGCGGGTGTGTTTCCAGACTCGCGACAACGAGGCTTCGCTCGGCGAAGCGGTCCCCTCTGAACGAACGACACGATCAAAACCCGAACACAGGTGCGTGGTACAAGTTCCTCAAATTCCACGATCCACTGCACGATCTGTGCTTCAGAGCTCAGGTGATAAAAAAAAAAAAAAAATTCGTTGGGACTCGGCCGCCAAAGCCTCGAGCGGTCTACCGTTTTTCCCCGGCAACACGAAGCGAGTATAAATTATTCGATCTCGCAACGGCCGGTTTCTCAGACTCGCGACAACGAGGCTATGGCAAAAAGCAAGTCCCCTCTGAGCTTGCAGCACAATTGTGAAACGGGAAAACGAACAAGTACCAGCGGCGTATTGCTTTCACGCAGAGACGCAAAATAATGGTACACACTCGACCTGTCGAATATGCAAAGTCGACGACATAACTTACCGTTCGGGTAAGAAAAATTCGTTAGGACTCGTCGGTTAACAACACCAACACCTCGAGCGCGGTCTGTATAATTTTATTTACCCGACAACACGAAGCGAGCATAATAAATGAGATTCGATCTCGCAACGGCGGGTTCATTATACAGACCCTAATCGCCAACGAGGCTTGGCCCGACGAATCGTCCCCTCCGAACGGAACGGTACGATCGACATTAACACAACCAGGGTACGCGGCGCGACACCACGCTCTTAACGAATTCGAAGTCGACGACGATCGTCGTTCGGGTAAAGATTCGTTGGGACTCGCCGTCGTACACAGCCTCGAGGCGGTCTGTTTCACCCGACAACGCGAAGCGAGCATAATATTGTTCGATCTCGCAACGGCACGGGTTTTCACAGACTCTCGACAACGAGGCTTGGCGGCGACGAATCGTCCCCTCCGAACGGAACGGTACGATCGACTAAAACAGGATACGCGCGACACACGCTCTTAAAGGAATTCGAAGTCGACGACGGCGCGTCCGTTCGGGTGAAGATTCGTTGGGACTCGCCGCACGCGCAGCCTCTGAACGGTCCAATTTAACCTGCGACACGAAGCGAGCATAAAATGGTTCGATCTCGCAACGGCAACGGGTTTTCATAGACTCTATGAGAGCGAGGCTTGGCGGCGACGAATCGTCCCCTCCGAACGGAACGGTACGATCGACTAAAACAGGATACGCGCGACACACGCTCTTAAAAGAAATCGAAGTCGACGACGGCGCGTCCGTTCGGGTGAATGATTCGTTGGGACTCGCCGCACGCGCAGCCTCTGAGCGGTCCAATTTAACCTGCGACACGAAGCGAGCATAAAATTGTTCGATCTCGCAACGGCAACGGGTTTTCAGACACTCAACAACGAGGCTTGGCGGCGACGAATCGTCCCCTCCGAACGAAACGGTACGGTACGATCGACTGGTATAAAAGAGCGGGCGACACACGATCCTGCGAATTCGAGATCGACGACGGTACACGTTCATCGTTCGGGTGAAGATTCGTTGGGACTCGCCGCGCGCGCAGCCTCGAAGCGGTCCAATTTAACCTGCGACACGAAGCGAGCATAAAATTGTTCGATCTCGCAACGGCACGGGTTTTCACAGACTCTCGACAACGAGGCTTGGCGGCGACGAATCGTCCCCTCCGAACGAAACGGTACGGTACGATCGACTGGTATAAAAGAGCGGGCGACACACGATCCTGCGAATTCGAGGTCGACGACGGTACAACACGTTCATCGTTCGGGTGAAGATTCGTTGGGACTCGCCGCGCGCGCAGCCTCGAAGCGGTCCAATTTAACCTGCGACACGAAGCGAGCATAAAATTGTTCGATCTCGCAACGGCACGGGTTTTCACAGACTCTCGACAACGAGGCTTGGCGGCGACGAATCGTCCCCTCCGAACGAAACGGTACGGTACGATCGACCTGATCGTAGAGAGCGGGCGACGCGATCCTACGAATTCGAGGTCGACGACGGTACACACGTTCGTCGTTCGGGTAAAGATTCGTTGGGACTCGCCGTCGTACACAGCCTCGAGGCGGTCCGTTTCACCCGACAACACGAAGCGAGCATAAAGTTGTTCGAGCTCGCAACGGCACGGGTTTTCACAGACTCTCGACAACGAGGCTTGGCGGCGACGAATCGTCCCCTCCGAACGAAACGGTACGGTACGATCGACCTGATCGTAGAGAGCGGTCGCGGTGGCACGACCCTGCGAGAATTCGAGGTCGACGACGATCGTTGTTCGTCGTTCGGGTAAAGATTCGTTGGGACTCGTCGCCGTACACCCTCGAGGCGGTCTGTTTAGCCCGGCAACGCGAAGCGAGCATAAAATTGTTCGATCTCGCAACGGCAGGGGTTTACCCAGACTCTCGACAACGGGGCTTGGCGGCGACGAATCGTCCCCTCCGAACGGAACGGTACGACGATCGACTGTTTTTACAGGAGGCGCGCGCGCGCGCGCGCTCGTCTCGATCCTTCAAATTCGTGGTCGACGACGTTCTCTCGTTCAGGGAAATGATTCGATGGGACTTCGTCGTCGTACAGGCCTCGAAGCGGTCTGCATTTACCCGACAACACGAAGCGAGCATAAAATTGTTCGATCTCGCAACGGCGGGTTTTTTTCTCAGACTCTCGACAACGAGGCTCGACGCGACGAATCCGTCCCCTCTGAACGGAAAAAAAAAAAAAAAAACGATCGTCTAAAGGAACGATAGAACGCGCGGTGCGGTCCTTTTTCCCCTTGTGTACGCTCTGCGTTTGTTTCATCCATTCGGACTCGCACAATTTTACCTTGGAACGAATAGCTCCGCGGTTACGCACAGATTCGAGGACAGCGGTCTCGGTCTCTCTGACACGAGGTGAGTTACATACTTCGAGCAGTGGATGTAATATGATTGCATGCCGTCAATATCGGCGTTTCATGCAACGTTCGTGGTTTTTTGTTGTGTGTTATTTCGAATCAGTGGATGCGGCCGCGGGTCACGAAGACCACGCGCGAGCTCATTATTTATTTTTTTAATTTCGTCATTTCAATTTTTTCGGTGCCGTTGACAAGCCATCGGGCAACCTTTAAAAAAATTTCACACAGCAAATCAGTGGATGCGGCCGCGGGTCACGAAGACCACGCGCGAGCACTTTATTTTTTTTTTTCTTTTGTCTGTGTGCGTTTTGTAACGCATGCAGTATGTAACTCCTCGTCCCGAAATCGAGAGAGAACTGGACACGCAGTTCGTCCTCTGGTTTACGCGCTCGAGCCCGGAGGCTCGCTTCTTCCCTCCCTTCGATCGGCTGCCATGCCGACACGGAAACGCGGAACGGGAGGTCTGGCCTCCGCACGTAATCCGACGTGTTCCGGGCATTATATGCGATCGAAGTTTGGGTTTTGGTATTTGTTTGATCCTTCCCTCCAAGGGAATTTTTATTTCAATACGACTTTTTTCGTTAATGATCCTTCCGCAGGTTCACCTACGGAAACCTTGTTACGACTTTTACTTCCTCTAAATAATCAAGTTTGGTCATCTTCCCGATAACATCGGCAATGCCGAGGCATTGGCCGCGCACCAGTCCGAAGACCTCACTAAATAATTCAATCGGTAGTAGCGACGGGCGGTGTGTACAAAGGGCAGGGACGTAATCAACGCGAGCTTATGACTCGCGCTTACTGGGAATTCCTCGTTCATGGGGAATAATTGCAAGCCCCAATCCCTAGCACGAAGGAGGTTCAACGGGTTACCCGGGCCTTTCGGTCAGGGAAAACACGCTGATTCCTTCAGTGTAGCGCGCGTGCGGCCCAGAACATCTAAGGGCATCACAGACCTGTTATTGCTCAATCTCGTGCGGCTAAAAGCCGCCTGTCCCTCTAAGAAGATTTGTTTGTACGTTGGTAGTAAAAACCCACCGACCGAAGCCGGGGGCCTTCGAGATACCATAATTTACGTCTATTTAACAGGCTAGAGTCTCGTTCGTTATCGGAATTAACCAGACAAATCGCTCCACCAACTAAGAACGGCCATGCACCACCACCCACCGAATCAAGAAAGAGCTCTCAATCTGTCAATCCTTCCGGTGTCTGGGCCTGGTGAGGTTTCCCGTGTTGAGTCAAATTAAGCCGCAGGCTCCACTCCTGGTGGTGCCCTTCCGTCAATTCCTTTAAGTTTCAGCTTTGCAACCATACTTCCCCCGGAACCCAAAAACTTTGGTTTCCCGGAAGCTGCCCGCCGAGTCATCGGAGGAACATCGGCGGATCGCTGGTTGGCATCGTTTATGGTTAGAACTAGGGCGGTATCTGATCGCCTTCGAACCTCTAACTTTCGTTCTTGATTAATGAAAACATTTTTGGCAAATGCTTTCGCTTTAGTCCGTCTTGCGACGATCCAAGAATTTCACCTCTAACGTCGCAATACGAATGCCCCCATCTGTCCCTATTAATCATTACCTCGGGGTTCCGGAAACCAACAAAATAGAACCGAGGTCCTATTCCATTATTCCATGCACATAGTATTCAGGCGAAAATAGCCTGCTTTAAGCACTCTAATTTATTCAAAGTAAACGTACCGGCCCACCTCGACACTCAGTGAAGAGCACCGCGATGGGATGTCTGTTGGACCGCCCCGTGAGGAGCTAAGCCCACCGGTAGGACGTATCACATAATGCCAGTTAGACACCGCGAGCGGTGAACCGACACTGTGACACACAGATTCAACTACGAGCTTTTTAACCGCAACAACTTTAATATACGCTATTGGAGCTGGAATTACCGCGGCTGCTGGCACCAGACTTGCCCTCCAATTGATCCTCGTTAAAGGATTTAAAGTGTACTCATTCCGATTACGGGGCCTCGGATGAGTCCCGTATCGTTATTTTTCGTCACTACCTCCCCGTGCCGGGAGTGGGTAATTTGCGCGCCTGCTGCCTTCCTTGGATGTGGTAGCTGTTTCTCAGGCTCCCTCTCCGGAATCGAACCCTGATTCCCCGTTACCCGTTACAACCATGGTAGGCGCGGAACCTACCATCGACAGTTGATAAGGCAGACATTTGAAAGATTCGTCGCCGGTACTAAATGACCGTGCGATCAGCTGTGGGTTATTCAGAGTCACCAAAGCAAACGATGGACGCACGGGCGAACCGCACGCCACCGATTGGTTTTGATCTAATAAAAGCATTCCTCCCATCTCTGGTCGGAATTCTGATTTGCATGTATTAGCTCTAGAATTACCACAGTTATCCAAGTAATTTCGTGTACAATCTAAGAAACCATAACTGATTTAATGAGCCATTCGCGGTTTCACCTTAGTTCGGTATGTACTGAGACATGCATGGCTTAATCTTTGAGACAAGCATATGACTACTGGCAGGATCAACCAGGGAACCGTACCATGAGTCGTCTCTCTCTCTCTCTCCTCCTCCTCTTTTTCACCATCATCATCAACTCTTATAAGAGTAGTTTGCTCAACGTGTTTTTAGTCGTCGTCGGTTCTCTTAGAGACACCGATCGACGATACGAAATAATAATATATATATATGTATATCGTTCGAATATCGCAATATTCGTCATAGTTTTGTTCAGTGGATGCGGCTGACGGGTCTTTCGGACCTCGCTCGAGCACATTATTTATTTTTTGTATTTCGTAAAATGCATCCTCGGTTAGCACATATGTTCAATAATACCGAGGTATTGCATTTTTTCCTCCTCTCCTTTTCCTTTCTTTTCTTTTCTTTCGAGAATGAGACACTCCCAAAAATCGTACGTTCCCAAAATCGACTTCACAAGTCGCCTTCCAACTGAACCGTGTCGAGTAAGCGCGTATACACTTCGCGCTGAAAATATACATCGTCTTTACCACGGACATATCCCCTTGCGAGGACTTGTCGGGTATCGACGAGCAAGCGCGTATACAATTTTCACGCTGGTTATATATTTTTGGGCACATTTTTGTCATTTATTGAATACATATTGTCACCTTTAATCGTCTATAGCACGGACATCTCTTGCGAGAACATGCTGGGCATCGACGATGCAAGCGCGTATACGATTTGTCACCGCTTGTTATATCGGTGTACGGCACCTTTTATCGTCTATAGCACGGACATCTCTTTCACGCTGGGCATTAAGATAGCGCGTACAGAGAACATGCTGGGCATCGACGATGCAAGCGCGTATGCAATTTTCACGCTGGGCAAATATCGCCGAAAGCACGGACATCTCTTTCACGCTGGGCATTAAGATAGCGCGTACAGAGAACATGCTGGTCATCAAGGCGAGGAAGCGCGTACAATTGCGTCACGCTGATTTATCGTACACCTTTTTTCTCCATCGTCTATAGCACGAACATCTCTTGCGAGAACATGCTGGGCAACGACGATGGCAAGCGGTTATAATCGTGTCACGCTGTATTGTTTAATATGTATATAAAGAATACCTTTTATCGTCTAATGCGCGAACGCGTAGTACCTCTTGGCACTCCATTTGACTATAACAGAGATACTACACACGCTCTCACACGCTGGGCATTATGATAGCGCGTACAGAGAAGCGTGCTGTTCGGCATAGACGAGCAAGCGCGTACAATTGTGTCACGCTGAAGTATATTTTTGTATCTCGCCCTCCTCAGGCGAGCTGGCGCGTACCAAGTGCGCGCTGGGCATTCGACACGGGACACCTTTTGGAAGTTCGTCGAGAGACTCCTCTGTTTCGTAACAGATCGTGTCGAAATGACATATACCATTTATTCTTTTGCCTTCTTCAGTGGATGCTTATTTTTTATTTTTTGTTTCGTTCCTCAACTCAGTGGATGCTCATTTTTATTTTTTTTTGTTGAGGAACTTGTTTGGTATATCATCGGTGTATATCTATCTCCATATACACCTTTCATGCGTATAGCATATTATGGACATTTCGTACACACATCTGGTACGTCCAAAAATTCAATATGTATCTCTAGAGTCCGTTCCGAGAGCTCGGAGCGTAAAGATTTAGAATCGATGCAAGGAAGGTACAATTTAACCGAGTAAAACTCGGATAAATGGTCACCAACGTCACCGTTGGACGCTCGCCACATATGGGCCATTCGGTCAAAGACACCGACCCGTGGCAATGCAGTGTGGAGAAAATTCGACAACCGACACGGGACAGAGCAGTCGAGAACGTATTCTCGAGGAGCGGTGGACTGCTTCTCAACCGAAGTCATAGAATAGCCACGCGCCCGACGCTACTCCGCCCGGCCGGCTCGAACCGACCTGTCTCCTTATAGATACGGAACGGCCGGCCGGGCGGTCGGCGCCGGCCGGGCTAACGCACGGGCGCTTACGGTGGTAAACTCCAGCGGCGACCGACCGTCCGGAAAGGCTGCTGTAACTTAGTCGCGCGGAGGCGCAAGTATAAAGTGCTATTAACGTTGAACTTTTATGAACGGAAATTGTTTAAACATAATGAATATATACGGAAAAACATATTTCTAGAATATAACGAATTTTAATCGATTTTAACATTGAAAAAACGCAGTTATAAAATACGAAGTCAACGAAAAACACGAAAAATCGAAAATCTGACACGTACAAATGAATTCTACAATCAAATTAATCGTTATTACGAAAAAAAAACCAATCGTTTATATAAAAAAATTACCGATAAATTGACAAAAACCGCCAGTCGTGTCGGTTTCGGGAGACTAAAAATTATAAATTCGACTAAACAATGCGCTAATAAATTCAATCAATAGCTTTCAATAAGGTTTCTGCAAAAAAATTGTTAGGTCAACGGTTTAATTTACGAGAAAATAGCGAAAAACCGCCGATCGTGTCGCTTCCGACCTCTCGTTGCGAATATTTTCTAAGTTCCCCGTCGTGTCGCTTCCGACCGCTCGGCGCGAATATTTTCTAAGTTCCCCGTCGTGTCGCTTCCGACCGCTCGGCGCGAATATTTTCTAAGTTCCCCGCCGTGTCGCTTCCGACCGCTCGGCGCGAATATTTTCTAAGTTCCCGGTCATGTCGCTTCCGACCTCTCGGTGGGAATATTTTACAATTTCACGGTCATGTCGCTTCCGACCTCTCGGTAGGAATATTTTTCAAATCTCCGGACGCATCGCTTCCTACATTTCGGTGAGGATATTTTTTACGTTTCTGAACGTATCGGTCCCGACCTCTTGGTGCGAATATTATATATATATATATATATATATATATATATATATATATATATATATATATATATATATATATATATATATATATATATATAACATAATATAACCTAACCTAATACAACCTGATCGCACGGTGCGAATATTTTCAAAGTTCCCCGCCGTGTCGCTTCCGACCTCTCGGCGCGAATATTTTCAAAGTCCCCGGTCGTGTCGGTCCCGACCGCTCGGCGCGAATATTTTCTAAGTTCCCCGCCGTGTCGCTTCCGACCGCTCGGCGCGAATATTTTCTAAGTTCCCCGCCGTGTCGCTTCCGACCGCTCGGCGCGAATATTTTCCAAGTTCCCGGTCATGTCGCTTCCGACCTCTCGGTGGGAATATTTTACAATTTCACGGTCATGTCGCTTCCGACCTCTCGGTGGGAATATTTTACAATTTCACGGTCATGTCGCTTCCGACCTCTCGGTGGGAATATTTTACAATTTCACGGTCATGTCGCTTCCGACCTCTCGGTAGGAATATTTTTCAAATCTCCGGACGCATCGCTTCCTACATTTCGGTGAGGATATTTTTTACGTTTCTGAACGTATCGGTCCCGACCTCTTGGTGCGAATATTATATATAT
>CAXAJV010001001.1:5000-7500 GCA_963969225.1 Xylocopa violacea | reverse complement strand
CGTCCCTCACGTTACGACGATGTCGCTCGCTCTCTCTTTCTTGTATATTCTCTTCTCTCTCTCTCGACCGAGTTCCCAACAATTCGATTCTCTCAGTCTTGCGGCAAAAGAAAAATTCATTTTAAACGACGTCGAGCGCGCGGCATATCAATCGTGCGTTAAAGAGACGCGCGAAGAGTGGTCATGGTGTGTGGCGGGTGTGCGAATTTGGAATACGGAACAAAATCGGCAGTCGAAACACGAAGCGGTTCCCCGTGGGCGGTCGTCCGGTTAAACGAACGACTCACGACGCCACGAAGAACTCGCGCGAGTCCGTGATCGACACCGTCGATTTCCGTGAACCCGTTTAACGCACGCCGCACGCGCGCACACGTTACACCAGTCGCATATAGTCTCGGGGCACGGCCACAGACGACTCGGACGAACGTCCAACGATCGCTCGTACGTCGCGTATCGCTCCTCTTTTTCCCTTTCGGTGCGCCCGAACTCAGAAACGTTCGTAAATGGAATTCGAATGAACGACGGCGGGCAGATTCGAGCACCGGAGAGAAAAGATTCGACGAAACGCAACGCAAGCAGTATTCTGGTTACGTGAACGACCCTCAGCTAGGCGTGGTCCAGGAATTGTATCCGTGGACCGCAATGTGCGTTCGAAATGTCGATGTTCATGTGTCCTGCAGTTCACACGTTGACGCGCAATTAGCTGCGTTCTTCATCGACCCACGAGCCAAGTGATCCACCGTTCAGGGTAATCGTATATGTATATTTTTTATTAATTGTTAAGTCTCTTCGTACTAAGTTTCGAACAAGTCGAGACCCAAACGTCTCCGGCGAAGGAGACGCGGGCGTCGCCCGAATTCTCGGCGACACGATACCGTCCTACGGATGAAACGGACACGCCTGTTTCAGGGTGTTTAGGATACATCCTTTCGGATTCACGCCAGTGTGCCACGCGTCCAGGTAGATAAAATTTTTCGAAAATTCGTTAGGACTCTTCTTCGCGCGTATCGCGCAGACCCTCGAGGCGGTCCCCCCTTCCTCCCGACAACACGAAGCGAGCTTGTAAAATTCGATCTCGCAACGGCGGGTTTATTAAGGGACTCTCGACAACGAGGAAGAATACGCAAACGCGAATATATCGTCGTCCCCTCTGAACGAATGGCACGTGGAAGTGAATACAAAAAAAAAAAAAAAGAAAGATATCCAACACCCAGCGGCGTATTGCTTTCGAGAAGTTGACGACGTTCGTACAGGTAAGTCGTAAAATATCGATGGGACTCGCCGTGAAACCTCGAAGCGGTCTATATAATTTTACCCACCCGACAACACGAAGCGAGCATAAAAAATTATTCGATCTCGCAACGGCGGGTGTGTTTCCAGACTCGCGACAACGAGGCTTCGCTCGGCGAAGCGGTCCCCTCTGAACGAACGACACGATCAAAACCCGAACACAGGTGCGTGGTACAAGTTCCTCAAATTCCACGATCCACTGCACGATCTGTGCTTCAGAGCTCAGGTGATAAAAAAAAAAAAAAAATTCGTTGGGACTCGGCCGCCAAAGCCTCGAGCGGTCTACCGTTTTTCCCCGGCAACACGAAGCGAGTATAAATTATTCGATCTCGCAACGGCCGGTTTCTCAGACTCGCGACAACGAGGCTATGGCAAAAAGCAAGTCCCCTCTGAGCTTGCAGCACAATTGTGAAACGGGAAAACGAACAAGTACCAGCGGCGTATTGCTTTCACGCAGAGACGCAAAATAATGGTACACACTCGACCTGTCGAATATGCAAAGTCGACGACATAACTTACCGTTCGGGTAAGAAAAATTCGTTAGGACTCGTCGGTTAACAACACCAACACCTCGAGCGCGGTCTGTATAATTTTATTTACCCGACAACACGAAGCGAGCATAATAAATGAGATTCGATCTCGCAACGGCGGGTTCATTATACAGACCCTAATCGCCAACGAGGCTTGGCCCGACGAATCGTCCCCTCCGAACGGAACGGTACGATCGACATTAACACAACCAGGGTACGCGGCGCGACACCACGCTCTTAACGAATTCGAAGTCGACGACGATCGTCGTTCGGGTAAAGATTCGTTGGGACTCGCCGTCGTACACAGCCTCGAGGCGGTCTGTTTCACCCGACAACGCGAAGCGAGCATAATATTGTTCGATCTCGCAACGGCACGGGTTTTCACAGACTCTCGACAACGAGGCTTGGCGGCGACGAATCGTCCCCTCCGAACGGAACGGTACGATCGACTAAAACAGGATACGCGCGACACACGCTCTTAAAGGAATTCGAAGTCGACGACGGCGCGTCCGTTCGGGTGAAGATTCGTTGGGACTCGCCGCACGCGCAGCCTCTGAACGGTCCAATTTAACCTGCGACACGAAGCGAGCATAAAATGGTTCGATCTCGCAACGGCAACGGGTTTTCATAGACTCTATGAGAGCGAGGCTTGGCGGCGACGAATCGTCCCCTCCGAACGG
>CAXAJV010001000.1:909800-954800 GCA_963969225.1 Xylocopa violacea | reverse complement strand
GCCAGGAATGTGATCAAATATTACCGAAAAGGTGTTAGATTGGCTTAGGCTAGTTTATATTATGTTATTTATGTATATAAAGGTCCCACAGAGACGTAGATGCCAACAAGCCAGGAATGTGGTCAAATATTACCGTCGAGATGTAAGATTGGGTTAGGCTAGCTTATATTATGTTATTGATGTATATAAAGATCCCACGGAGACGTAGAGGCCAACTCGCCAGGAATGTTGTCAAATATTGTAGCCGACATGTTAGGTTGGGTTAGGTTAGGTGATATTACGTTATTGATGTATATGAAGGTCAAACGGAGACGTAGAGGCCAACAAGACTGGAATGTTGTCAAATATTACCGCCGAGATGATAGGTTGGGTTAGGTTAGGATATATTACGTTATTGATGTATATAAAGGTCCCACGGAGACGTAGAGGCCAACAAGACAGGGATGTCGCCAAATATTACCGCCGAGATCTTAGATTGGGTTAGGTTAGGTTATATTACGTTACTGACGTATGCAAAGTTCCCACGGAGACGTAGAGGCCAACAAGCCAGGAATGTGGTCAAATATTACCGCCGAGATGTTAGGTTGGGTTAGGTTAGGTTATATTAGGTTATAGATGTACATAAAGGTCCCACGGAGACGTAGATGCCAACAAGCCAGGAATGTGGTCAAATATTACCGCCGAGATGTTAGATTGGGTTAGGCTAGCTTATATTATGTTATTTATGTATATAAAGGTCCCACGGAGACGTAGATGCCAACAAGCCAGGAATGTGGTCAAATATTACCGCCGAGATGTTAGATTGGGTTAGGCTAGCTTATATTATGTTATTGATGTATATAAAGGTCCCACGGAGACGTAGAGGCTAACTCGCCAGGAATGTTGTCAAATATTACCGCCGAGATGATAGGTTGGGTCAGGTTAGGATATATTACGTTATTGATGTATATAAAGGTCCCACGGAGACGTAGAGGCCAACTCGCCAGGAATGTGGTCAAATATTACCGCCGAGATGTTAGGTTGGGTTAGGTTAGGTTATATTAGGTTATAGATGTACATAAAGGTCCCACGGAGACGTAGATGCCAACAAGCCAGGAATGTGGTCAAATATTACCGCCGAGATGTTAGATTGGGTTAGGCTAGCTTATATTATGTTATTTATGTATATAAAGTTCCCACGGAGACGTAGATGCCAACAAGCCAGGAATGTGGTCAAATATTACCGCCGAGATGTTAGATTGGGTTAGGCTAGCTTATATTATGTTATTGATGTATATAAAGGTCCCACAGAGACGTAGATGCCAACAAGCCAGGAATGTGGTCAAATATTACCGTCGAGATGTAAGATTGGGTTAGGCTAGCTTATATTATGTTATTGATGTATATAAAGATCCCACGGAGACGTAGAGGCCAACTCGCCAGGAATGTTGTCAAATATTGTAGCCGACATGTTAGGTTGGGTTAGGTTAGGTGATATTACGTTATTGATGTATATGAAGGTCAAACGGAGACGTAGAGGCGAACAAGACTGGAATGTCGTCAAATATTACCGCCGAGATGTTAGGTTGGGTTAGGTTAGGTTATATTACGTTATTGATGTATATGAGGGTTACACGGAGACGTAGAGGTCAACTCGCCAGGAATGTTGTCAGATATTACCGCCGACATGTTAGTTTGGGTTAGGTTTGGTTATATTACGTTATTGATGTATATAAAGGTCCCACGGATACGGAGAAGCCAACTCGCCACGAATGTTGTCAAATGTTACCGCCGAGACGTTAGGTTGGGTTAGGTTAGGTGATATTACGTTATTGATGTATATGAAGGCCAAACGGAGACGTAGAGGCCAACTCGCCTGGAATGTTGTCAAATCTTACCGCCGAGATGTTAGGTTGGGTGAGGTTAGGTTATATTACGTTAGTGATGTATATGAAGGTCAAACGGAAACGTAGAGGCCAACTCGCCAGGAATGTTGTCAAATATTGTCGCCGAGGTGTTAGGTTGGGTGAGGTTAGGTTATATTACGTTATTGATGTATATGAAGGTCAAGCGGAGACGTAGAGGCCAACTCGCCAGGAATGTTGTCAAATCTTACCGCCGAGATGTTAGGTTGGGTGAGGTTAGGTTATATTACGTTAGTGATGTATATGAAGGTCAAACGGAAACGTAGAGGCCAACTCGCCAGGAATGTTGTCAAATATTGTCGCCGAGGTGTTAGGTTGGGTTAGGTAAGGTTATATTACGTTATTGACGTATATAAAGGACCTACGGAGACGTAGAGGCCAACAAGACAGGAATGTCGTCAAATATTACCGCCGAGATGTTAGATTGGGTTAGGTTAGGTTATATTACGTTATTGACGTATGCAAAGGTCCCACGGAGACGCAGAGGCCAACAAGCCAGGAATGTGATCAAATATTACCGAAAAGGTGTTAGATTGGCTTAGGCTAGTTTATATTATGTTATTTATGTATATAAAGGTCCCACAGAGACGTAGATGCCAACAAGCCAGGAATGTGGTCAAATATTACCGTCGAGATGTAAGATTGGGTTAGGCTAGCTTATATTATGTTATTGATGTATATAAAGATCCCACGGAGACGTAGAGGCCAACTCGCCAGGAATGTTGTCAAATATTGTAGCCGACATGTTAGGTTGGGTTAGGTTAGGTGATATTACGTTATTGATGTATATGAAGGTCAAACGGAGACGTAGAGGCCAACAAGACTGGAATGTCGTCAAATATTACCGCCGAGATGTTAGGTTGGGTTAGGTTAGGTTATATTACGTTATTGATGTATATGAGGGTTACACGGAGACGTAGAGGTCAACTCGCCAGGAATGTTGTCAGATATTACCGCCGACATGTTAGGTTGGGTGAGGTTAGGTTATATTCCGTTATTGATGTATATAAATGTCCCACGGAGACTTAGAGGCCAACTCTCCAGGAATGTTGTCAAATCTTACCGCCGAGATGTTAGGTTGGGTTAGGTTAGCTTGTATTACGTTATTGATGTATATGAAGGTCCCACGGGGACGTAGAGTCCAACTCGCCAGGAATGTTGTCAAATATTACCGCCGAGATGATAGGTTGGGTTAGGTTAGGATATATTACGTTATTGATGTATATAAAGGTCCCACGGAGACGTAGAGGCCAACAAGACAGGGATGTCGCCAAATATTACCGCCGAGATCTTAGATTGGGTTAGGTTAGGTTATATTACGTTACTGACGTATGCAAAGTTCCCACGGAGACGTAGAGGCCAACAAGCCAGGAATGTGGTCAAATATTACCGCCGAGATGTTAGGTTGGGTTAGGTTAGGTTATATTAGGTTATAGATGTACATAAAGGTCCCACGGAGACGTAGATGCCAACAAGCCAGGAATGTGGTCAAATATTACCGCCGAGATGTTAGATTGGGTTAGGCTAGCTTATATTATGTTATTTATGTATATAAAGGTCCCACGGAGACGTAGATGCCAACAAGCCAGGAATGTGGTCAAATATTACCGCCGAGATGTTAGATTGGGTTAGGCTAGCTTATATTATGTTATTGATGTATATAAAGGTCCCACGGAGACGTAGATGCCAACAAGCCAGGAATGTGGTCAAATATTACCGCCGAGATGTTAGATTGGGTTAGGCTAGCTTATATTATGTTATTGATGTATATAAAGGTCCCACGGAGACGTAGAGGCTAACTCGCCAGGAATGTTGTCAAATATTACCGCCGAGATGATAGGTTGGGTCAGGTTAGGATATATTACGTTATTGATGTATATAAAGGTCCCACGGAGACGTAGAGGCCAACTCGCCAGGAATGTGGTCAAATATTACCGCCGAGATGTTAGGTTGGGTTAGGTTAGGTTATATTAGGTTATAGATGTACATAAAGGTCCCACGGAGACGTAGATGCCAACAAGCCAGGAATGTGGTCAAATATTACCGCCGAGATGTTAGATTGGGTTAGGCTAGCTTATATTATGTTATTTATGTATATAAAGGTCCCACGGAGACGTAGATGCCAACAAGCCAGGAATGTGGTCAAATATTACCGCCGAGATGTTAGATTGGGTTAGGCTAGCTTATATTATGTTATTGATGTATATAAAGGTCCCACAGAGACGTAGATGCCAACAAGCCAGGAATGTGGTCAAATATTACCGTCGAGATGTAAGATTGGGTTAGGCTAGCTTATATTATGTTATTGATGTATATAAAGATCCCACGGAGACGTAGAGGCCAACTCGCCAGGAATGTTGTCAAATATTGTAGCCGACATGTTAGGTTGGGTTAGGTTAGGTGATATTACGTTATTGATGTATATGAAGGTCAAACGGAGACGTAGAGGCCAACTCGCCAGGAATGTTGTCAAATATTACCGCCGAGATGTTAGGTTGGGTTAGGTTAGGTTATATTACGTTATTGATGTATATGAGGGTTACACGGAGACGTAGAGGTCAACTCGCCAGGAATGTTGTCAGATATTACCGCCGACATGTTAGGTTGGGTTAGGTTTGGTTATATTACGTTATTGATGTATATAAATGTCCCACGGATACGGAGAAGCCAACTCGCCACGAATGTCGTCAAATGTTACCGCCGACACGTTAGGTTGGGTTAGGTTAGGTGATATTACGTTATTGATGTATATGAAGGCCAAACGGAGACGTAGAGGCCAACTCGCCAGGAATGTTGTCAAATCTTACCGCCGAGATGTTAGGTTGGGTTAGGTTAGCTTATATTACGTTATTGATGTATATGAAGGTGAAACGGAGACGTAGAGGCCAACTCGCCAGGAATGTTGTCAAATATTACCGCCGTGATGTTAGGTTGGGTTAGGTTAGGTTATATTACGTTATTGATGTATATGAAGGTCAAGCGGAGACGTAGAGGCCAACTCGCCAGGAATGTTGTCAAATCTTACCGCCGAGATGTTAGGTTGGGTGAGGTTAGGTTATATTACGTTAGTGATGTATATGAAGGTCAAACGGAAACGTAGAGGCCAACTCGCCAGGAATGTTGTCAAATATTGTCGCCGAGGTGTTAGGTTGGGTTAGGTAAGGTTATATTACGTTATTGACGTATATAAAGGACCCACGGAGACGTAGAGGCCAACAAGACAGGAATGTCGTCAAATATTACCGCCGAGATGTTAGATTGGGTTAGGTTAGGTTATATTACGTTATTGACGTATGCAAAGGTCCCACGGAGACGCAGAGGCCAACAAGCCAGGAATGTGATCAAATATTACCGAAAAGGTGTTAGATTGGCTTAGGCTAGTTTATATTATGTTATTTATGTATATAAAGGTCCCACAGAGACGTAGATGCCAACAAGCCAGGAATGTGGTCAAATATTACCGTCGAGATGTAAGATTGGGTTAGGCTAGCTTATATTATGTTATTGATGTATATAAAGATCCCACGGAGACGTAGAGGCCAACTCGCCAGGAATGTTGTCAAATATTGTAGCCGACATGTTAGGTTGGGTTAGGTTAGGTGATATTACGTTATTGATGTATATGAAGGTCAAACGGAGACGTAGAGGCCAACAAGACTGGAATGTTGTCAAATATTACCGCCGAGATGATAGGTTGGGTTAGGTTAGGATATATTACGTTATTGATGTATATAAAGGTCCCACGGAGACGTAGAGGCCAACAAGACAGGGATGTCGCCAAATATTACCGCCGAGATCTTAGATTGGGTTAGGTTAGGTTATATTACGTTACTGACGTATGCAAAGTTCCCACGGAGACGTAGAGGCCAACAAGCCAGGAATGTGGTCAAATATTACCGCCGAGATGTTAGGTTGGGTTAGGTTAGGTTATATTAGGTTATAGATGTACATAAAGGTCCCACGGAGACGTAGATGCCAACAAGCCAGGAATGTGGTCAAATATTACCGCCGAGATGTTAGATTGGGTTAGGCTAGCTTATATTATGTTATTTATGTACATAAAGGTCCCACGGAGACGTAGATGCCAACAAGCCAGGAATGTGGTCAAATATTACCGCCGAGATGTTAGATTGGGTTAGGCTAGCTTATATTATGTTATTGATGTATATAAAGGTCCCACGGAGACGTAGAGGCTAACTCGCCAGGAATGTTGTCAAATATTACCGCCGAGATGATAGGTTGGGTCAGGTTAGGATATATTACGTTATTGATGTATATAAAGGTCCCACGGAGACGTAGAGGCCAACTCGCCAGGAATGTGGTCAAATATTACCGCCGAGATGTTAGGTTGGGTTAGGTTAGGTTATATTAGGTTATAGATGTACATAAAGGTCCCACGGAGACGTAGATGCCAACAAGCCAGGAATGTGGTCAAATATTACCGCCGAGATGTTAGATTGGGTTAGGCTAGCTTATATTATGTTATTTATGTATATAAAGTTCCCACGGAGACGTAGATGCCAACAAGCCAGGAATGTGGTCAAATATTACCGCCGAGATGTTAGATTGGGTTAGGCTAGCTTATATTATGTTATTGATGTATATAAAGGTCCCACAGAGACGTAGATGCCAACAAGCCAGGAATGTGGTCAAATATTACCGTCGAGATGTAAGATTGGGTTAGGCTAGCTTATATTATGTTATTGATGTATATAAAGATCCCACGGAGACGTAGAGGCCAACTCGCCAGGAATGTTGTCAAATATTGTAGCCGACATGTTAGGTTGGGTTAGGTTAGGTGATATTACGTTATTGATGTATATGAAGGTCAAACGGAGACGTAGAGGCGAACAAGACTGGAATGTCGTCAAATATTACCGCCGAGATGTTAGGTTGGGTTAGGTTAGGTTATATTACGTTATTGATGTATATGAGGGTTACACGGAGACGTAGAGGTCAACTCGCCAGGAATGTTGTCAGATATTACCGCCGACATGTTAGTTTGGGTTAGGTTTGGTTATATTACGTTATTGATGTATATAAAGGTCCCACGGATACGGAGAAGCCAACTCGCCACGAATGTTGTCAAATGTTACCGCCGAGACGTTAGGTTGGGTTAGGTTAGGTGATATTACGTTATTGATGTATATGAAGGCCAAACGGAGACGTAGAGGCCAACTCGCCTGGAATGTTGTCAAATCTTACCGCCGAGATGTTAGGTTGGGTGAGGTTAGGTTATATTACGTTAGTGATGTATATGAAGGTCAAACGGAAACGTATAGGCCAACTCGCCAGGAATGTTGTCAAATATTGTCGCCGAGGTGTTAGGTTGGGTGAGGTTAGGTTATATTACGTTATTGATGTATATGAAGGTCAAGCGGAGACGTAGAGGCCAACTCGCCAGGAATGTTGTCAAATCTTACCGCCGAGATGTTAGGTTGGGTGAGGTTAGGTTATATTACGTTAGTGATGTATATGAAGGTCAAACGGAAACGTAGAGGCCAACTCGCCAGGAATGTTGTCAAATATTGTCGCCGAGGTGTTAGGTTGGGTTAGGTAAGGTTATATTACGTTATTGACGTATATAAAGGACCTACGGAGACGTAGAGGCCAACAAGACAGGAATGTCGTCAAATATTACCGCCGAGATGTTAGATTGGGTTAGGTTAGGTTATATTACGTTATTGACGTATGCAAAGGTCCCACGGAGACGCAGAGGCCAACAAGCCAGGAATGTGATCAAATATTACCGAAAAGGTGTTAGATTGGCTTAGGCTAGTTTATATTATGTTATTTATGTATATAAAGGTCCCACAGAGACGTAGATGCCAACAAGCCAGGAATGTGGTCAAATATTACCGTCGAGATGTAAGATTGGGTTAGGCTAGCTTATATTATGTTATTGATGTATATAAAGATCCCACGGAGACGTAGAGGCCAACTCGCCAGGAATGTTGTCAAATATTGTAGCCGACATGTTAGGTTGGGTTAGGTTAGGTGATATTACGTTATTGATGTATATGAAGGTCAAACGGAGACGTAGAGGCCAACAAGACTGGAATGTCGTCAAATATTACCGCCGAGATGTTAGGTTGGGTTAGGTTAGGTTATATTACGTTATTGATGTATATGAGGGTTACACGGAGACGTAGAGGTCAACTCGCCAGGAATGTTGTCAGATATTACCGCCGACATGTTAGGTTGGGTGAGGTTAGGTTATATTCCGTTATTGATGTATATAAATGTCCCACGGAGACTTAGAGGCCAACTCTCCAGGAATGTTGTCAAATCTTACCGCCGAGATGTTAGGTTGGGTTAGGTTAGCTTGTATTACGTTATTGATGTATATGAAGGTCCCACGGGGACGTAGAGTCCAACTCGCCAGGAATGTTGTCAAATATTACCGCCGAGATGATAGGTTGGGTTAGGTTAGGATATATTACGTTATTGATGTATATAAAGGTCCCACGGAGACGTAGAGGCCAACAAGACAGGGATGTCGCCAAATATTACCGCCGAGATCTTAGATTGGGTTAGGTTAGGTTATATTACGTTACTGACGTATGCAAAGTTCCCACGGAGACGTAGAGGCCAACAAGCCAGGAATGTGGTCAAATATTACCGCCGAGATGTTAGGTTGGGTTAGGTTAGGTTATATTAGGTTATAGATGTACATAAAGGTCCCACGGAGACGTAGATGCCAACAAGCCAGGAATGTGGTCAAATATTACCGCCGAGATGTTAGATTGGGTTAGGCTAGCTTATATTATGTTATTTATGTATATAAAGGTCCCACGGAGACGTAGATGCCAACAAGCCAGGAATGTGGTCAAATATTACCGCCGAGATGTTAGATTGGGTTAGGCTAGCTTATATTATGTTATTGATGTATATAAAGGTCCCACGGAGACGTAGATGCCAACAAGCCAGGAATGTGGTCAAATATTACCACCGAGATGTTAGATTGGGTTAGGCTAGCTTATATTATGTTATTGATGTATATAAAGGTCCCACGGAGACGTAGAGGCTAACTCGCCAGGAATGTTGTCAAATATTACCGCCGAGATGATAGGTTGGGTCAGGTTAGGATATATTACGTTATTGATGTATATAAAGGTCCCACGGAGACGTAGAGGCCAACTCGCCAGGAATGTGGTCAAATATTACCGCCGAGATGTTAGGTTGGGTTAGGTTAGGTTATATTAGGTTATAGATGTACATAAAGGTCCCACGGAGACGTAGATGCCAACAAGCCAGGAATGTGGTCAAATATTACCGCCGAGATGTTAGATTGGGTTAGGCTAGCTTATATTATGTTATTTATGTATATAAAGGTCCCACGGAGACGTAGATGCCAACAAGCCAGGAATGTGGTCAAATATTACCGCCGAGATGTTAGATTGGGTTAGGCTATCTTATATTATGTTATTGATGTATATAAAGGTCCCACAGAGACGTAGATGCCAACAAGCCAGGAATGTGGTCAAATATTACCGTCGAGATGTAAGATTGGGTTAGGCTAGCTTATATTATGTTATTGATGTATATAAAGATCCCACGGAGACGTAGAGGCCAACTCGCCAGGAATGTTGTCAAATATTGTAGCCGACATGTTAGGTTGGGTTAGGTTAGGTGATATTACGTTATTGATGTATATGAAGGTCAAACGGAGACGTAGAGGCCAACAAGACTGGAATGTCGTCAAATATTACCGCCGAGATGTTAGGTTGGGTTAGGTTAGGTTATATTACGTTATTGATGTATATGAGGGATACACGGAGACGTAGAGGTCAACTCGCCAGGAATGTTGTCAGATATTACCGCCGACATATTAGTTTGGGTTAGGTTTGGTTATATTACGTTATTGATGTATATAAAGGTCCCACGGATACGGAGAAGCCAACTCGCCACGAATGTTGTCAAATGTTACCGCCGAGACGTTAGGTTGGGTTAGGTTAGGTGATATTACGTTATTGATGTATATGAAGGCCAAACGGAGACGTAGAGGCCAACTCGCCTGGAATGTTGTCAAATCTTACCGCCGAGATGTTAGGTTGGGTGAGGTTAGGTTATATTACGTTAGTGATGTATATGAAGGTCAAACGGAAACGTAGAGGCCAACTCGCCAGGAATGTTGTCAAATATTGTCGCCGAGGTGTTAGGTTGGGTTAGGTAAGGTTATATTTCGTTATTGATGTATATAAAGGACCCACGGAGACGTAGAGGCCAACAAGACAGGAATGTCGTCAAATATTACAGCCGAGATGTTAGGTTGGGTTAGGTTAGGTTATATTAGGTTATAGATGTACATAAAGGTCCCACGGAGACGTAGATGCCAACAAGCCAGGAATGTGGTCAAATATTACCGCCGAGATGTTAGATTGGGTTAGGCTAGTTTATATTATGTTATTTATGTATATAAAGGTCCCACGGAGACGTAGATGCCAACAAGCCAGGAATGTGGTCAAATATTACCGCCGAGATGTTAGGTTGGGTGAGGTTAGGTTATATTCCGTTATTGATGTATATAAATGTCCCACGGAGACTTAGAGGCCAACTCTCCAGGAATGTTGTCAAATCTTACCGCCGAGATGTTAGGTTGGGTTAGGTTAGCTTGTATTACGTTATTGATGTATATGAAGGTCAAACGGAGACGTAGAGGCCAACTCGCCAGGAATGTTGTCAAATATTACCGCCGAGATGTTAGGTTGTGTTAGGTTAGGTTATATTACGTTATTGATGTATATGAGGGTTACACGGAGACGTAGAGGTCAACTCGCCAGGAATGTTGTCAGATATTACCGCCGACATGTTAGGTTGGGTTAGGTTTGGTTATATTACGTTATTGATGTATATAAATGTCCCACGGATACGGAGAAGCCAACTCGCCACGAATGTTGTCAAATGTTACCGCCGACACGTTAGGTTGGGTTAGGTTAGGTGATATTACGTTATTGATGTATATGAAGGCCAAACGGAGACGTAGAGGCCAACTCGCCAGGAATGTTGTCAAATCTTACCGCCGAGATGTTAGGTTGGGTTAGGTTAGCTTATATTACGTTATTGATGTATATGAAGGTGAAACGGAGACGTAGAGGCCAACTCGCCAGGAATGTTGTCAAATATTACCGCCGTGATGTTAGGTTGGGTTAGGTTAGGTTATATTACGTTATTGATGTATATGAAGGTCAAGCGGAGACGTAGAGGCCAACTCGCCAGGAATGTTGTCAAATCTTACCGCCGAGATGTTAGGTTGGGTGAGGTTAGGTTATATTACGTTAGTGACGTATATAAAGGACCCACGGAGACGTAGAGGCCAACAAGACAGGAATGTCGTCAAATATTACCGCCGAGATGTTAGATTGGGTTAGGTTAGGTTATATTACGTTATTGACGTATGCAAAGGTCCCACGGAGACGCAGAGGCCAACAAGCCAGGAATGTGATCAAATATTACCGAAAAGGTGTTAGATTGGCTTAGGCTAGTTTATATTATGTTATTTATGTATATAAAGGTCCCACAGAGACGTAGATGCCAACAAGCCAGGAATGTGGTCAAATATTACCGTCGAGATGTAAGATTGGGTTAGGCTAGCTTATATTATGTTATTGATGTATATAAAGATCCCACGGAGACGTAGAGGCCAACTCGCCAGGAATGTTGTCAAATATTGTAGCCGACATGTTAGGTTGGGTTAGGTTAGGTGATATTACGTTATTGATGTATATGAAGGTCAAACGGAGACGTAGAGGCCAACAAGACTGGAATGTCGTCAAATATTACCGCCGAGATGTTAGGTTGGGTTAGGTTAGGTTATATTACGTTATTGATGTATATGAGGGTTACACGGAGACGTAGAGGTCAACTCGCCAGGAATGTTGTCAGATATTACCGCCGACATGTTAGGTTGGGTGAGGTTAGGTTATATTCCGTTATTGATGTATATAAATGTCCCACGGAGACTTAGAGGCCAACTCTCCAGGAATGTTGTCAAATCTTACCGCCGAGATGTTAGGTTGGGTTAGGTTAGCTTGTATTACGTTATTGATGTATATGAAGGTCCCACGGGGACGTAGAGGCCAACTCGCCAGGAATGTTGTCAAATATTACCGCCGAGATGATAGGTTGGGTTAGGTTAGGATATATTACGTTATTGATGTATATAAAGGTCCCACGGAGACGTAGAGGCCAACAAGACAGGGATGTCGCCAAATATTACCGCCGAGATCTTAGATTGGGTTAGGTTAGGTTATATTACGTTACTGACGTATGCAAAGTTCCCACGGAGACGTAGAGGCCAACAAGCCAGGAATGTGGTCAAATATTACCGCCGAGATGTTAGGTTGGGTTAGGTTAGGTTATATTAGGTTATAGATGTACATAAAGGTCCCACGGAGACGTAGATGCCAACAAGACAGGAATGTGGTCAAATATTACCGCCGAGATGTTAGATTGGGTTAGGCTAGCTTATATTATGTTATTTATGTATATAAAGGTCCCACGGAGACGTAGATGCCAACAAGCCAGGAATGTGGTCAAATATTACCGCCGAGATGTTAGATTGGGTTAGGCTAGCTTATATTATGTTATTGATGTATATGAAGGTCAAACGGAAACGTAGAGGCCAACTCGCCAGGAATGTTGTCAAATATTGTCGCCGAGGTGTTAGGTTGGGTTAGGTAAGGTTATATTACGTTATTGACGTATATAAAGGACCCACGGAGACGTAGAGGCCAACAAGACAGGAATGTTGTCAAATATTACCGCCGAGATGTTAGATTGGGTTAGGTTAGGTTATATTACGTTATTGACGTATGCAAAGGTCCCACGGAGACGCAGAGGCCAACAAGCCAGGAATGTGATCAAATATTACCGAAAAGGTGTTAGATTGGCTTAGGCTAGTTTATATTATGTTATTTATGTATATAAAGGTCCCACAGAGACGTAGATGCCAACAAGCCAGGAATGTGGTCAAATATTACCGTCGAGATGTAAGATTGGGTTAGGCTAGCTTATATTATGTTATTGATGTATATAAAGATCCCACGGAGACGTAGAGGCCAACTCGCCAGGAATGTTGTCAAATATTGTAGCCGACATGTTAGGTTGGGTTAGGTTAGGTGATATTACGTTATTGATGTATATGAAGGTCAAACGGAGACGTAGAGGCCAACAAGACTGGAATGTCGTCAAATATTACCGCCGAGATGTTAGGTTGGGTTAGGTTAGGTTATATTACGTTATTGATGTATATGAGGGTTACACGGAGACGTAGAGGTCAACTCGCCAGGAATGTTGTCAGATATTACCGCCGACATGTTAGGTTGGGTGAGGTTAGGTTATATTCCGTTATTGATGTATATAAATGTCCCACGGAGACTTAGAGGCCAACTCTCCAGGAATGTTGTCAAATCTTACCGCCGAGATGTTAGGTTGGGTTAGGTTAGCTTGTATTACGTTATTGATGTATATGAAGGTCCCACGGGGACGTAGAGGCCAACTCGCCAGGAATGTTGTCAAATATTACCGCCGAGATGATAGGTTGGGTTAGGTTAGGATATATTACGTTATTGATGTATATAAAGGTCCCACGGAGACGTAGAGGCCAACAAGACAGGGATGTCGCCAAATATTACCGCCGAGATCTTAGATTGGGTTAGGTTAGGTTATATTACGTTACTGACGTATGCAAAGTTCCCACGGAGACGTAGAGGCCAACAAGCCAGGAATGTGGTCAAATATTACCGCCGAGATGTTAGGTTGGGTTAGGTTAGGTTATATTAGGTTATAGATGTACATAAAGGTCCCACGGAGACGTAGATGCCAACAAGACAGGAATGTGGTCAAATATTACCGCCGAGATGTTAGATTGGGTTAGGCTAGCTTATATTATGTTATTTATGTATATAAAGGTCCCACGGAGACGTAGATGCCAACAAGCCAGGAATGTGGTCAAATATTACCGCCGAGATGTTAGATTGGGTTAGGCTAGCTTATATTATGTTATTGATGTATATAAAGGTCCCACGGAGACGTAGAGGCTAACTCGCCAGGAATGTTGTCAAATATTACCGCCGAGATGATAGGTTGGGTCAGGTTAGGATATATTACGTTATTGATGTATATAAAGGTCCCACGGAGACGTAGAGGCCAACTCGCCAGGAATGTGGTCAAATATTACCGCCGAGATGTTAGGTTGGGTTAGGTTAGGTTATATTAGGTTATAGATGTACATAAAGGTCCAACGGAGACGTAGATGCCAACAAGCCAGGAATGTGGTCAAATATTACCGCCGAGATGTTAGATTGGGTTAGGCTAGCTTATATTATGTTATTTATGTATATAAAGGTCCCACGGAGACGTAGATGCCAACAAGCCAGGAATGTGGTCAAATATTACCGCCGAGATGTTAGATTGGGTTAGGCTAGCTTATATTATGTTATTGATGTATATAAAGGTCCCACAGAGACGTAGATGCCAACAAGCCAGGAATGTGGTCAAATATTACCGTCGAGATGTAAGATTGGGTTAGGCTAGCTTATATTATGTTATTGATGTATATAAAGATCCCACGGAGACGTAGAGGCCAACTCGCCAGGAATGTTGTCAAATATTGTAGCCGACATGTTAGGTTGGGTTAGGTTAGGTGATATTACGTTATTGATGTATATGAAGGTCAAACGGAGACGTAGAGGCGAACAAGACTGGAATGTCGTCAAATATTACCGCCGAGAAGTTAGGTTGGGTTAGGTTAGGTTATATTACGTTATTGATGTATATGAGGGTTACACGGAGACGTAGAGGTCAACTCGCCAGGAATGTTGTCAGATATTACCGCCGACATGTTAGTTTGGGTTAGGTTTGGTTATATTACGTTATTGATGTATATAAAGGTCCCACGGATACGGAGAAGCCAACTCGCCACGAATGTTGTCAAATGTTACCGCCGAGACGTTAGGTTGGGTTAGGTTAGGTGATATTACGTTATTGATGTATATGAAGGCCAAACGGAGACGTAGAGGCCAACTCGCCTGGAATGTTGTCAAATCTTACCGCCGAGATGTTAGGTTGGGTGAGGTTAGGTTATATTACGTTAGTGATGTATATGAAGGTCAAACGGAAACGTAGAGGCCAACTCGCCAGGAATGTTGTCAAATATTGTCGCCGAGGTGTTAGGTTGGGTGAGGTTAGGTTATATTACGTTATTGATGTATATGAAGGTCAAGCGGAGACGTAGAGGCCAACTCGCCAGGAATGTTGTCAAATCTTACCGCCGAGATGTTAGGTTGGGTGAGGTTAGGTTATACTACGTTAGTGATGTATATGAAGGTCAAACGGAAACGTAGAGGCCAACTCGCCAGGAATGTTGTCAAATATTGTCGCCGAGGTGTTAGGTTGGGTTAGGTAAGGTTATATTACGTTATTGACGTATATAAAGGACCTACGGAGACGTAGAGGCCAACAAGACAGGAATGTCGTCAAATATTACCGCCGAGATGTTAGATTGGGTTAGGTTAGGTTATATTACGTTATTGACGTATGCAAAGGTCCCACGGAGACGCAGAGGCCAACAAGCCAGGAATGTGATCAAATATTACCGAAAAGGTGTTAGATTGGCTTAGGCTAGTTTATATTATGTTATTTATGTATATAAAGATCCCACAGAGACGTAGATGCCAACAAGCCAGGAATGTGGTCAAATATTACCGTCGAGATGTAAGATTGGGTTAGGCTAGCTTATATTATGTTATTGATGTATATAAAGATCCCACGGAGACGTAGAGGCCAACTCGCCAGGAATGTTGTCAAATATTGTAGCCGACATGTTAGGTTGGGTTAGGTTAGGTGATATTACGTTATTGATGTATATGAAGGTCAAACGGAGACGTAGAGGCCAACAAGACTGGAATGTCGTCAAATATTACCGCCGAGATGTTAGGTTGGGTTAGGTTAGGTTATATTACGTTATTGATGTATATGAGGGTTACACGGAGACGTAGAGGTCAACTCGCCAGGAATGTTGTCAGATATTACCGCCGACATGTTAGGTTGGGTGAGGTTAGGTTATATTCCGTTATTGATGTATATAAATGTCCCACGGAGACTTAGAGGCCAACTCTCCAGGAATGTTGTCAAATCTTACCGCCGAGATGTTAGGTTGGGTTAGGTTAGCTTGTATTACGTTATTGATGTATATGAAGGTCCCACGGGGACGTAGAGGCCAACTCGCCAGGAATGTTGTCAAATATTACCGCCGAGATGATAGGTTGGGTTAGGTTAGGATATATTACGTTATTGATGTACATAAAGGTCCCACGGAGACGTAGAGGCCAACAAGACAGGGATGTCGCCAAATATTACCGCCGAGATCTTAGATTGGGTTAGGTTAGGTTATATTACGTTACTGACGTATGCAAAGTTCCCACGGAGACGTAGAGGCTAACTCGCCAGGAATGTTGTCAAATATTACCGCCGAGATGATAGGTTGGGTCAGGTTAGGATATATTACGTTATTGATGTATATAAAGGTCCCACGGAGACGTAGAGGCCAACTCGCCAGGAATGTGGTCAAATATTACCGCCGAGATGTTAGGTTGGGTTAGGCTAGCTTATATTATGTTATTGATGTATATAAAGGTCCCACAGAGACGTAGATGCCAACAAGCCAGGAATGTGGTCAAATATTACCGTCGAGATGTAAGATTGGGTTAGGCTAGCTTATATTATGTTATTGATGTATATAAAGATCCCACGGAGACGTAGAGGCCAACTCGCCAGGAATGTTGTCAAATATTGTAGCCGACATGTTAGGTTGGGTTAGGTTAGGTGATATTACGTTATTGATGTATATGAAGGTCAAACGGAGACGTAGAGGCCAACAAGACTGGAATGTCGTCAAATATTACCGCCGAGATGTTAGGTTGGGTTAGGTTAGGTTATATTACGTTATTGATGTATATGAGGGTTACACGGAGACGTAGAGGTCAACTCGCCAGGAATGTTGTCAGATATTACCGCCGACATGTTAGTTTGGGTTAGGTTTGGTTATATTACGTTATTGATGTATATAAAGGTCCCACGGATACGGAGAAGCCAACTCGCCACGAATGTTGTCAAATGTTACCGCCGAGACGTTAGGTTGGGTTAGGTTAGGTGATATTACGTTATTGATGTATATGAAGGCCAAACGGAGACGTAGAGGCCAACTCGCCTTTAATGTTGTCAAATCTTACCGCCGAGATGTTAGGTTGGGTGAGGTTAGGTTATATTACGTTAGTGATGTATATGAAGGTCAAACGGAAACGTAGAGGCCAACTCGCCAGGAATGTTGTCAAATATTGTCGCCGAGGTGTTAGGTTGGGTTAGGTAAGGTTATATTTCGTTATTGATGTATATAAAGGACCCACGGAGACGTAGAGGCCAACAAGACAGGAATGTCGTCAAATATTACAGCCGAGATGTTAGGTTGGGTTAGGTTAGGTTATATTAGGTTATAGATGTACATAAAGGTCCCACGGAGACGTAGATGCCAACAAGCCAGGAATGTGGTCAAATATTACCGCCGAGATGTTAGATTGGGTTAGGCTAGTTTATATTATGTTATTTATGTATATAAAGGTCCCACGGAGACGTAGATGCCAACAAGCCAGGAATGTGGTCAAATATTACCGCCGAGATGTTAGATTGGGTTAGGCTAGCTTATATTATGTTATTGATGTATATAAAGGTCCCACGTAGACGTAGAGGCCAACTCGCCAGGAATGTTGTCAAATATTACCGCCGAGATGATAGGTTGGGTTAGGCTAGCTTATATTATGTTATTGATGTATATAAAGGTCCCACGGATACGTAGAGGCCAACTCGCCAGAATTGTTGTCAAATATTACCGCCGAGAAGTTAGGTTGGGTTAGGTTATGTTATATTCCGTTATTGATGTATATAAAGGACCCACGGAGACGTAGTGGCCAACAAGACAGGAATGTCGTCAAATATTACCGCCGAGATGTTAGATTGGGTTAGGCTAGCTTATATTATGTTATTTATGTATATAAAGGTCCGACGGAGACGTAGATGCCAACAAGCCAGGAATGTGGTCAAATATTACCGCCGAGATGTTAGATTGGGTTAGGCTAGCTTATATTATGTTATTGATGTATATAAAGGTCCCACGGAGACGTAGAGGCCAACTTGCCAGGAATGCTTTCAAATATTACCGCCGAGATGTTAGGTTGGGGTAGGTTTGGTTATATTACGTTATAGATGTATATAAAGGTCCCACGCAGACGTAGAGGCCAACTCGCCGGAAATGTTGTCAAATATTACCGCCGATATGTTAGGTTGGGTGAGGTTAGGTTATATTACGTTAGTGATGTATATGAAGGTCAAACGGAAACGTAGAGGCCAACTCGCCACGAATGTTGTCAAATGTTACCGCCGAGACGTTAGGTTGGGTTAGGTTAGGTGATATTACGTTATTGATGTATATGAAGGCCAAACGGAGACGTAGAGGCCAACTCGCCTGGAATGTCGTCAAATATTACCGCCGAGATGTTAGATTGGGTTAGGTTAGGTTATATTACGTTATTGACGTATGCAAAGGTCCCACGGAGACGCAGAGGCCAACAAGCCAGGAATGTGATCAAATATTACCGAAAAGGTGTTAGATTGGCTTAGGCTAGTTTATATTATGTTATTTATGTATATAAAGGTCCCACAGAGACGTAGATGCCAACAAGCCAGGAATGTGGTCAAATATTACCGTCGAGATGTAAGATTGGGTTAGGCTAGCTTATATTATGTTATTGATGTATATAAAGATCCCACGGAGACGAAGAGGCCAACTCGCCAGGAATGTTGTCAAATATTGTAGCCGACATGTTAGGTTGGGTTAGGTTAGGTGATATTACGTTATTGATGTATATGAAGGTCAAACGGAGACGTAGAGGCCAACAAGACTGGAATGTCGTCAAATATTACCGCCGAGATGTTAGGTTGGGTTAGGTTAGGTTATATTACGTTATTGATGTATATGAGGGTTACACGGAGACGTAGAGGTCAACTCGCCAGGAATGTTGTCAGATATTACCGCCGACATGTTAGGTTGGGTGAGGTTAGGTTATATTCCGTTATTGATGTATATAAATGTCCCACGGAGACTTAGAGGCCAACTCTCCAGGAATGTTGTCAAATCTTACCGCCGAGATGTTAGGTTGGGTTAGGTTAGCTTGTATTACGTTATTGATGTATATGAAGGTCCCACGGGGACGTAGAGGCCAACTCGCCAGGAATGTTGTCAAATATTACCGCCGAGATGATAGGTTGGGTTAGGTTAGGATATATTACGTTATTGATGTATATAAAGGTCCCACGGAGACGTAGAGGCCAACAAGACAGGGATGTCGCCAAATATTACCGCCGAAATCTTAGATTGGGTTAGGTTAGGTTATATTACGTTACTGACGTATGCAAAGTTCCCACGGAGACGTAGAGGCCAACAAGCCAGGAATGTGGTCAAATATTACCGCCGAGATGTTAGGTTGGGTTAGGTTAGGTTATATTAGGTTATAGATGTACATAAAGGTCCCACGGAGACGTAGATGCCAACAAGCCAGGAATGTGGTCAAATATTACCGCCGAGATGTTAGATTGGGTTAGGCTAGCTTATATTATGTTATTTATGTATATAAAGGTCCCACGCAGACGTAGATGCCAACAAGCCAGGAATGTGGTCAAATATTACCGCCGAGATGTTAGATTGGGTTAGGCTAGCTTATATTATGTTATTGATGTATATAAAGGTCCCACGGAGACGTAGAGGCTAACTCGCCAGGAATGTTGTCAAATATTACCGCCGAGATGATAGGTTGGGTCAGGTTAGGATATATTACGTTATTGATGTATATAAAGGTCCCACGGAGACGTAGAGGCCAACTCGCCAGGAATGTGGTCAAATATTACCGCCGAGATGTTAGGTTGGGTTAGGTTAGGTTATATTAGGTTATAGATGTACATAAAGGTCCCACGGAGACGTAGATGCCAACAAGCCAGGAATGTGGTCAAATATTACCGCCGAGATGTTAGATTGGGTTAGGCTAGCTTATATTATGTTATTTATGTATATAAAGGTCCCACGGAGACGTAGATGCCAACAAGCCAGGAATGTGGTCAAATATTACCGCCGAGATGTTAGATTGGGTTAGGCTAGCTTATATTATGTTATTGATGTATATAAAGGTCCCACAGAGACGTAGATGCCAACAAGCCAGGAATGTGGTCAAATATTACCGTCGAGATGTAAGATTGGGTTAGGCTAGCTTATATTATGTTATTGATGTATATAAAGATCCCACGGAGACGTAGAGGCCAACTCGCCAGGAATGTTGTCAAATATTGTAGCCGACATGTTAGGTTGGGTTAGGTTAGGTGATATTACGTTATTGATGTATATGAAGGTCAAACGGAGACGTAGAGGCCAACAAGACTGGAATGTCGTCAAATATTACCGCCGAGATGTTAGGTTGGGTTAGGTTAGGTTATATTACGTTATTGATGTATATGAGGGTTACACGGAGACGTAGAGGTCAACTCGCCAGGAATGTTGTCAGATATTACCGCCGACATGTTAGTTTGGGTTAGGTTTGGTTATATTACGTTATTGATGTATATAAAGGTCCCACGGATACGGAGAAGCCAACTCGCCACGAATGTTGTCAAATGTTACCGCCGAGACGTTAGGTTGGGTTAGGTTAGGTGATATTACGTTATTGATGTATATGAAGGCCAAACGGAGACGTAGAGGCCAACTCGCCTTTAATGTTGTCAAATCTTACCGCCGAGATGTTAGGTTGGGTGAGGTTAGGTTATATTACGTTAGTGATGTATATGAAGGTCAAACGGAAACGTAGAGGCCAACTCGCCAGGAATGTTGTCAAATATTGTCGCCGAGGTGTTAGGTTGGGTTAGGTAAGGTTATATTTCGTTATTGATGTATATAAAGGACCCACGGAGACGTAGAGGCCAACAAGACAGGAATGTCGTCAAATATTACAGCCGAGATGTTAGGTTGGGTTAGGTTAGGTTATATTAGGTTATAGATGTACATAAAGGTCCCACGGAGACGTAGATGCCAACAAGCCAGGAATGTGGTCAAATATTACCGCCGAGATGTTAGATTGGGTTAGGCTAGTTTATATTATGTTATTTATGTATATAAAGGTCCCACGGAGACGTAGATGCCAACAAGCCAGGAATGTGGTCAAATATTACCGCCGAGATGTTAGATTGGGTTAGGCTAGCTTATATTATGTTATTGATGTATATAAAGGTCCCACGTAGACGTAGAGGCCAACTCGCCAGGAATGTTGTCAAATATTACCGCCGAGATGATAGGTTGGGTTAGGCTAGCTTATATTATGTTATTGATGTATATAAAGGTCCCACGGATACGTAGAGGCCAACTCGCCAGAATTGTTGTCAAATATTACCGCCGAGAAGTTAGGTTGGGTTAGGTTATGTTATATTCCGTTATTGATGTATATAAAGGACCCACGGAGACGTAGTGGCCAACAAGACAGGAATGTCGTCAAATATTACCGCCGAGATGTTAGATTGGGTTAGGCTAGCTTATATTATGTTATTTATGTATATAAAGGTCCGACGGAGACGTAGATGCCAACAAGCCAGGAATGTGGTCAAATATTACCGCCGAGATGTTAGATTGGGTTAGGCAAGCTTATATTATGTTATTGATGTATATAAAGGTCCCACGGAGACGTAGAGGCCAACAAGACTGGAATGTCGTCAAATATTACCGCCGAGATGTTAGATTGGGTTAGGTTAGGTTATATTACGTTATTGACGTATGTAAAGGTCCCACGGAGACGCAGAGGCCAACAAGCCAGGAATGTGGTCAGATATTACCGAAGAGATGTTAGATTGGGTTAGGCTAGTTTATATTATGTTATTTATGTATATAAAGGTCCCACGGAGACGTAGATGCCAACAAGCCAGGAATGTGGTCAAATATTACCGCCGAGATGTTAGATTGGGTTAGGCTAGCTTATATTATGTTATTGATGTATATAAAGGGCCCACGTAGACGTAGAGGCCAACTCGCCAGGAATGTTGTCAAATATTACCGCCGAGATGATAGGTTGGGTTAGGCTAGCTTATATTATGTTATTGATGTATATAAAGGTCCCACGGATACGTAGAGGCCAACTCGCCAGAATTGTTGTCAAATATTACCGCCGAGAAGTTAGGTTGGGTTAGGTTATGTTATATTCCGTTATTGATGTATATAAAGGACCCACGGAGACGTAGTGGCCAACAAGACAGGAATGTCGTCAAATATTACCGCCGAGATGTTAGATTGGGTTAGGCTAGCTTATATTATGTTATTTATGTATATAATGGTCCGACGGAGACGTAGATGCCAACAAGCCAGGAATGTGGTCAAATATTACCGCCGAGATGTTAGATTGGGTTAGGCTAGCTTATATTATGTTATTGATGTATATAAAGGTCCCACGGAGACGTAGAGGCCAACTTGCCAGGAATGTTTTCAAATATTACCGCCGAGATGTTAGGTTGGGGTAGGTTTGGTTATATTACGTTATAGATGTATATAAAGGTCCCACGCAGACGTAGAGGCCAACTCGCCAGGAATGTTGTCAAATATTACCGCCGAGATGATAGGTTGGGTTAGGTTAGGTGATATTACGTTATTGATGTATATGAAGGTCAAACGGAGACGTAGAGGCCAACTCGCCAGGAATGTTGTCAAATATTACCGCCGAGATGTTAGGTTGGGTGAGGTTAGGTTATATTCCGTTATTGATGTATATAAATGTCCCACGGAGACTTAGAGGCCAACTCTCCAGGAATGTTGTCAAATCTTACCGCCGAGATGTTAGGTTGGGTTAGGTTAGCTTGTATTACGTTATTGATGTATATGAAGGTCAAACGGAGACGTAGAAGCCAACTCGCCAGGAATGTTGTCAAATATTACCGCCGAGATGTTAGGTTGGGTTAGGTTAGGTTATATTACGTTATTGATGTATATGAGGGTTACACGGAGACGTAGAGGTCAACTCGCCAGGAATGTTGTCAGATATTACCGCCGACATGTTAGGTTGGGTTAGGTTTGGTTATATTACGTTATTGATGTATATAAATGTCCCACGGATACGGAGAAGCCAACTCGCCACGAATGTTGTCAAATGTTACCGCCGACACGTTAGGTTGGGTTAGGTTAGGTGATATTACGTTATTGATGTATATGAAGGCCAAACGGAGACGTAGAGGCCAACTCGCCAGGAATGTTGTCAAATCTTACCGCCGAGATGTTAGGTTGGGTTAGGTTAGATTATATTACGTTATTGATGTATATGAAGGTCAAACGGAGACGTAGAGGCCAACTCGCCAGGAATGTTGTCAAATATTACCGCCGTGATGTTAGGTTCGGTTAGGCTAGGTTATATTACGTTATTGATGTATATGAAGGTCAAGCGGAGACGTAGAGGCCAACTCGCCAGGAATGTTGTCAAATCTTACCGCCGAGATGTTAGGTTGGGTGAGGTTAGGTTATATTACGTTAGTGATGTATATGAAGGTCAAACGGAAACGTAGAGGCCAACTCGCCAGGAATGTTGTCAAATATTGTCGCCGAGGTGTTAGGTTGGGTTAGGTTATGTTATATTCCGTTATTGATGTATATAAAGGACCCACGGAGACGTAGTGGCCAACAAGACAGGAATGTCGTCAAATATTACCGCCGAGATGTTAGATTGGGTTAGGCTAGCTTATATTATGTTATTTATGTATATAAAGGTCCCACGGAGACGTAGATGCCAACAAGCCAGGAATGTGGTCAAATATTACCGCCGAGATGTTAGATTGGGTTAGGCTAGCTTATATTATGTTATTGATGTATATAAAGGTCCCACGGAGACGTAGAGGCTAACTCGCCAGGAATGTTGTCAAATATTACCGCCGAGATGATAGGTTGGTTCAGGTTAGGATATATTACGTTATTGATGTATATAAAGGTCCCACGGAGACGTAGAGGCCAACTCGCCAGGAATGTGGTCAAATATTACCGCCGAGATGTTAGGTTGGGTTAGGTTAGGTTATATTAGGTTATAGATGTACATAAAGGTCCCACGGAGACGTAGATGCCAACAAGCCAGGAATGTGGTCAAATATTACCGCCGAGATGTTAGATTGGGTTAGGCTAGCTTATATTATGTTATTTATGTATATAAAGGTCCCACGGAGACGTAGATGCCAACAAGCCAGGAATGTGGTCAAATATTACCGCCGAGATGTTAGATTGGGTTAGGCTAGCTTATATTATGTTATTGATGTATATAAAGGTCCCACAGAGACGTAGATGCCAACAAGCCAGGAATGTGGTCAAATATTACCGTCGAGATGTAAGATTGGGTTAGGCTAGCTTATATTATGTTATTGATGTATATAAAGATCCCACGGAGACGTAGAGGCCAACTCGCCAGGAATGTTGTCAAATATTGTAGCCGACATGTTAGGTTGGGTTAGGTTAGGTGATATTACGTTATTGATGTATATGAAGGTCAAACGGAGACGTAGAGGCCAACAAGACTGGAATGTCGTCAAATATTACCGCCGAGATGTTAGGTTGGGTTAGGTTAGGTTATATTACGTTATTGATGTATATGAGGGTTACACGGAGACGTAGAGGTCAACTCGCCAGGAATGTTGTCAGATATTACCGCCGACATGTTAGTTTGGGTTAGGTTTGGTTATATTACGTTATTGATGTATATAAAGGTCCCACGGATACGGAGAAGCCAACTCGCCACGAATGTTGTCAAATGTTACCGCCGAGACGTTAGGTTGGGTTAGGTTAGGTGATATTACGTTATTGATGTATATGAAGGCCAAACGGAGACGTAGAGGCCAACTCGCCTGGAATGTTGTCAAATCTTACCGCCGAGATGTTAGGTTGGGTGAGGTTAGGTTATATTACGTTAGTGATGTATATGAAGGTCAAACGGAAACGTAGAGGCCAACTCGCCAGGAATGTTGTCAAATATTGTCGCCGAGGTGTTAGGTTGGGTTAGGTAAGGTTATATTACGTTATTGACGTATATAAAGGACCCACGGAGACGTAGAGGCCAACAAGACAGGAATGTCGTCAAATATTACCGCCGAGATGTTAGATTGGGTTAGGTTAGGTTATATTACGTTATTGACGTATGCAAAGGTCCCACGGAGACGCAGAGGCCAACAAGCCAGGAATGTGATCAAATATTACCGAAAAGGTGTTAGATTGGCTTAGGCTAGTTTATATTATGTTATTTATGTATATAAAGGTCCCACAGAGACGTAGATGCCAACAAGCCAGGAATGTGGTCAAATATTACCGTCGAGATGTGAGATTGGGTTAGGCTAGCTTATATTATGTTATTGATGTATATAAAGGTCCCACGGAGACGTAGAGGCCAACTCGCCAGGAATGTTGTCAAATATTGTAGCCGACATGTTAGGTTGGGTTAGGTTAGGTGATATTACGTTATTGATGTATATGAAGGTCAAACGGAGACGTAGAGGCCAAAAAGACTGGAATGTCGTCAAATATTACCGCCGAGATGTTAGGTTGGGTTAGGTTAGGTTATATTACGTTATTGATGTATATGAGGGTTACACGGAGACGTAGAGGTCAACTCGCCAGGAATGTTGTCAGATATTACCGCCGACATGTTAGGTTGGGTGAGGTTAGGTTATATTCCGTTATTGATGTATATAAATGTCCCAAGGAGACTTAGAGGCCAACTCTCCAGGAATGTTGTCAAATCTTACCGCCGAGATGTTAGGTTGGGTTAGGTTAGCTTGTATTACGTTATTGATGTATATGAAGGTCCCACGGGGACGTAGAGGCCAACTCGCCAGGAATGTTGTCAAATATTACCGCCGAGATGATAGGTTGGGTTAGGTTAGGATATATTACGTTATTGATGTATATAAAGGTCCCATGGAGACGTAGAGGCCAACAAGACAGGGATGTGGTCAAATATTACCGCCGAGATGTTAGATTGGGTTAGGCTAGCTTATATTATGTTATTTATGTATATAAAGGTCCCACGGAGACGTAGATGCCAACAAGCCAGGAATGTGGTCAAATATTACCGCCGAGATGTTAGATTGGGTTAGGCTAGCTTATATTATGTTATTGATGTATATAAAGGTCCCACGGAGACGTAGAGGCTAACTCGCCAGGAATGTTGTCAAATATTACCGCCGAGATGATAGGTTGGTTCAGGTTAGGATATATTACGTTATTGATGTATATAAAGGTCCCACGGAGACGTAGAGGCCAACTCGCCAGGAATGTGGTCAAATATTACCGCCGAGATGTTAGGTTGGGTTAGGTTAGGTTATATTAGGTTATAGATGTACATAAAGGTCCCACGGAGACGTAGATGCCAACAAGCCAGGAATGTGGTCAAATATTACCGCCGAGATGTTAGATTGGGTTAGGCTAGCTTATATTATGTTATTTATGTATATAAAGGTCCCACGGAGACGTAGATGCCAACAAGCCAGGAATGTGGTCAAATATTACCGCCGAGATGTTAGATTGGGTTAGGCTAGCTTATATTATGTTATTGATGTATATAAAGGTCCCACAGAGACGTAGATGCCAACAAGCCAGGAATGTGGTCAAATATTACCGTCGAGATGTAAGATTGGGTTAGGCTAGCTTATATTATGTTATTGATGTATATAAAGATCCCACGGAGACGTAGAGGCCAACTCGCCAGGAATGTTGTCAAATATTGTAGCCGACATGTTAGGTTGGGTTAGGTTAGGTGATATTACGTTATTGATGTATATGAAGGTCAAACGGAGACGTAGAGGCCAACAAGACTGGAATGTCGTCAAATATTACCGCCGAGATGTTAGGTTGGGTTAGGTTAGGTTATATTACGTTATTGATGTATATGAGGGTTACACGGAGACGTAGAGGTCAACTCGCCAGGAATGTTGTCAGATATTACCGCCGACATGTTAGTTTGGGTTAGGTTTGGTTATATTACGTCATTGATGTATATAAAGGTCCCACGGATACGGAGAAGCCAACTCGCCACGAATGTTGTCAAATGTTACCGCCGAGACGTTAGGTTGGGTTAGGTTAGGTGATATTACGTTATTGATGTATATGAAGGCCAAACGGAGACGTAGAGGCCAACTCGCCTTTAATGTTGTCAAATCTTACCGCCGAGATGTTAGGTTGGGTGAGGTTAGGTTATATTACGTTAGTGATGTATATGAAGGTCAAACGGAAACGTAGAGGCCAACTCGCCAGGAATGTTGTCAAATATTGTCGCCGAGGTGTTAGGTTGGGTTAGGTAAGGTTATATTTCGTTATTGATGTATATAAAGGACCCACGGAGACGTAGAGGCCAACAAGACAGGAATGTCGTCAAATATTACAGCCGAGATGTTAGGTTGGGTTAGGTTATGTTATATTCCGTTATTGATGTATATAAAGGACCCACGGAGACGTAGTGGCCAACAAGACAGGAATGTCGTCAAATATTACCGCCGAGATGTTAGATTGGGTTAGGCTAGCTTATATTATGTTATTTATGTATATAAAGGTCCCACGGAGACGTAGATGCCAACAAGCCAGGAATGTGGTCAAATATTACCGCCGAGATGTTAGATTGGGTTAGGCTAGCTTATATTATGTTATTGATGTATATAAAGGTCCCACGGAGACGTAGAGGCTAACTCGCCAGGAATGTTGTCAAATATTACCGCCGAGATGATAGGTTGGTTCAGGTTAGGATATATTACGTTATTGATGTATATAAAGGTCCCACGGAGACGTAGAGGCCAACTCGCCAGGAATGTGGTCAAATATTACCGCCGAGATGTTAGGTTGGGTTAGGTTAGGTTATATTAGGTTATAGATGTACATAAAGGTCCCACGGAGACGTAGATGCCAACAAGCCAGGAATGTGGTCAAATATTACCGCCGAGATGTTAGATTGGGTTAGGCTAGCTTATATTATGTTATTTATGTATATAAAGGTCCCACGGAGACGTAGATGCCAACAAGCCAGGAATGTGGTCAAATATTACCGCCGAGATGTTAGATTGGGTTAGGCTAGCTTATATTATGTTATTGATGTATATAAAGGTCCCACAGAGACGTAGATGCCAACAAGCCAGGAATGTGGTCAAATATTACCGTCGAGATGTAAGATTGGGTTAGGCTAGCTTATATTATGTTATTGATGTATATAAAGATCCCACGGAGACGTAGAGGCCAACTCGCCAGGAATGTTGTCAAATATTGTAGCCGACATGTTAGGTTGGGTTAGGTTAGGTGATATTACGTTATTGATGTATATGAAGGTCAAACGGAGACGTAGAGGCCAACAAGACTGGAATGTCGTCAAATATTACCGCCGAGATGTTAGGTTGGGTTAGGTTAGGTTATATTACGTTATTGATGTATATGAGGGTTACACGGAGACGTAGAGGTCAACTCGCCAGGAATGTTGTCAGATATTACCGCCGACATGTTAGTTTGGGTTAGGTTTGGTTATATTACGTTATTGATGTATATAAAGGTCCCACGGATACGGAGAAGCCAACTCGCCACGAATGTTGTCAAATGTTACCGCCGAGACGTTAGGTTGGGTTAGGTTAGGTGATATTACGTTATTGATGTATATGAAGGCCAAACGGAGACGTAGAGGCCAACTCGCCTGGAATGTTGTCAAATCTTACCGCCGAGATGTTAGGTTGGGTGAGGTTAGGTTATATTACGTTAGTGATGTATATGAAGGTCAAACGGAAACGTAGAGGCCAACTCGCCAGGAATGTTGTCAAATATTGTCGCCGAGGTGTTAGGTTGGGTTAGGTAAGGTTATATTACGTTATTGACGTATATAAAGGACCCACGGAGACGTAGAGGCCAACAAGACAGGAATGTCGTCAAATATTACCGCCGAGATGTTAGATTGGGTTAGGTTAGGTTATATTACGTTATTGACGTATGCAAAGGTCCCACGGAGACGCAGAGGCCAACAAGCCAGGAATGTGATCAAATATTACCGAAAAGGTGTTAGATTGGCTTAGGCTAGTTTATATTATGTTATTTATGTATATAAAGGTCCCACAGAGACGTAGATGCCAACAAGCCAGGAATGTGGTCAAATATTACCGTCGAGATGTGAGATTGGGTTAGGCTAGCTTATATTATGTTATTGATGTATATAAAGGTCCCACGGAGACGTAGAGGCCAACTCGCCAGGAATGTTGTCAAATATTGTAGCCGACATGTTAGGTTGGGTTAGGTTAGGTGATATTACGTTATTGATGTATATGAAGGTCAAACGGAGACGTAGAGGCCAAAAAGACTGGAATGTCGTCAAATATTACCGCCGAGATGTTAGGTTGGGTTAGGTTAGGTTATATTACGTTATTGATGTATATGAGGGTTACACGGAGACGTAGAGGTCAACTCGCCAGGAATGTTGTCAGATATTACCGCCGACATGTTAGGTTGGGTGAGGTTAGGTTATATTCCGTTATTGATGTATATAAATGTCCCAAGGAGACTTAGAGGCCAACTCTCCAGGAATGTTGTCAAATCTTACCGCCGAGATGTTAGGTTGGGTTAGGTTAGCTTGTATTACGTTATTGATGTATATGAAGGTCCCACGGGGACGTAGAGGCCAACTCGCCAGGAATGTTGTCAAATATTACCGCCGAGATGATAGGTTGGGTTAGGTTAGGATATATTACGTTATTGATGTATATAAAGGTCCCATGGAGACGTAGAGGCCAACAAGACAGGGATGTCGCCAAATATTACCGCCGAGATCTTAGATTGGGTTAGGTTAGGTTATATTACGTTACTGACGTATGCAAAGTTCCCACGGAGACGTAGATGCCAACAAGCCAGGAATGTGGTCAAATATTACCGCCGAGATGTTAGATTGGGTTAGGCTAGCTTATATTATGTTATTTATGTATATAAAGGTCCCACGGAGACGTAGATGCCAACAAGCCAGGAATGTGGTCAAATATTACCGCCGAGATGTTAGATTGGGTTAGGCTAGCTTATATTATGTTATTGATGTATATAAAGGTCCCACGGAGACGTAGAGGCTAACTCGCCAGGAATGTTGTCAAATATTACCGCCGAGATGATAGGTTGGTTCAGGTTAGGATATATTACGTTATTGATGTATATAAAGGTCCCACGGAGACGTAGAGGCCAACTCGCCAGGAATGTGGTCAAATATTACCGCCGAGATGTTAGGTTGGGTTAGGTTAGGTTATATTAGGTTATAGATGTACATAAAGGTCCCACGGAGACGTAGATGCCAACAAGCCAGGAATGTGGTCAAATATTACCGCCGAGATGTTAGATTGGGTTAGGCTAGCTTATATTATGTTATTTATGTATATAAAGGTCCCACGGAGACGTAGATGCCAACAAGCCAGGAATGTGGTCAAATATTACCGCCGAGATGTTAGATTGGGTTAGGCTAGCTTATATTATGTTATTGATGTATATAAAGGTCCCACAGAGACGTAGATGCCAACAAGCCAGGAATGTGGTCAAATATTACCGTCGAGATGTAAGATTGGGTTAGGCTAGCTTATATTATGTTATTGATGTATATAAAGATCCCACGGAGACGTAGAGGCCAACTCGCCAGGAATGTTGTCAAATATTGTAGCCGACATGTTAGGTTGGGTTAGGTTAGGTGATATTACGTTATTGATGTATATGAAGGTCAAACGGAGACGTAGAGGCCAACAAGACTGGAATGTCGTCAAATATTACCGCCGAGATGTTAGGTTGGGTTAGGTTAGGTTATATTACGTTATTGATGTATATGAGGGTTACACGGAGACGTAGAGGTCAACTCGCCAGGAATGTTGTCAGATATTACGGCCGACATGTTAGTTTGGGTTAGGTTTGGTTATATTACGTTATTGATGTATATAAAGGTCCCACGGATACGGAGAAGCCAACTCGCCACGAATGTTGTCAAATGTTACCGCCGAGACGTTAGGTTGGGTTAGGTTAGGTGATATTACGTTATTGATGTATATGAAGGCCAAACGGAGACGTAGAGGCCAACTCGCCTTTAATGTTGTCAAATCTTACCGCCGAGATGTTAGGTTGGGTGAGGTTAGGTTATATTACGTTAGTGATGTATATGAAGGTCAAACGGAAACGTAGAGGCCAACTCGCCAGGAATGTTGTCAAATATTGTCGCCGAGGTGTTAGGTTGGGTTAGGTAAGGTTATATTTCGTTATTGATGTATATAAAGGACCCACGGAGACGTAGAGGCCAACAAGACAGGAATGTCGTCAAATATTACAGCCGAGATGTTAGGTTGGGTTAGGTTAGGTTATATTAGGTTATAGATGTACATAAAGGTCCCACGGAGACGTAGATGCCAACAAGCCAGGAATGTGGTCAAATATTACCGCCGAGATGTTAGATTGGGTTAGGCTAGTTTATATTATGTTATTTATGTATATAAAGGTCCCACGGAGACGTAGATGCCAACAAGCCAGGAATGTGGTCAAATATTACCGCCGAGATGTTAGATTGGGTTAGGCTAGCTTATATTATGTTATTGATGTATATAAAGGTCCCACGTAGACGTAGAGGCCAACTCGCCAGGAATGTTGTCAAATATTACCGCCGAGATGATAGGTTGGGTTAGGCTAGCTTATATTATGTTATTGATGTATATAAAGGTCCCACGGATACGTAGAGGCCAACTCGCCAGAATTGTTGTCAAATATTACCGCCGAGAAGTTAGGTTGGGTTAGGTTATGTTATATTCCGTTATTGATGTATATAAAGGACCCACGGAGACGTAGTGGCCAACAAGACAGGAATGTCGTCAAATATTACCGCCGAGATGTTAGATTGGGTTAGGCTAGCTTATATTATGTTATTTATGTATATAAAGGTCCGACGGAGACGTAGATGCCAACAAGCCAGGAATGTGGTCAAATATTACCGCCGAGATGTTAGATTGGGTTAGGCAAGCTTATATTATGTTATTGATGTATATAAAGGTCCCACGGAGACGTAGAGGCCAACAAGACTGGAATGTCGTCAAATATTACCGCCGAGATGTTAGATTGGGTTAGGTTAGGTTATATTACGTTATTGACGTATGTAAAGGTCCCACGGAGACGCAGAGGCCAACAAGCCAGGAATGTGGTCAGATATTACCGAAGAGATGTTAGATTGGGTTAGGCTAGTTTATATTATGTTATTTATGTATATAAAGGTCCCACGGAGACGTAGATGCCAACAAGCCAGGAATGTGGTCAAATATTACCGCCGAGATGTTAGATTGGGTTAGGCTAGCTTATATTATGTTATTGATGTATATAAAGGGCCCACGTAGACGTAGAGGCCAACTCGCCAGGAATGTTGTCAAATATTACCGCCGAGATGATAGGTTGGGTTAGGCTAGCTTATATTATGTTATTGATGTATATAAAGGTCCCACGGATACGTAGAGGCCAACTCGCCAGAATTGTTGTCAAATATTACCGCCGAGAAGTTAGGTTGGGTTAGGTTATGTTATATTCCGTTATTGATGTATATAAAGGACCCACGGAGACGTAGTGGCCAACAAGACAGGAATGTCGTCAAATATTACCGCCGAGATGTTAGATTGGGTTAGGCTAGCTTATATTATGTTATTTATGTATATAATGGTCCGACGGAGACGTAGATGCCAACAAGCCAGGAATGTGGTCAAATATTACCGCCGAGATGTTAGATTGGGTTAGGCTAGCTTATATTATGTTATTGATGTATATAAAGGTCCCACGGAGACGTAGAGGCCAACTTGCCAGGAATGTTTTCAAATATTACCGCCGAGATGTTAGGTTGGGGTAGGTTTGGTTATATTACGTTATAGATGTATATAAAGGTCCCACGCAGACGTAGAGGCCAACTCGCCAGGAATGTTGTCAAATATTACCGCCGAGATGATAGGTTGGGTTAGGTTAGGTGATATTACGTTATTGATGTATATGAAGGTCAAACGGAGACGTAGAGGCCAACTCGCCAGGAATGTTGTCAAATATTACCGCCGAGATGTTAGGTTGGGTGAGGTTAGGTTATATTCCGTTATTGATGTATATAAATGTCCCACGGAGACTTAGAGGCCAACTCTCCAGGAATGTTGTCAAATCTTACCGCCGAGATGTTAGGTTGGGTTAGGTTAGCTTGTATTACGTTATTGATGTATATGAAGGTCAAACGGAGACGTAGAAGCCAACTCGCCAGGAATGTTGTCAAATATTACCGCCGAGATGTTAGGTTGGGTTAGGTTAGGTTATATTACGTTATTGATGTATATGAGGGTTACACGGAGACGTAGAGGTCAACTCGCCAGGAATGTTGTCAGATATTACCGCCGACATGTTAGGTTGGGTTAGGTTTGGTTATATTACGTTATTGATGTATATAAATGTCCCACGGATACGGAGAAGCCAACTCGCCACGAATGTTGTCAAATGTTACCGCCGACACGTTAGGTTGGGTTAGGTTAGGTGATATTACGTTATTGATGTATATGAAGGCCAAACGGAGACGTAGAGGCCAACTCGCCAGGAATGTTGTCAAATCTTACCGCCGAGATGTTAGGTTGGGTTAGGTTAGATTATATTACGTTATTGATGTATATGAAGGTCAAACGGAGACGTAGAGGCCAACTCGCCAGGAATGTTGTCAAATATTACCGCCGTGATGTTAGGTTCGGTTAGGTTAGGTTATATTACGTTATTGATGTATATGAAGGTCAAGCGGAGACGTAGAGGCCAACTCGCCAGGAATGTTGTCAAATCTTACCGCCGAGATGTTAGGTTGGGTGAGGTTAGGTTATATTACGTTAGTGATGTATATGAAGGTCAAACGGAAACGTAGAGGCCAACTCGCCAGGAATGTTGTCAAATATTGTCGCCGAGGTGTTAGGTTGGGTTAGGTTATGTTATATTCCGTTATTGATGTATATAAAGGACCCACGGAGACGTAGTGGCCAACAAGACAGGAATGTCGTCAAATATTACCGCCGAGATGTTAGATTGGGTTAGGCTAGCTTATATTATGTTATTTATGTATATAAAGGTCCCACGGAGACGTAGATGCCAACAAGCCAGGAATGTGGTCAAATATTACCGCCGAGATGTTAGATTGGGTTAGGCTAGCTTATATTATGTTATTGATGTATATAAAGGTCCCACGGAGACGTAGAGGCTAACTCGCCAGGAATGTTGTCAAATATTACCGCCGAGATGATAGGTTGGTTCAGGTTAGGATATATTACGTTATTGATGTATATAAAGGTCCCACGGAGACGTAGAGGCCAACTCGCCAGGAATGTGGTCAAATATTACCGCCGAGATGTTAGGTTGGGTTAGGTTAGGTTATATTAGGTTATAGATGTACATAAAGGTCCCACGGAGACGTAGATGCCAACAAGCTAGGAATGTGGTCAAATATTACCGCCGAGATGTTAGATTGGGTTAGGCTAGCTTATATTATGTTATTTATGTATATAAAGGTCCCACGGAGACGTAGATGCCAACAAGCCAGGAATGTGGTCAAATATTACCGCCGAGATGTTAGATTGGGTTAGGCTAGCTTATATTATGTTATTGATGTATATAAAGGTCCCACAGAGACGTAGATGCCAACAAGCCAGGAATGTGGTCAAATATTACCGTCGAGATGTAAGATTGGGTTAGGCTAGCTTATATTATGTTATTGATGTATATAAAGATCCCACGGAGACGTAGAGGCCAACTCGCCAGGAATGTTGTCAAATATTGTAGCCGACATGTTAGGTTGGGTTAGGTTAGGTGATATTACGTTATTGATGTATATGAAGGTCAAACGGAGACGTAGAGGCCAACAAGACTGGAATGTCGTCAAATATTACCGCCGAGATGTTAGGTTGGGTTAGGTTAGGTTATATTACGTTATTGATGTATATGAGGGTTACACGGAGACGTAGAGGTCAACTCGCCAGGAATGTTGTCAGATATTACCGCCGACATGTTAGTTTGGGTTAGGTTTGGTTATATTACGTTATTGATGTATATAAAGGTCCCACGGATACGGAGAAGCCAACTCGCCACGAATGTTGTCAAATGTTACCGCCGAGACGTTAGGTTGGGATAGGTTAGGTGATATTACGTTATTGATGTATATGAAGGCCAAACGGAGACGTAGAGGCCAACTCGCCTGGAATGTTGTCAAATCTTACCGCCGAGATGTTAGGTTGGGTGAGGTTAGGTTATATTACGTTAGTGATGTATATGAAGGTCAAACGGAAACGTAGAGGCCAACTCGCCAGGAATGTTGTCAAATATTGTCGCCGAGGTGTTAGGTTGGGTTAGGTAAGGTTATATTACGTTATTGACGTATATAAAGGACCCACGGAGACGTAGAGGCCAACAAGACAGGAATGTCGTCAAATATTACCGCCGAGATGTTAGATTGGGTTAGGTTAGGTTATATTACGTTATTGACGTATGCAAAGGTCCCACGGAGACGCAGAGGCCAACAAGCCAGGAATGTGATCAAATATTACCGAAAAGGTGTTAGATTGGCTTAGGCTAGTTTATATTATGTTATTTATGTATATAAAGGTCCCACAGAGACGTAGATGCCAACAAGCCAGGAATGTGGTCAAATATTACCGTCGAGATGTGAGATTGGGTTAGGCTAGCTTATATTATGTTATTGATGTATATAAAGGTCCCACGGAGACGTAGAGGCCAACTCGCCAGGAATGTTGTCAAATATTGTAGCCGACATGTTAGGTTGGGTTAGGTTAGGTGATATTACGTTATTGATGTATATGAAGGTCAAACGGAGACGTAGAGGCCAAAAAGACTGGAATGTCGTCAAATATTACCGCCGAGATGTTAGGTTGGGTTAGGTTAGGTTATATTACGTTATTGATGTATATGAGGGTTACACGGAGACGTAGAGGTCAACTCGCCAGGAATGTTGTCAGATATTACCGCCGACATGTTAGGTTGGGTGAGGTTAGGTTATATTCCGTTATTGATGTATATAAATGTCCCAAGGAGACTTAGAGGCCAACTCTCCAGGAATGTTGTCAAATCTTACCGCCGAGATGTTAGGTTGGGTTAGGTTAGCTTGTATTACGTTATTGATGTATATGAAGGTCCCACGGGGACGTAGAGGCCAACTCGCCAGGAATGTTGTCAAATATTACCGCCGAGATGATAGGTTGGGTTAGGTTAGGATATATTACGTTATTGATGTATATAAAGGTCCCATGGAGACGTAGAGGCCAACAAGACAGGGATGTCGCCAAATATTACCGCCGAGATCTTAGATTGGGTTAGGTTAGGTTATATTACGTTACTGACGTATGCAAAGTTCCCACGGAGACGTAGATGCCAACAAGCCAGGAATGTGGTCAAATATTACCGCCGAGATGTTAGATTGGGTTAGGCTAGCTTATATTATGTTATTTATGTATATAAAGGTCCCACGGAGACGTAGATGCCAACAAGCCAGGAATGTGGTCAAATATTACCGCCGAGATGTTAGATTGGGTTAGGCTAGCTTATATTATGTTATTGATGTATATAAAGGTCCCACGGAGACGTAGAGGCTAACTCGCCAGGAATGTTGTCAAATATTACCGCCGAGATGATAGGTTGGTTCAGGTTAGGATATATTACGTTATTGATGTATATAAAGGTCCCACGGAGACGTAGAGGCCAACTCGCCAGGAATGTGGTCAAATATTACCGCCGAGATGTTAGGTTGGGTTAGGTTAGGTTATATTAGGTTATAGATGTACATAAAGGTCCCACGGAGACGTAGATGCCAACAAGCCAGGAATGTGGTCAAATATTACCGCCGAGATGTTAGATTGGGTTAGGCTAGCTTATATTATGTTATTTATGTATATAAAGGTCCCACGGAGACGTAGATGCCAACAAGCCAGGAATGTGGTCAAATATTACCGCCGAGATGTTAGATTGGGTTAGGCTAGCTTATATTATGTTATTGATGTATATAAAGGTCCCACAGAGACGTAGATGCCAACAAGCCAGGAATGTGGTCAAATATTACCGTCGAGATGTAAGATTGGGTTAGGCTAGCTTATATTATGTTATTGATGTATATAAAGATCCCACGGAGACGTAGAGGCCAACTCGCCAGGAATGTTGTCAAATATTGTAGCCGACATGTTAGGTTGGGTTAGGTTAGGTGATATTACGTTATTGATGTATATGAAGGTCAAACGGAGACGTAGAGGCCAACAAGACTGGAATGTCGTCAAATATTACCGCCGAGATGTTAGGTTGGGTTAGGTTAGGTTATATTACGTTATTGATGTATATGAGGGTTACACGGAGACGTAGAGGTCAACTCGCCAGGAATGTTGTCAGATATTACCGCCGACATGTTAGTTTGGGTTAGGTTTGGTTATATTACGTTATTGATGTATATAAAGGTCCCACGGATACGGAGAAGCCAACTCGCCACGAATGTTGTCAAATGTTACCGCCGAGACGTTAGGTTGGGTTAGGTTAGGTGATATTACGTTATTGATGTATATGAAGGCCAAACGGAGACGTAGAGGCCAACTCGCCTGGAATGTTGTCAAATCTTACCGCCGAGATGTTAGGTTGGGTGAGGTTAGGTTATATTACGTTAGTGATGTATATGAAGGTCAAACGGAAACGTAGAGGCCAACTCGCCAGGAATGTTGTCAAATATTGTCGCCGAGGTGTTAGGTTGGGTTAGGTAAGGTTATATTTCGTTATTGATGTATATAAAGGACCCACGGAGACGTAGAGGCCAACAAGACAGGAATGTCGTCAAATATTACAGCCGAGATGTTAGGTTGGGTTAGGTTAGGTTATATTAGGTTATAGATGTACATAAAGGTCCCACGGAGACGTAGATGCCAACAAGCCAGGAATGTGGTCAAATATTACCGCCGAGATGTTAGATTGGGTTAGGCTAGTTTATATTATGTTATTTATGTATATAAAGGTCCCACGGAGACGTAGATGCCAACAAGCCAGGAATGTGGTCAAATATTACCGCCGAGATGTTAGATTGGGTTAGGCTAGCTTATATTATGTTATTGATGTATATAAAGGTCCCACGGAGACGTAGAGGCCAACTTGCCAGGAATGTTTTCAAATATTACCGCCGAGATGTTAGGTTGGGGTAGGTTTGGTTATATTACGTTATAGATGTATATAAAGGTCCCACGCAGACGTAGAGGCCAACTCGCCAGGAATGTTGTCAAATATTACCGCCGAGATGATAGGTTGGGTTAGGTTAGGTGATATTACGTTATTGATGTATATGAAGGTCAAACGGAGACGTAGAGGCCAACTCGCCAGGAATGTTGTCAAATATTACCGCCGAGATGTTAGGTTGGGTGAGGTTAGGTTATATTCCGTTATTGATGTATATAAATGTCCCACGGAGACTTAGAGGCCAACTCTCCAGGAATGTTGTCAAATCTTACCGCCGAGATGTTAGGTTGGGTTAGGTTAGCTTGTATTACGTTATTGATGTATATGAAGGTCAAACGGAGACGTAGAAGCCAACTCGCCAGGAATGTTGTCAAATATTACCGCCGAGATGTTAGGTTGGGTTAGGTTAGGTTATATTACGTTATTGATGTATATGAGGGTTACACGGAGACGTAGAGGTCAACTCGCCAGGAATGTTGTCAGATATTACCGCCGACATGTTAGGTTGGGTTAGGTTTGGTTATATTACGTTATTGATGTATATAAATGTCCCACGGATACGGAGAAGCCAACTCGCCACGAATGTTGTCAAATGTTACCGCCGACACGTTAGGTTGGGTTAGGTTAGGTGATATTACGTTATTGATGTATATGAAGGCCAAACGGAGACGTAGAGGCCAACTCGCCAGGAATGTTGTCAAATCTTACCGCCGAGATGTTAGGTTGGGTTAGGTTAGCTTATATTACGTTATTGATGTATATGAAGGTCAAACGGAGACGTAGAGGCCAACTCGCCAGGAATGTTGTCAAATATTACCGCCGTGATGTTAGGTTCGGTTAGGTTAGGTTATATTACGTTATTGATGTATATGAAGGTCAAGCGGAGACGTAGAGGCCAACTCGCCAGGAATGTTGTCAAATCTTACCGCCGAGATGTTAGGTTGGGTGAGGTTAGGTTATATTACGTTAGTGATGTATATGAAGGTCAAACGGAAACGTAGAGGCCAACTCGCCAGGAATGTTGTCAAATATTGTCGCCGAGGTGTTAGGTTGGGTTAGGTTATGTTATATTCCGTTATTGATGTATATAAAGGACCCACGGAGACGTAGTGGCCAACAAGACAGGAATGTCGTCAAATATTACCGCCGAGATGTTAGATTGGGTTAGGCTAGCTTATATTATGTTATTTATGTATATAAAGGTCCCACGGAGACGTAGATGCCAACAAGCCAGGAATGTGGTCAAATATTACCGCCGAGATGTTAGATTGGGTTAGGCTAGCTTATATTATGTTATTGATGTATATAAAGGTCCCACGGAGACGTAGAGGCTAACTCGCCAGGAATGTTGTCAAATATTACCGCCGAGATGATAGGTTGGTTCAGGTTAGGATATATTACGTTATTGATGTATATAAAGGTCCCACGGAGACGTAGAGGCCAACTCGCCAGGAATGTGGTCAAATATTACCGCCGAGATGTTAGGTTGGGTTAGGTTAGGTTATATTAGGTTATAGATGTACATAAAGGTCCCACGGAGACGTAGATGCCAACAAGCCAGGAATGTGGTCAAATATTACCGCCGAGATGTTAGATTGGGTTAGGCTAGCTTATATTATGTTATTTATGTATATAAAGGTCCCACGGAGACGTAGATGCCAACAAGCCAGGAATGTGGTCAAATATTACCGCCGAGATGTTAGATTGGGTTAGGCTAGCTTATATTATGTTATTGATGTATATAAAGGTCCCACAGAGACGTAGATGCCAACAAGCCAGGAATGTGGTCAAATATTACCGTCGAGATGTAAGATTGGGTTAGGCTAGCTTATATTATGTTATTGATGTATATAAAGATCCCACGGAGACGTAGAGGCCAACTCGCCAGGAATGTTGTCAAATATTGTAGCCGACATGTTAGGTTGGGTTAGGTTAGGTGATATTACGTTATTGATGTATATGAAGGTCAAACGGAGACGTAGAGGCCAACAAGACTGGAATGTCGTCAAATATTACCGCCGAGATGTTAGGTTGGGTTAGGTTAGGTTATATTACGTTATTGATGTATATGAGGGTTACACGGAGACGTAGAGGTCAACTCGCCAGGAATGTTGTCAGATATTACCGCCGACATGTTAGTTTGGGTTAGGTTTGGTTATATTACGTTATTGATGTATATAAAGGTCCCACGGATACGGAGAAGCCAACTCGCCACGAATGTTGTCAAATGTTACCGCCGAGACGTTAGGTTGGGTTAGGTTAGGTGATATTACGTTATTGATGTATATGAAGGCCAAACGGAGACGTAGAGGCCAACTCGCCTGGAATGTTGTCAAATCTTACCGCCGAGATGTTAGGTTGGGTGAGGTTAGGTTATATTACGTTAGTGATGTATATGAAGGTCAAACGGAAACGTAGAGGCCAACTCGCCAGGAATGTTGTCAAATATTGTCGCCGAGGTGTTAGGTTGGGTTAGGTAAGGTTATATTTCGTTATTGATGTATATAAAGGACCCACGGAGACGTAGAGGCCAACAAGACAGGAATGTCGTCAAATATTACAGCCGAGATGTTAGGTTGGGTTAGGTTAGGTTATATTAGGTTATAGATGTACATAAAGGTCCCACGGAGACGTAGATGCCAACAAGCCAGGAATGTGGTCAAATATTACCGCCGAGATGTTAGATTGGGTTAGGCTAGTTTATATTATGTTATTTATGTATATAAAGGTCCCACGGAGACGTAGATGCCAACAAGCCAGGAATGTGGTCAAATATTACCGCCGAGATGTTAGATTGGGTTAGGCTAGCTTATATTATGTTATTGATGTATATAAAGGTCCCACGTAGACGTAGAGGCCAACTCGCCAGGAATGTTGTCAAATATTACCGCCGAGATGATAGGTTGGGTTAGGCTAGCTTATATTATGTTATTGATGTATATAAAGGTCCCACGGATACGTAGAGGCCAACTCGCCAGAATTGTTGTCAAATATTACCGCCGAGAAGTTAGGTTGGGTTAGGTTATGTTATATTCCGTTATTGATGTATATAAAGGACCCACGGAGACGTAGTGGCCAACAAGACAGGAATGTCGTCAAATATTACCGCCGAGATGTTAGATTGGGTTAGGCTAGCTTATATTATGTTATTTATGTATATAAAGGTCCGACGGAGACGTAGATGCCAACAAGCCAGGAATGTGGTCAAATATTACCGCCGAGATGTTAGATTGGGTTAGGCTAGCTTATATTATGTTATTGATGTATATAAAGGTCCCACGGAGACGTAGAGGCCAACTTGCCAGGAATGTTTTCAAATATTACCGCCGAGATGTTAGGTTGGGGTAGGTTTGGTTATATTACGTTATAGATGTATATAAAGGTCCCACGCAGACGTAGAGGCCAACTCGCCAGGAATGTTGTCAAATATTACCGCCGAGATGATAGGTTGGGTTAGGTTAGGTGATATTACGTTATTGATGTATATGAAGGTCAAGCGGAGACGTAGAGGCCAACTCGCCAGGAATGTTGTCAAATCTTACCGCCGAGATGTTAGGTTGGGTTAGGTTGGGTTATATTACGTTATTGATGTATATGAGGGTTACACGGAGACGTAGAGGTCAACTCGCCAGGAATGTTGTCAGATATTACCGCCGACATGTTAGGTTGGGTTAGGTTTGGTTATATTACGCTATTGATGTATATAAATGTCCCACGGATACGGAGAAGCCAACTCGCCACGAATGTTGTCAAATGTTACCGCCGACACGTTAGGTTGGGTTAGGTTAGGTGATATTACGTTATTGATGTATATGAAGGCCAAACGGAGACGTAGAGGCCAACTCGCCAAGAATGTTGTCAAATCTTACCGCCGAGATGTTAGGTTGGGTTAGGTTAGCTTATATTACGTTATTGATGTATATGAAGGTCAAACGGAGACGTAGAGGCCAACTCGCCAGGAATGTTGTCAAATATTACCGCCGTGATGTGAGGTTGGGTTAGGTTAGGTTATATTACGTTATTGATGTATATGAAGGTCAAGCGGAGACGTAGAGGCCAACTCGCCAGGAATGTTGTCAAATCTTGCTGCCGAGATGTTAGGTTGGGTGAGGTTAGGTTATATTACGTTAGTGATGTATATGAAGGTCAAACGGAAACGTAGAGGCCAACTCGCCAGGAATGTTGTCAAATATTGTCGCCGAGGTGTTAGGTTGGGTTAGGTAAGGTTATATTACGTTATTGATGTATATAAAGGACCCACGGAGACGTAGAGGCCAACAAGACAGGAATGTCGTCAAATATTACCGCCGAGATGTTAGATTGGGTTAGGTTAGGTTATATTACGTTATTGACGTATGCAAAGGTCCCACGGAGACGCAGAGGCCAACAAGCCAGGAATGTGATCAAATATTACCGAAAAGGTGTTAGATTGGCTTAGGCTAGTTTATATTATGTTATTTATGTATATAAAGGTCCCACAGAGACGTAGATGCCAACAAGCCAGGAATGTGGTCAAATATTACCGTCGAGATGTAAGATTGGGTTAGGCTAGCTTATATTATGTTATTGATGTATATAAAGATCCCACGGAGACGTAGAGGCCAACTCGCCAGGAATGTTGTCAAATATTGTAGCCGACATGTTAGGTTGGGTTAGGTTAGGTGATATTACGTTATTGATGTATATGAAGGTCAAACGGAGACGTAGAGGCCAACAAGACTGGAATGTCGTCAAATATTACCGCCGAGATGTTAGGTTGGGTTAGGTTAGGTTATATTACGTTATTGATGTATATGAGGGTTACACGGAGACGTAGAGGTCAACTCGCCAGGAATGTTGTCAGATATTACCGCCGACATGTTAGGTTGGGTGAGGTTAGGTTATATTCCGTTATTGATGTATATAAATGTCCCACGGAGACTTAGAGGCCAACTCTCCAGGAATGTTGTCAAATCTTACCGCCGAGATGTTAGGTTGGGTTAGGTTAGCTTATATTACGTTATTGATGTATATGAAGGTCAAACGGAGACGTAGAGGCCAACTCGCCAGGAATGTTGTCAAATATTACCGCCGTGATGTGAGGTTGGGTTAGGTTAGGTTATATTACGTTATTGATGTATATGAAGGTCAAGCGGAGACGTAGAGGCCAACTCGCCAGGAATGTTGTCAAATCTTACTGCCGAGATGTTAGGTTGGGTGAGGTTAGGTTATATTACGTTAGTGATGTATATGAAGGTCAAACGGAAACGTAGAGGCCAACTCGCCAGGAATGTTGTCAAATATTGTCGCCGAGGTGTTAGGTTGGGTTAGGTTAGGTTATATTACGTTATTGACGTATGCAAAGGTCCCACGGAGACGCAGAGGCCAACAAGCCAGGAATGTGATCAAATATTACCGAAAAGGTGTTAGATTGGCTTAGGCTAGTTTATATTATGTTATTTATGTATATAAAGGTCCCACAGAGACGTAGATGCCAACAAGCCAGGAATGTGGTCAAATATTACCGTCGAGATGTAAGATTGGGTTAGGCTAGCTTATATTATGTTATTGATGTATATAAAGATCCCACGGAGACGTAGAGGCCAACTCGCCAGGAATGTTGTCAAATATTGTAGCCGACATGTTAGGTTGGGTTAGGTTAGGTGATATTACGTTATTGATGTATATGAAGGTCAAACGGAGACGTAGAGGCCAACAAGACTGGAATGTCGTCAAATATTACCGCCGAGATGTTAGGTTGGGTTAGGTTAGGTTATATTACGTTATTGATGTATATGAGGGTTACACGGAGACGTAGAGGTCAACTCGCCAGGAATGTTGTCAGATATTACCGCCGACATGTTAGGTTGGGTGAGGTTAGGTTATATTCCGTTATTGATGTATATAAATGTCCCACGGAGACTTAGAGGCCAACTCTCCAGGAATGTTGTCAAATCTTACCGCCGAGATGTTAGGTTGGGTTAGGTTAGCTTGTATTACGTTATTGATGTATATGAAGGTCCCACGGGGACGTAGAGGCCAACTCGCCAGGAATGTTGTCAAATATTACCGCCGAGATGATAGGTTGGGTTAGGTTAGGATATATTACGTTATTGATGTATATAAAGGTCCCACGGAGACGTAGAGGCCAACAAGACAGGGATGTCGCCAAATATTACCGCCGAGATCTTAGATTGGGTTAGGTTAGGTTATATTACGTTACTGACGTATGCAAAGTTCCCACGGAGACGTAGAGGCCAACAAGCCAGGAATGTGGTCAAATATTACCGCCGAGATGTTAGGTTGGGTTAGGTTAGGTTATATTAGGTTATAGATGTACATAAAGGTCCCACGGAGACGTAGATGCCAACAAGCCAGGAATGTGGTCAAATATTACCGCCGAGATGTTAGATTGGGTTAGGCTAGCTTATATTATGTTATTTATGTATATAAAGGTCCCACGGAGACGTAGATGCCAACAAGCCAGGAATGTGGTCAAATATTACCGCCGAGATGTTAGATTGGGTTAGGCTAGCTTATATTATGTTATTGATGTATATAAAGGTCCCACGGAGACGTAGAGGCTAACTCGCCAGGAATGTTGTCAAATATTACCGCCGAGATGATAGGTTGGGTCAGGTTAGGATATATTACGTTATTGATGTATATAAAGGTCCCACGGAGACGTAGAGGCCAACTCGCCAGGAATGTAGTCAAATATTACCGCCGAGATGTTAGGTTGGGTTAGGTTAGGTTATATTAGGTTATAGATGTACATAAAGGTCCCACGGA